>OY754973.1:21771520-22371520 GCA_963576475.1 Molanna angustata
CTCAATTTCCACAGTCACACCATGGCGAGTGCGTCGATAAGGAGTCATCATGAATTCCTCGAAGGTCTTTTCTTCACTTTGGACATTGCAAACTTGAGCAACTGGATTTTTTTCCTCATCCTTGTTATCACCTAAAAAGGGAGCCAGGCGATTGAAATGTACCACTCTTGGCTTCCCATTTGGTTTTCTTCGTATACGATAAACCACATCATTAATCCTTTTGATCACTTCATACGGTCCTTCCCAGGATTTCTGAAGCTTTGGTGAGTAGCCTCGTCGTCGTTGTGGATTAAATAACCAAACCAAGTCTCCAGCCTGATAACCACCTTCCACAGCTTTAATGTCGTATCGCTCCTTCATCTTGTCACTAGCTACTTGAATATTGGACCGTACACGGTCATGTATAGCATTCATTTTCCTCCGAAGATCTGACACATAATCTTCTCCAACTAGATCTTCTCCAGGCTTAGATCCATACTGCAGGTCGCAAGGTAACCGTAACTCACGGCCAAAAATCACACTTGCCGGTGTTTGCCCTGTTGTCTCATGAATTGCTGCTCGATAAGCTAATAAGAACAAGTGGATGTATTCGTCCCAATCCTTCTGGTGATCGGACACTGCTTTTGACAAAAATCTTCCAATTGTTCGATTCATTCGCTCCACCATTCCATCCGACTGTGGATGCAAAGCAGTTGTTCTCGTCTTTCGAATTCCTAATGCTTCACAAATTCCCTGGAATACGGCTGATTCAAAGTTTCTTCCCTGGTCCGAGTGTAACTCCAATGGTACTCCAAAACGACTTATCAGTTCCCTTACCAAGACTTCAGCAACAGTGGTAGCTTCTTGATTCGGTAGTGCATAGGCTTCTGTCCATTTACTAAAATAGTCCATTGCTACCAGAATATATTTATTCCCTCTTTCCGTTGTGGGAAACGGCCCCGCTATGTCAATGGCTATCCTTTCAAATGGGCTACCAACATTATACTGCCTCATTGGCGCACGCCTTCGTTTCTGAGGTCCGTTTGAAGTGGCACAAGTTACACATCTTCTACACCAATCTTTTACATCTCCATTGTAATTGACCCAATAAAAACGTTGACGAATTTTTTCTGTGGTTTTTTTAACTCCCAAGTGTCCCCCAGACACATCATTGTGAAGCAGTTTAAGAACTTCAGGAATTCTCTTCCTTGGAATCAATAGTTGTTGTCTCTGCTGTGTTCCATCTTCATTCTCCAATACACGCTTTAACAACCCATTTTCCACGACAATGGATTGCCACTGAGCCCAGTATGACTTAATATTTGGAGATAGTGAAGCTATTTCTTCCCATAAAGGTCTTTGATCATTTTCCTTCCACTGCATTACAAACTTGAGATCTGGGTCTTCCAATTGGTCTGCTCGTATTTCATCATCTTGCAAAAAATTGTCAACGACCGTGGTTCTACAAGCTATAAAAAACTTTTCCTCAGCCTTATTACAGTGCTGGCAATCCTCTGGACATGGTCGCCTTGACAGTGCATCGGCATTTCTATGATGAAGTCCGGCTCGATGTTCAGAATCATAGTCATATTCTTGCAATCTCTCTATCCATCTTGCCACTTGACCTTCAGGATTCTTGAATCGCAAAAGCCACACAAGTGCCGAGTGATCTGTCCTTAAAAGAAATTTCCGTCCATATAAATACTTGCGAAAGTGCTCAACTGACTTGATAACAGCAAGCAATTCTCTTCGTGTTACACAGTAATTGCGTTCTGGTTTCGACAATACTTTACTGAAGTAAGCAATCACGCGTTCTGCCCCATCTTGTACTTGGGAGAGCACACTTCCGATACCAACGTTACTTGCATCTGTATCCAGAATAATCATTCCTTCAGCTCGAGGATAACTCAAAACCGGAGAATTAATTAGAACCTGTTTTAATTCTTCAAATGCATGTTGGCACTTGAAATCCCATATGAATTCACTGCTTTCCTCCGTGAGTTTTGTCAGTGGCTTTGCGATGTCAGCAAAGCCTGGAACAAATCGTCGATAGTAGGTACTCAGACCCAAAAAGCTTCTTACTTCATGTTTGTCTTTAAGTACTGGCCAATCTCGAACAGCTTTAATCTTCTCAGGATCTACTGCTACTCCCTCCTCAGAGACAACATGACCTAGATAGTTGACTTGCTTTCGGAACAATATACATTTCTTGCAATTGAGTTTAAGGTTGGCCAACCTCAATCGTGAAAATACCTGTTCCAAATTTCCTAAATGTTCTTCAAAACGCTTCCCAAGTACGATGATGTCATCTAAGTATACCAAACAGGTCTCCCACGATAATCCTCTTAGCACACTTTCCATTAGTCGTTCAAACGTAGCCGGTGCATTGCAAAGTCCAAATGGCATCACTTTGAATTGCCACAATCCACTTCCAACAGAAAACGCCGTTTTTTCTCTATCCTTGGGTTCCAATCCAACCTGCCAATAACCACTCTTTAGATCCAAAGTTGAGAAGATCTTACAACCAGCCAATGTATCTAGGGTGTCATCGATTCGAGGCAGTGGATAACTATCCTTCTTAGTTACATTATTCAATAAGCGAAAGTCCACACAGAACCGAGTTGAGCCATCTTTTTTTTTAACTAACACTACTGGTGAACACCATGGGCTGCTTGATGGTTCAATAACGCTATCCCTTTCCATGTCTTGAATAATTTGATCTGCTTCCACCCGCTTTGCTAATGGTAGCCTTCTAGGTAATTGGCGGATAGGCCTTGCGTCACCCGTATCTATTTGATGTTGAACAACATTGGTTCTTCCTTTAGAAAGACTCGCATTCTCAAAAACATCTTGATAATGAGCAATGAGGTATCTAATTTGTTTGCTTTGTTCTTTGGTAAGTTCCTTACAAGCATCTTTTACAAAGTCTTCAAGATGTTTTGGTACATCCTCTGAAGAAACTTGTGCGATGCAGGCATTTTGTGTTACTGATGAAACTGATGAACACACACTTAAATAAGCTCCTTTTTTGACAGTTACTGGATATTCATTTATGTTCATTAATCTGACTAAAATTTCCTTTTGGTTTTGAATCAGTGCTCTTGCAATTAATACTCCTTTTCCTGCTTCATTGTTGGCGTTGGACTCCACAATCAAAACATGTCCATTCGGGATAACACAGTCTAAATTGACTCGTACTAACATCTCACTTTGTTTTGGAATAGTTACAACATCCGCTGCAAGAACACGTGTAGAAAATTCCTCACGCTCTTGCACGAGAACATCTTCATCTCCAATTTTCAAAGATCGCCTCTTTAGATCCAACTGGAATCCATATTTCGCCATTATGTCCATTCCGAGAATAACTTCCTCCTCTATATTCGCCACTAGCACCTGATGATCGAAGATAGAACTACCAATTTGAATGTTGGCATATGTCTCACCACATATAGATGCCGACTCCCCAGTAGCTGTTCGTAATGTCCATTTAGTTGGTGTAATACACTTTTTGTTATAAAGCAAATCTGGTCTCATGATTGTCATCGTTGCTCCAGTATCCAGCAAAAGTTTCAAATTCTTTCCATTTACTTTGCCATTTATAAACATACTGGTATCTCGACCACTGAATGATGCAACAACTGCAGATCTAAAAATATTTTTTAGATCTGCAAGTATTTTTTGTGTAAGAAAAAAATAAAATAGTTATTTATAAAGACATTTATTATGGCATCAAAAAAAAATAACTCTTTTAGAGTTGAAAGTGGTTGATTTAAAACATGAGTTGGAGGAGAGAGACTTTGATACATCAGGAAATAAAAATGCACTTCAACTACGATTGAGAAAAGTGATGCAAGAAGTAGGTGAGGATCCAGACACATACCTTTTTGAAATGCCTTGCTCTAACAACGATCTTTGTCAAGTCTTAAAAGAACATTCCAGAGACATAGAAGAGAAGTTTCAAGAACATTCCAGAGATATAAAAGGAGAAATTAAAGAAATCAAAGGAGAAGTAGCGATGCTTCAAAAGCATTCAAATACTATAGAAAAGAAATTCCAGAATTATTCTATGACCTTTGATGAGAAGATAAATGAATTAACTAAACAGATGAAAGTTTTGGAGAATCAAGTGCTTCCTTCAATCACGCCAATGAATTCCGAGCAAAATTCAGCTGTAGATACAAATTATAAGTGTGTAGAAGATACAAGAGTACCAACAGTGGAGTGCGTGCGAAATGATATGCCAACCTTTGATGGAAAATGCCCCTGGGAAGAATATTTAACATTGTTCGAGACAGTGGCCATGATAAATGGCTGGTCCATGACAAGAAAGGCCTCAGTGTTGAGTGTATCATTACGAGGTGATGCTTTAAAAGTTTTGGAGACAATTCCTCTAGCTGAGCGACGAGATTTAAAATTGTTGATTGAGAGACTTGAGATGCGATTTGGACATAAGCACATGGAACAGTTTTACAGGTCACAACTTAAGAATCGTAATCAGAAATCTAATGAAACTCTCCAGGAATTTGAGGCGGATATAGCGCGTCTAATTAGATATGCATACCCTACGGTTCCTGATGATGTGTGTGAAAGCCTTGTAGTAGAAAAGTTCTTGGATGGATTGTGGGCAAATGAGACACAACAAGCTGTAAAACTAGCTAGACCACAAACTTTGAGTGACGCTCTAACCCAGGCACTCGAATTTGAATCTATAAAAAAATCTTTACGAGGTCATGCTCAAGCCCGCGTTGTTGAGGCCGTTGAAGAGAATCAAAAACTCATCGAATGCATTGTCGAAAAGGTGATGAAGGCATTGCAAGGAAGAAAAAGACAGTTTCGCTGCTGGGGTTGTGGACGAGCTGGACATCTACGTAATCGGTGTCCAAATGAAGCAACAACGCAACAGCAACAACCACAGGAAAACTAAAAAGGGTTGATGGGAAGGGGCAACTGTTGATCTACATTACCAATGCCTCAAAGAGATCTGCAGTTGTTGCATCATTCAGTGGTCGAGATACCAGTATGTTTATAAATGGCAAAGTAAATGGAAAGAATTTGAAACTTTTGCTGGATACTGGAGCAACGATGACAATCATGAGACCAGATTTGCTTTATAACAAAAAGTGTATTACACCAACTAAATGGACATTACGAACAGCTACTGGGGAGTCGGCATCTATATGTGGTGAGACATATGCCAACTTTCAAATTGGTAGTTCTATCTTCGATCATCAGGTGCTAGTGGCGAATATAGAGGAGGAAGTTATTCTCGGAATGGACATAATGGCGAAATATGGATTCCAGTTGGATCTAAAGAGGCGATCTTTGAAAATTGGAGATGAAGATGTTCTCGTGCAAGAGCGTGAGGAATTTTCTACACGTGTTCTTGCAGCGGATGTTGTAACTATTCCAAAACAAAGTGAGATGTTAGTACGAGTCAATTTAGACTGTGTTATCCCGAATGGACATGTTTTGGTTGTGGAGTCCAACGCCAACAATGAAGCAGGAAAAGGAGTATTAATTGCAAGAGCACTGATTCAAAACCAAAAGGAAATTTTAGTCAGATTAATGAACATAAATGAATATCCAGTAACTGTCAAAAAAGGAGCTTATTTAAGTGTGTGTTCATCAGTTTCATCAGTAACACAAAATGCCTGCATCGCACAAGTTTCTTCAGAGGATGTACCAAAACATCTTGAAGACTTTGTAAAAGATGCTTGTAAGGAACTTACCAAAGAACAAAGCAAACAAATTAGATACCTCATTGCTCATTATCAAGATGTTTTTGAGAATGCGAGTCTTTCTAAAGGAAGAACCAATGTTGTTCAACATCAAATAGATACGGGTGACGCAAGGCCTATCCGCCAATTACCTAGAAGGCTACCATTAGCAAAGCGGGCGGAAGCAGATCAAATTATTCAAGACATGGAAAGGGATAGCGTTATTGAACCATCAAGCAGCCCATGGTGTTCACCAGTAGTGTTAGTTAAAAAAAAAGATGGCTCAGCTCGGTTCTGTGTGGACTTTCGCTTATTGAATAATGTAACTAAGAAGGATAGTTATCCACTGCCTCGAATCGATGACACCCTAGATACATTGGCTGGTTGTAAGATCTTCTCAACTTTGGATCTAAAGAGTGGTTATTGGCAGGTTGGATTGGAACCCAAGGATAGAGAAAAAACGGCGTTTTCTGTTGGAAGTGGATTGTGGCAATTCAAAGTGATGCCATTTGGACTTTGCAATGCACCGGCTACGTTTGAACGACTAATGGAAAGTGTGCTAAGAGGATTATCGTGGGAGACCTGTTTGGTATGCTTAGATGACATCATCGTACTTGGGAAGCGTTTTGAAGAACATTTAGGAAATTTGGAACAGGTATTTTCACGATTGAGGTTGGCCAACCTTAAACTCAATTGCAAGAAATGTATATTGTTCCGAAAGCAAGTCAACTATCTAGGTCATGTTGTCTCTGAGGAGGGAGTAGCAGTAGATCCTGAGAAGATTAAAGCTGTTCGAGATTGGCCAGTACTTAAAGACAAACATGAAGTAAGAAGCTTTTTGGGTCTGAGTACCTACTATCGACGATTTGTTCCAGGCTTTGCTGACATCGCAAAGCCACTGACAAAACTCACGGAGGAAAGCAGTGAATTCATATGGGATTTCAAGTGCCAACATGCATTTGAAGAATTAAAACAGGTTCTAATTAATTCTCCGGTTTTGAGTTATCCTCGAGCTGAAGGAATGTTTATTCTGGATACAGATGCAAGTAACGTTGGTATCGGAAGTGTGCTCTCCCAAGTACAAGATGGGCTTACTACAGTAAAGTATTGTCGAAACCAGAACGCAATTACTGTGTAACACGAAGAGAATTGCTTGCTGTTATCAAGTCAGTTGAGCACTTTCGCAAGTATTTATATGGACGGAAATTTCTTTTAAGGACAGATCACTCGGCACTTGTGTGGCTTTTGCGATTCAAGAATCCTGAAGGTCAAGTGGCAAGATGGATAGAGAGATTGCAAGAATATGACTATGATTCTGAACATCGAGCCGGACTTCATCATAGAAATGCCGATGCACTGTCAAGGCGACCATGTCCAGAGGATTGCCAGCACTGTAATAAGGCTGAGGAAAAGTTTTTTATAGCTTGTAGAACCACGGTCGTTGACAATTTTTGGCAAGATGATGAAATACGAGCAGACCAATTGGAAGACCCAGATCTCAAGTTTGTAATGCAGTGGAAGGAAAATGATCAAAGACCTTTATGGGAAGAAATAGCTTCACTATCTCCAAATATTAAGTCATACTGGGCTCAGTGGCAATCCATTGTCGTGGAAAATGGGTTGTTAAAGCGTGTATTGGAGAATGAAGATGGAACACAGCAGAGACAACAACTATTGATTCCAAGGAAGAGAATTCCTGAAGTTCTTAAACTGCTTCACAATGATGTGTCTGGGGGACACTTGGGAGTTAAAAAAACCACAAAAAAAATTCGTCAACGTTTTTATTGGGTCAATTACAATGGAGATGTAAAAGATTGGTGTAGAAGATGTGTAACTTGTGCCACTTCAAACGGACCTCAGAAACGAAGGCGTGCGCCAATGAGGCAGTATAATGTTGGTAGCCCATTTGAAAGGATAGCCATTGACATAGCGGGGCCGTTTCCCACAACGGAAAGAGGGAATAAATATATTCTGGTAGCAATGGACTATTTTAGTAAATGGACAGAAGCCTATGCACTACCGAATCAAGAAGCTACCACTGTTGCTGAAGTCTTGGTAAGGGAACTGATAAGTCGTTTTGGAGTACCATTGGAGTTACACTCGGACCATGGAAGAAACTTTGAATCAGCCGTATTCCATTGAATTTGTGAAGCATTAGGAATTCGAAAGACGAGAACAACTGCTTTGCATCCACAGTCGGATGGAATGGTGGAGCGAATGAATCGAACAATTGGAAGATTTTTGTCAAAAGCAGTGTCCGATCACCAGAAGGATTGGGACGAATACATCCACTTGTTCTTATTAGCTTATCGAGCAGCAATTCATGAGACAACAGGGCAAACACCGGCAAGTGTGATTTTTGGCCGTGAGTTACGGTTACCTTGCGACCTGCAGTATGGATCTAAGCCTGGAGAAGATCTAGTTGGAGAAGATTATGTGTCAGATCTTCGGAGGAAAATGAATGCTATACATGACCGTGTACGGTCCAATATTCAAGTAGCTAGTGACAAGATGAAGGAGCGATACGACATTAAAGCTGTGGAAGGTGGTTATCAGGCTGGAGACTTGGTTTGGTTATTTAATCCACAACGACGACGAGGCTACTCACCAAAGCTTCAGAAATCCTGGGAAGGACCGTATGAAGTGATCAAAAGGATTAATGATGTGGTTTATCGTATACGAAGAAAACCAAATGGGAAGCCAAGAGTGGTACATTTCAATCGCCTGGCTCCCTTTTTAGGTGATAACAAGGATGAGGAAAAAAATCCAGTTGCTCAAGTTTGCAATGTCCAAAGTGAAGAAAAGACCTTCGAGGAATTCATGATGACTCCTTATCGACGCACTCGCCATGGTGTGACTGTGGAAATTGAGCAAGACCTCTTCGATATCCCAGAAGATAATGTTTTAGCTTACTGTGTGGCTCAAGACATGAAGATGACTAGTGGTATAGCCAAAGTTATCATGAGAAAGTATGGGATGTTATATGAGCTAAAAGCCAAGAATCTGAAGATTGGAGAAGCGGTCCATTCACAGCATGGAAAACAGCATTTATTCTACATGACGAATAAGGAAACGTCTGAGGAACGAGCAGAGTATGCTCAGATGTGGAACTGTCTACGAAGTATGCGGGATCAAATGTTACAGTTGAATCTTATGAAGCTCGGCATTCCAAAGATCAGTGATGGTATGGATTGGAAAGTGGTTCGGAATATGATAGAAGAGATTTTTCATAATACTGGAATTAATGTTCTAGTTTGCTGCTATAATCCAAGATACAGTAAAAATATAAAAAAAAGTGTACCATGTTACTTTTTCAAAGCATCTCACTGTAGAGAAGGTTCAAAATGCCGATTTATTCATCTAGAGAATTCTGTTCGGGACGAACTGAACTAAGAGGGAGGCAGTGTTATGAAATTAAGTACTATTTCTATTTAAATTGAAAATTTAAATAGAAATATTTTGAAAATAAGAACCCAAGAAAAATGAAAACAAAAGATTTGAGTAGTGAGTTAAAAAAAAACTAGACAAACCTAAAAAAATATAAATTGTAGAAATATAAATTGTAAAAATAAATAAGACTTTGAACCATAATAAAATAAATAAATATAAATTTTGGTGTCAGAAGTGGGATATAAAAATACCCAAGTATTTTTTGTGTAAGAAAAAAATAAAATAGTTATTTATAAAGACATTTATTATGGCATCAAAAAAAATAACTCTTTTAGAGTTGAAAGTGGTTGATTTAAAACATGAGTTGGAGGAGAGAGACGCTGATACATCAGGAAATAAAAATGCACTTCAACTACGATTGAGAAAAGTGATGCAAGAAGTAGGTGAGGATCCAGACACATACCTTTTTGAAATGCCTTGCTCTAACAACGATCTTTGTCAAGTCTTAAAAGAACATTCCAGAGACATAGAAGAGAAGTTTCAAGAACATTCCAGAGATATAAAAGGAGAAATTAAAGAAATCAAAGGAGAAGTAGCGATGCTTCAAAAGCATTCAAATACTATAGAAAAGAAATTCCAGAATTATTCTATGACCTTTGATGAGAAGATAAATGAATTAACTAAACAGATGAAAGTTTTGGAGAATCAAGTGCTTCCTTCAATCACGCCAATGAATTCCGAGCAAAATTCAGCTGTAGATACAAATTTTAAGTGTGTAGAAGATACAAGAGTACCAACAGTGGAGTGCGTGCGAAATGATATGCCAACCTTTGATGGAAAATGCCCCTGGGAAGAATATTTAACATTGTTCGAGACAGTGGCCATGATAAATGGCTGGTCCATGACAAGAAAGGCCTCAGTGTTGAGTGTATCATTACGAGGTGATGCTTTAAAAGTTTTGGAGACAATTCCTCTAGCTGAGCGACGAGATTTAAAATTGTTGATTGAGAGACTTGAGATGCGATTTGGACATAAGCACATGGAACAGTTTTACAGGTCACAACTTAAGAATCGTAATCAGAAATCTAATGAAACTCTCCAGGAATTTGAGGCGGATATAGCGCGTCTAATTAGATATGCATACCCTACGGTTCCTGATGATGTGTGTGAAAGCCTTGCAGTAGAAAAGTTCTTGGATGGATTGTGGGCAAATGAGACACAACAAGCTGTAAAACTAGCTAGACCACAAACTTTGAGTGACGCTCTAACCCAGGCACTCGAATTTGAATCTATAAAAAAATCTTTACGAGGTCATGCTCAAGCCCGCGTTGTTGAGGCCGTTGAAGAGAATCAAAAACTCATCGAATGCATTGTCGAAAAGGTGATGAAGGCATTGCAAGGAAGAAAAAGACAGTTTCGCTGCTGGGGTTGTGGACGAGCTGGACATCTACGTAATCGGTGTCCAAATGAAGCAACAACGCAACAGCAACAGCCACAGGAAAACTAAAAAGGGTTGATGGGAAGGGGCAACTGTTGACCTACATTACCAATGCCTCAAAGAGATCTGCAGTTGTTGCATCATTCAGTGGTCGAGATACCAGTATGTTTATAAATGGCAAAGTAAATGGAAAGAATTTGAAACTTTTGCTGGATACTGGAGCAACGATGACAATCATGAGACCAGATTTGCTTTATAATAAAAAGTGTATTACACCAACTAAATGGACATTACGAACAGCTACTGGGGAGTCGGTATCTATATGTGGTGAGACATATGCCAACTTTCAAATTGGTAGTTCTATCTTCGATCATCAGGTGCTAGTGGCGAATATAGAGGAGGAAGTTATTCTCGGAATGGACATAATGGCGAAATATGGATTCCAGTTGGATCTAAAGAGGCGATCTTTGAAAATTGGAGATGAAGATGTTCTCGTGCAAGAGCGTGAGGAATTTTCTACACGTGTTCTTGCAGCGGATGTTGTAACTATTCCAAAACAAAGTGAGATGTTAGTACGAGTCAATTTAGACTGTGTTATCCCGAATGGACATGTTTTGGTTGTGGAGTCCAACGCCAACAATGAAGCAGGAAAAGGAGTATTAATTGCAAGAGCACTGATTCAAAACCAAAAGGAAATTTTAGTCAGATTAATGAACATAAATGAATATCCAGTAACTGTCAAAAAAGGAGCTTATTTAAGTGTGTGTTCATCAGTTTCATCAGTAACACAAAATGCCTGCATCGCACAAGTTTCTTCAGAGGATGTACCAAAACATCTTGAGGACTTTGTAAAAGATGCTTGTAAGGAACTTACCAAAGAACAAAGCAAACAAATTAGATACCTCATTGCTCATTATCAAGATGTTTTTGAGAATGCGAGTCTTTCTAAAGGAAGAACCAATGTTGTTCAACATCAAATAGATACGGGTGACGCAAGGCCTATCCGCCAATTACCTAGAAGGCTACCATTAGCAAAGCGGGCGGAAGCAGATCAAATTATTCAAGACATGGAAAGGGATAGCGTTATTGAACCATCAAGCAGCCCATGGTGTTCACCAGTAGTGTTAGTTAAAAAAAAAAGATGGCTCAACTCGGTTCTGTGTGGACTTTCGCTTATTGAATAATGTAACTAAGAAGGATAGTTATCCACTGCCTCGAATCGATGACACCCTAGATACATTGGCTGGTTGTAAGATCTTCTCAACTTTGGATCTAAAGAGTGGTTATTGGCAGGTTGGATTGGAACCCAAGGATAGAGAAAAAACGGCGTTTTCTGTTGGAAGTGGATTGTGGCAATTCAAAGTGATGCCATTTGGACTTTGCAATGCACCGGCTACGTTTGAACGACTAATGGAAAGTGTGCTAAGAGGATTATCGTGGGAGACCTGTTTGGTATACTTAGATGACATCATCGTACTTGGGAAGCGTTTTGAAGAACATTTAGGAAATTTGGAACAGGTATTTTCACGATTGAGGTCGGCCAACCTTAAACTCAATTGCAAGAAATGTATATTGTTCCGAAAGCAAGTCAACTATCTAGGTCATGTTGTCTCTGAGGAGGGAGTAGCAGTAGATCCTGAGAAGATTAAAGCTGTTCGAGATTGGCCAGTACTTAAAGACAAACATGAAGTAAGAAGCTTTTTGGGTCTGAGTACCTACTATCGACGATTTGTTCCAGGCTTTGCTGACATCGCAAAGCCACTGACAAAACTCACGGAGGAAAGCAGTGAATTCATATGGGATTTCAAGTGCCAACATGCATTTGAAGAATTAAAACAGGTTCTAATTAATTCTCCGGTTTTGAGTTATCCTCGAGCTGAAGGAATGTTTATTCTGGATACAGATGCAAGTAACGTTGGTATCGGAAGTGTGCTCTCCCAAGTACAAGATGGGGCAGAACGCGTGATTGCTTACTTCAGTAAAGTATTGTCGAAACCAGAACGCAATTACTGTGTAACACGAAGAGAATTGCTTGCTGTTATCAAGTCAGTTGAGCACTTTCGCAAGTATTTATATGGACGGAAATTTCTTTTAAGGACAGATCACTCGGCACTTGTGTGGCTTTTGCGATTCAAGAATCCTGAAGGTCAAGTGGCAAGATGGATAGAGAGATTGCAAGAATATGACTATGATTCTGAACATCGAGCCGGACTTCATCATAGAAATGCCGATGCACTGTCAAGGCGACCATGTCCAGAGGATTGCCAGCACTGTAATAAGGCTGAGGAAAAGTTTTTTATAGCTTGTAGAACCACGGTCGTTGACAATTTTTGGCAAGATGATGAAATACGAGCAGACCAATTGGAAGACCCAGATCTCAAGTTTGTAATGCAGTGGAAGGAAAATGATCAAAGACCTTTATGGGAAGAAATAGCTTCACTATCTCCAAATATTAAGTCATACTGGGCTCAGTGGCAATCCATTGTCGTGGAAAATGGGTTGTTAAAGCGTGTATTGGAGAATGAAGATGGAACACAGCAGAGACAACAACTATTGATTCCAAGGAAGAGAATTCCTGAAGTTCTTAAACTGCTTCACAATGATGTGTCTGGGGGACACTTGGGAGTTAAAAAAACCACAGAAAAAATTCGTCAACGTTTTTATTGGGTCAATTACAATGGAGATGTAAAAGATTGGTGTAGAAGATGTGTAACTTGTGCCACTTCAAACGGACCTCAGAAACGAAGGCGTGCGCCAATGAGGCAGTATAATGTTGGTAGCCCATTTGAAAGGATAGCCATTGACATAGCGGGGCCGTTTCCCACAACGGAAAGAGGGAATAAATATATTCTGGTAGCAATGGACTATTTTAGTAAATGGACAGAAGCCTATGCACTACCGAATCAAGAAGCTACCACTGTTGCTGAAGTCTTGGTAAGGGAACTGATAAGTCGTTTTGGAGTACCATTGGAGTTACACTCGGACCAGGGAAGAAACTTTGAATCAGCCGTATTCCAGGGAATTTGTGAAGCATTAGGAATTCGAAAGACGAGAACAACTGCTTTGCATCCACAGTCGGATGGAATGGTGGAGCGAATGAATCGAACAATTGGAAGATTTTTGTCAAAAGCAGTGTCCGATCACCAGAAGGATTGGGACGAATACATCCACTTGTTCTTATTAGCTTATCGAGCAGCAATTCATGAGACAACAGGGCAAACACCGGCAAGTGTGATTTTTGGCCGTGAGTTACGGTTACCTTGCGACCTGCAGTATGGATCTAAGCCTGGAGAAGATCTAGTTGGAGAAGATTATGTGTCAGATCTTCGGAGGAAAATGAATGCTATACATGACCGTGTACGGTCCAATATTCAAGTAGCTAGTGAGAAGATGAAGGAGCGATACGACATTAAAGCTGTGGAAGGTGGTTATCAGGCTGGAGACTTGGTTTGGTTATTTAATCCACAACGACGACGAGGCTACTCACCAAAGCTTCAGAAATCCTGGGAAGGACCGTATGAAGTGATCAAAAGGATTAATGATGTGGTTTATCGTATACGAAGAAAACCAAATGGGAAGCCAAGAGTGGTACATTTCAATCGCCTGGCTCCCTTTTTAGGTGATAACAAGGATGAGGAAAAAAATCCAGTTGCTCAAGTTTGCAATGTCCAAAGTGAAGAAAAGACCTTCGAGGAATTCATGATGACTCCTTATCGACGCACTCGCCATGGTGTGACTGTGGAAATTGAGCAAGACCTCTTCGATATCCCAGAAGATAATGTTTTAGCTTACTGTGTGGCTCAAGACATGAAGATGACTAGTGGTATAGCCAAAGTTATCATGAGAAAGTATGGGATGTTATATGAGCTAAAAGCCAAGAATCTGAAGATTGGAGAAGCGGTCCATTCACAGCATGGAAAACAGCATTTATTCTACATGACGAATAAGGAAACGTCTGAGGAACGAGCAGAGTATGCTCAGATGTGGAACTGTCTACGAAGTATGCGGGATCAAATGTTACAGTTGAATCTTATGAAGCTCGGCATTCCAAAGATCAGTGATGGTATGGATTGGAAAGTGGTTCGGAATATGATAGAAGAGATTTTTCATAATACTGGAATTAATGTTCTAGTTTGCTGCTATAATCCAAGATACAGTAAAAATATAAAAAAAAGTGTACCATGTTACTTTTTCAAAGCATCTCACTGTAGAGAAGGTTCAAAATGCCGATTTATTCATCTAGAGAATTCTGTTCGGGACGAACTGAACTAAGAGGGAGGCAGTGTTATGAAATTAAGTACTATTTCTATTTAAATTGAAAATTTAAATAGAAATATTTTGAAAATAAGAACCCAAGAAAAATGAAAACAAAAGATTTGAGTAGTGAGTTGGAAAAACTAGAAAAAGCTTGTAAAAATATAAATTGTAGAAATATAAATTGTAAAAATAAATAAGACTTTGAACCATAATAAAATAAATAAATATAAATTTCGGTACATTTAGAGTTTTTTTTAGAGACACAACAAGCTGTAAAACTAGCTAGACCACAAACTTTGAGTGACGCTCTAACCCAGGCACTCGAATTTGAATCTATAAAAAAATCTTTACGAGGTCATGCTCAAGCCCACGCCCTTTCGGACAATAGAAATAGTACTCAATTTCATAACACTGCCTCCCTCTTAGTTCAGTTCGTCCCGAACAGAATTCTCTAGATGAATAAATCGGCATTTTGAACCTTCTCTACAGTGAGATGCTTTGAAAAAGTAACATGGTACACTTTTTTTTTATATTTTTACTGTATCTTGGATTATAGCAGCAAACTAGAACATTAATTCCAGTATTATGAAAAATCTCTTCTATCATATTCCGAACCACTTTCCAATCCATACCATCACTGATCTTTGGAATGCCGAGCTTCATAAGATTCAACTGTAACATTTGATCCCGCATACTTCGTAGACAGTTCCACATCTGAGCATACTCTGCTCGTTCCTCAGACGTTTCCTTATTCGTCATGTAGAATAAATGCTGTTTTCCATGCTGTGAATGGACCGCTTCTCCAATCTTCAGATTCTTGGCTTTTAGCTCATATAACATCCCATACTTTCTCATGATAACTTTGGCTATACCACTAGTCATCTTCATGTCTTGAGCCACACAGTAAGCTAAAACATTATCTTCTGGGATATCGAAGAGGTCTTGCTCAATTTCCACAGTCACACCATGGCGAGTGCGTCGATAAGGAGTCATCATGAATTCCTCGAAGGTCTTTTCTTCACTTTGGACATTGCAAACTTGAGCAACTGGATTTTTTTCCTCATCCTTGTTATCACCTAAAAAAGGGAGCCAGGCGATTGAAATGTACCACTCTTGGCTTCCCATTTGGTTTTCTTCGTATACGATAAACCACATCATTAATCCTTTTGATCACTTCATACGGTCCTTCCCAGGATTTCTGAAGCTTTGGTGAGTAGCCTCGTCGTCGTTGTGGATTAAATAACCAAACCAAGTCTCCAGCCTGATAACCACCTTCCACAGCTTTAATGTCGTATCGCTCCTTCATCTTGTCACTAGCTACTTGAATATTGGACCGTACACGGTCATGTATAGCATTCATTTTCCTCCGAAGATCTGACACATAATCTTCTCCAACTAGATCTTCTCCAGGCTTAGATCCATACTGCAGGTCGCAAGGTAACCGTAACTCACGGCCAAAAATCACACTTGCCGGTGTTTGCCCTGTTGTCTCATGAATTGCTGCTCGATAAGCTAATAAGAACAAGTGGATGTATTCGTCCCAATCCTTCTGGTGATCGGACACTGCTTTTGACAAAAATCTTCCAATTGTTCGATTCATTCGCTCCACCATTCCATCCGACTGTGGATGCAAAGCAGTTGTTCTCGTCTTTCGAATTCCTAATGCTTCACAAATTCCCTGGAATACGGCTGATTCAAAGTTTCTTCCCTGGTCCGAGTGTAACTCCAATGGTACTCCAAAACGACTTATCAGTTCCCTTACCAAGACTTCAGCAACAGTGGTAGCTTCTTGATTCGGTAGTGCATAGGCTTCTGTCCATTTACTAAAATAGTCCATTGCTACCAGAATATATTTATTCCCTCTTTCCGTTGTGGGAAACGGCCCCGCTATGTCAATGGCTATCCTTTCAAATGGGCTACCAACATTATACTGCCTCATTGGCGCACGCCTTCGTTTCTGAGGTCCGTTTGAAGTGGCACAAGTTACACATCTTCTACACCAATCTTTTACATCTCCATTGTAATTGACCCAATAAAAACGTTGACGAATTTTTTCTGTGGTTTTTTTAACTCCCAAATGTCCCCCAGACACATCATTGTGAAGCAGTTTAAGAACTTCAGGAATTCTCTTCCTTGGAATCAATAGTTGTTGTCTCTGCTGTGTTCCATCTTCATTCTCCAATACACGCTTTAACAACCCATTTTCCACGACAATGGATTGCCACTGAGCCCAGTATGACTTAATATTTAGAGATAGTGAAGCTATTTCTTCCCATAAAGGTCTTTGATCATTTTCCTTCCACTGCATTACAAACTTGAGATCTGGGTCTTCCAATTGGTCTGCTCGTATTTCATCATCTTGCCAAAAATTGTCAACGACCGTGGTTCTACAAGCTATAAAAAACTTTTCCTCAGCCTTATTACAGTGCTGGCAATCCTCTGGACATGGTCGCCTTGACAGTGCATCGGCATTTCTATGATGAAGTCCGGCTCGATGTTCAGAATCATAGTCATATTCTTGCAATCTCTCTATCCATCTTGCCACTTGACCTTCAGGATTCTTGAATCGCAAAAGCCACACAAGTGCCGAGTGATCTGTCCTTAAAAGAAATTTCCGTCCATATAAATACTTGCGAAAGTGCTCAACTGACTTGATAACAGCAAGCAATTCTCTTCGTGTTACACAGTAATTGCGTTCTGGTTTCGACAATACTTTACTGAAGTAAGCAAGCCCGCGTTGTTGAGGCCGTTGAAGAGAATCAAAAACTCATCGAATGCATTGTCGAAAAGGAATATTATCATGAATTCCTCGAAGGTCTTTTCTTCACTTTGGACATTGCAAACTTGAGCAACTGGATTTTTTTCCTCATCCTTGTTATCACCTAAAAAGGGAGCCAGGCGATTGAAATGTACCACTCTTGGCTTCCCATTTGGTTTTCTTCGTATACGATAAACCACATCATTAATCCTTTTGATCACTTCATACGGTCCTTCCCAGGATTTCTGATGCTTTGGTGAGTAGCCTCGTCGTCGTTGTGGATTAAATAACCAAACCAAGTCTCCAGCCTGATAACCACCTTCCACAGCTTTAATGTCGTATCGCTCCTTCATCTTCTCACTAGCTACTTGAATATTGGACCGTACACGGTCATGTATAGCATTCATTTTCCTCCGAAGATCTGACACATAATCTTCTCCAACTAGATCTTCTCCAGGCTTAGATCCATACTGCAGGTCGCAAGGTAACCGTAACTCACGGCCAAAAATCACACTTGCCGGTGTTTGCCCTGTTGTCTCATGAATTGCTGCTCGATAAGCTAATAAGAACAAGTGGATGTATTCGTCCCAATCCTTCTGGTGATCGGACACTGCTTTTGACAAAAATCTTCCAATTGTTCGATTCATTCGCTCCACCATTCCATCCGACTGTGGATGCAAAGCAGTTGTTCTCGTCTTTCGAATTCCTAATGCTTCACAAATTCCCTGGAATACGGCTGATTCAAAGTTTCTTCCCTGGTCCGAGTGTAACTCCAATGGTACTCCAAAACGACTTATCAGTTCCCTTACCAAGACTTCAGCAACAGTGGTAGCTTCTTGATTCGGTAGTGCATAGGCTTCTGTCCATTTACTAAAATAGTCCATTGCTACCAGAATATATTTATTCCCTCTTTCCGTTGTGGGAAACGGCCCCGCTATGTCAATGGCTATCCTTTCAAATGGGCTACCAACATTATACTGCCTCATTGCCGCACGCCTTCGTTTCTGAGGTCCGTTTGAAGTGGCACAAGTTACACATCTTCTACACCAATCTTTTACATCTCCATTGTAATTGACCCAATAAAAACGTTGACGAATTTTTTCTGTGGTTTTTTTAACTCCCAAGTGTCCCCCAGACACATCATTGTGAAGCAGTTTAAGAACTTCAGGAATTCTCTTCCTTGGAATCAATAGTTGTTGTCTCTGCTGTGTTCCATCTTCATTCTCCAATACACGCTTTAACAACCCATTTTCCACGACAATGGATTGCCACTGAGCCCAGTATGACTTAATATTTGGAGATAGTGAAGCTATTTCTTCCCATAAAGGTCTTTGATCATTTTCCTTCCACTGCATTACAAACTTGAGATCTGGGTCTTCCAATTGGTCTGCTCGTATTTCATCATCTTGCCAAAAATTGTCAACGACCGTGGTTCTACAAGCTATAAAAAACTTTTCCTCAGCCTTATTACAGTGCTGGCAATCCTCTGGACATGGTCGCCTTGACAGTGCATCGGCATTTCTATGATGAAGTCCGGCTCGATGTTCAGAATCATAGTCATATTCTTGCAATCTCTCTATCCATCTTGCCACTTGACCTTCAGGATTCTTGAATCGCAAAAGCCACACAAGTGCCGAGTGATCTGTCCTTAAAAGAAATTTCCGTCCATATAAATACTTGCGAAAGTGCTCAACTGACTTGATAACAGCAAGCAATTCTCTTCGTGTTACACAGTAATTGCGTTCTGGTTTCGACAATACTTTACTGAAGTAAGCAAGCCCGCGTTGTTGAGGCCGTTGAAGAGAATCAAAAACTCATCGAATGCATTGTCGAAAAGGAATATTATCATGAATTCCTCGAAGGTCTTTTCTTCACTTTGGACATTGCAAACTTGAGCAACTGGATTTTTTTCCTCATCCTTGTTATCACCTAAAAAGGGAGCCAGGCGATTGAAATGTACCACTCTTGGCTTCCCATTTGGTTTTCTTCGTATACGATAAACCACATCATTAATCCTTTTGATCACTTCATACGGTCCTTCCCAGGATTTCTGATGCTTTGGTGAGTAGCCTCGTCGTCGTTGTGGATTAAATAACCAAACCAAGTCTCCAGCCTGATAACCACCTTCCACAGCTTTAATGTCGTATCGCTCCTTCATCTTCTCACTAGCTACTTGAATATTGGACCGTACACGGTCATGTATAGCATTCATTTTCCTCCGAAGATCTGACACATAATCTTCTCCAACTAGATCTTCTCCAGGCTTAGATCCATACTGCAGGTCGCAAGGTAACCGTAACTCACGGCCAAAAATCACACTTGCCGGTGTTTGCCCTGTTGTCTCATGAATTGCTGCTCGATAAGCTAATAAGAACAAGTGGATGTATTCGTCCCAATCCTTCTGGTGATCGGACACTGCTTTTGACAAAAATCTTCCAATTGTTCGATTCATTCGCTCCACCATTCCATCCGACTGTGGATGCAAAGCAGTTGTTCTCGTCTTTCGAATTCCTAATGCTTCACAAATTCCCTGGAATACGGCTGATTCAAAGTTTCTTCCCTGGTCCGAGTGTAACTCCAATGGTACTCCAAAACGACTTATCAGTTCCCTTACCAAGACTTCAGCAACAGTGGTAGCTTCTTGATTCGGTAGTGCATAGGCTTCTGTCCATTTACTAAAATAGTCCATTGCTACCAGAATATATTTATTCCCTCTTTCCGTTGTGGGAAACGGCCCCGCTATGTCAATGGCTATCCTTTCAAATGGGCTACCAACATTATACTGCCTCATTGCCGCACGCCTTCGTTTCTGAGGTCCGTTTGAAGTGGCACAAGTTACACATCTTCTACACCAATCTTTTACATCTCCATTGTAATTGACCCAATAAAAACGTTGACGAATTTTTTCTGTGGTTTTTTTAACTCCCAAGTGTCCCCCAGACACATCATTGTGAAGCAGTTTAAGAACTTCAGGAATTCTCTTCCTTGGAATCAATAGTTGTTGTCTCTGCTGTGTTCCATCTTCATTCTCCAATACACGCTTTAACAACCCATTTTCCACGACAATGGATTGCCACTGAGCCCAGTATGACTTAATATTTGGAGATAGTGAAGCTATTTCTTCCCATAAAGGTCTTTGATCATTTTCCTTCCACTGCATTACAAACTTGAGATCTGGGTCTTCCAATTGGTCTGCTCGTATTTCATCATCTTGCCAAAAATTGTCAACGACCGTGGTTCTACAAGCTATAAAAAACTTTTCCTCAGCCTTATTACAGTGCTGGCAATCCTCTGGACATGGTCGCCTTGACAGTGCATCGGCATTTCTATGATGAAGTCCGGCTCGATGTTCAGAATCATAGTCATATTCTTGCAATCTCTCTATCCATCTTGCCACTTGACCTTCAGGATTCTTGAATCGCAAAAGCCACACAAGTGCCGAGTGATCTGTCCTTAAAAGAAATTTCCGTCCATATAAATACTTGCGAAAGTGCTCAACTGACTTGATAACAGCAAGCAATTCTCTTCGTGTTACACAGTAATTGCGTTCTGGTTTCGACAATACTTTACTGAAGTAAGCAATCACGCGTTCTGCCCCATCTTGTACTTGGGAGAGCACACTTCCGATACCAACGTTACTTGCATCTGTATCCAGAATAAACATTCCTTCAGCTCGAGGATAACTCAAAACCGGAGAATTAATTAGAACCTGTTTTAATTCTTCAAATGCATGTTGGCACTTGAAATCCCATATGAATTCACTGCTTTCCTCCGTGAGTTTTGTCAGTGGCTTTGCGATGTCAGCAAAGCCTGGAACAAATCGTCGATAGTAGGTACTCAGACCCAAAAAGCTTCTTACTTCATGTTTGTCTTTAAGTACTGGCCAATCTCGAACAGCTTTAATCTTCTCAGGATCTACTGCTACTCCCTCCTCAGAGACAACATGACCTAGATAGTTGACTTGCTTTCGGAACAATATACATTTCTTGCAATTGAGTTTAAGGTTGGCCAACCTCAATCGTGAAAATACCTGTTCCAAATTTCCTAAATGTTCTTCAAAACGCTTCCCAAGTACGATGATGTCATCTAAGTATACCAAACAGGTCTCCCACGATAATCCTCTTAGCACACTTTCCATTAGTCGTTCAAACGTAGCCGGTGCATTGCAAAGTCCAAATGGCATCACTTTGAATTGCCACAATCCACTTCCAACAGAAAACGCCGTTTTTTCTCTATCCTTGGGTTCCAATCCAACCTGCCAATAACCACTCTTTAGATCCAAAGTTGAGAAGATCTTACAACCAGCCAATGTATCTAGGGTGTCATCGATTCGAGGCAGTGGATAACTATCCTTCTTAGTTACATTATTCAATAAGCGAAAGTCCACACAGAACCGAGTTGAGCCATCTTTTTTTTTAACTAACACTACTGGTGAACACCATGGGCTGCTTGATGGTTCAATAACGCTATCCCTTTCCATGTCTTGAATAATTTGATCTGCTTCCGCCCGCTTTGCTAATGGTAGCCTTCTAGGTAATTGGCGGATAGGCCTTGCGTCACCCGTATCTATTTGATGTTGAACAACATTGGTTCTTCCTTTAGAAAGACTCGCATTCTCAAAAACATCTTGATAATGAGCAATGAGGTATCTAATTTGTTTGCTTTGTTCTTTGGTAAGTTCCTTACAAGCATCTTTTACAAAGTCTTCAAGATGTTTTGGTACATCCTCTGAAGAAACTTGTGCGATGCAGGCATTTTGTGTTACTGATGAAACTGATGAACACACACTTAAATAAGCTCCTTTTTTGACAGTTACTGGATATTCATTAATGTTCATTAATCTGACTAAAATTTCCTTTTGGTTTTGAATCAGTGCTCTTGCAATTAATACTCCTTTTCCTGCTTCATTGTTGGCGTTGGACTCCACAACCAAAACATGTCCATTCGGGATAACACAGTCTAAATTGACTCGTACTAACATCTCACTTTGTTTTGGAATAGTTACAACATCCGCTGCAAGAACACGTGTAGAAAATTCCTCACGCTCTTGCACGAGAACATCTTCATCTCCAATTTTCAAAGATCGCCTCTTTAGATCCAACTGGAATCCATATTTCGCCATTATGTCCATTCCGAGAATAACTTCCTCCTCTATATTCGCCACTAGCACCTGATGATCGAAGATAGAACTACCAATTTGAAAGTTGGCATATGTCTCACCACATATAGATGCCGACTCCCCAGTAGCTGTTCGTAATGTCCATTTAGTTGGTGTAATACACTTTTTGTTATAAAGCAAATCTGGTCTCATGATTTTCATCGTTGCTCCAGTATCCAGCAAAAGTTTCAAATTCTTTCCATTTACTTTGCCATTTATAAACATACTGGTATCTCGACCACTGAATGATGCAACAACTGCAGATCTCTTTGAGGCATTGGTAATGTAGGTCAACAGTTGCCCCTTCCCATCAACCCTTTTTAGTTTTCCTGTGGCTGTTGCTGTTGCGTTGTTGCTTCATTTGGACACCGATTACGTAGATGTCCAGCTCGTCCATAGAGAGATTGCAAGAATATGACTATGATTCTGAACATCGAGCCGGACTTCATCATAGAAATGCCGATGCACTGTCAAGGCGACCATGTCCAGAGGATTGCCAGCACTGTAATAAGGCTGAGGAAAAGTTTTTTATAGCTTGTAGAACCACGGTCGTTGACAATTTTTGGCAAGATGATGAAATACGAGCAGACCAATTGGAAGACCCAGATCTCAAGTTTGTAATGCAGTGGAAGGAAAATGATCAAAGACCTTTATGGGAAGAAATAGCTTCACTATCTCCAAATATTAAGTCATACTGGGCTCAGTGGCAATCCATTGTCGTGGAAAATGGGTTGTTAAAGCGTGTATTGGAGAATGAAGATGGAACACAGCAGAGACAACAACTATTGATTCCAAGGAAGAGAATTCCTGAAGTTCTTAAACTGCTTCACAATGATGTGTCTGGGGGACACTTGGGAGTTAAAAAAACCACAGAAAAAATTCGTCAACGTTTTTATTGGGTCAATTACAATGGAGATGTAAAAGATTGGTGTAGAAGATGTGTAACTTGTGCCACTTCAAACGGACCTCAGAAACGAAGGCGTGCGCCAATGAGGCAGTATAATGTTGGTAGCCCATTTGAAAGGATAGCCATTGACATAGCGGGGCCGTTTCCCACAACGGAAAGAGGGAATAAATATATTCTGGTAGCAATGGACTATTTTAGTAAATGGACAGAAGCCTATGCACTACCGAATCAAGAAGCTACCACTGTTGCTGAAGTCTTGGTAAGGGAACTGATAAGTCGTTTTGGAGTACCATTGGAGTTACACTCGGACCAGGGAAGAAACTTTGAATCAGCCGTATTCCAGGGAATTTGTGAAGCATTAGGAATTCAAAAGACGAGAACAACTGCTTTGCATCCACAGTCGGATGGAATGGTGGAGCGAATGAATCGAACAATTGGAAGATTTTTGTCAAAAGCAGTGTCCGATCACCAGAAGGATTGGGACGAATACATCCACTTGTTCTTATTAGCTTATCGAGCAGCAATTCATGAGACAACAGGGCAAACACCGGCAAGTGTGATTTTTGGCCGTGAGTTACGGTTACCTTGCGACCTGCAGTATGGATCTAAGCCTGGAGAAGATCTAGTTGGAGAAGATTATGTGTCAGATCTTCGGAGGAAAATGAATGCTATACATGACCGTGTACGGTCCAATATTCAAGTAGCTAGTGACAAGATGAAGGAGCGATACGACATTAAAGCTGTGGAAGGTGGTTATCAGGCTGGAGACTTGGTTTGGTTATTTAATCCACAACGACGACGAGGCTACTCACCAAAGCTTCAGAAATCCTGGGAAGGACCGTATGAAGTGATCAAAAGGATTAATGATGTGGTTTATCGTATACGAAGAAAACCAAATGGGAAGCCAAGAGTGGTACATTTCAATCGCCTGGCTCCCTTTTTAGGTGATAACAAGGATGAGGAAAAAAATCCAGTTGCTCAAGTTTGCAATGTCCAAAGTGAAGAAAAGACCTTCGAGGAATTCATGATGACTCCTTATCGACGCACTCGCCATGGTGTGACTGTGGAAATTGAGCAAGACCTCTTCGATATCCCAGAAGATAATGTTTTAGCTTACTGTGTGGCTCAAGACATGAAGATGACTAGTGGTATAGCCAAAGTTATCATGAGAAAGTATGGGATGTTATATGAGCTAAAAGCCAAGAATCTGAAGATTGGAGAAGCGGTCCATTCACAGCATGGAAAACAGCATTTATTCTACATGACGAATAAGGAAACGTCTGAGGAACGAGCAGAGTATGCTCAGATGTGGAACTGTCTACGAAGTATGCGGGATCAAATGTTACAGTTGAATCTTATGAAGCTCGGCATTCCAAAGATCAGTGATGGTATGGATTGGAAAGTGGTTCGGAATATGATAGAAATAGTACTTAATTTCATAACACTGCCTCCCTCTTAGTTCAGTTCGTCCCGAACAGAATTCTCTAGATGAATAAATCGGCATTTTGAACCTTCTCTACAGTGAGATGCTTTGAAAAAGTAACATGGTACACTTTTTTTTATATTTTTACTGTATCTTGGATTATAGCAGCAAACTAGAACATTAATTCCAGTATTATGAAAAATCTCTTCTATCATATTCTTCTATCATAAATTTAGAGTTTCATTAGATTTCTGATTACGATTCTTAAGTTGTGACCTGTAAAACTGTTCCATGTGTTTAGTTAATTCATTTATCTTCTCATCAAAGGTCATAGAATAATTCTGGAATTTCTTTTCTATAGTATTTGAATGCTTTTGAAGCATCGCTACTTCTCCTTTGATTTCTTTAATTTCTCCTTTTATATCTCTGGAATGTTCTTGAAACTTCTCTTCTATGTCTCTGGAATGTTCTTTTAAGACTTGACAAAGATCGTTGTTAGAGCAAGGCATTTCAAAAAGGTATGTGTCTGGATCCTCACCTACTTCTTGCATCACTTTTCTCAATCGTAGTTGAAGTGCATTTTTATTTCCTGATGTATCAAAGTCTCTCTCCTCCAACTCATGTTTTAAATCAACCACTTTCAACTCTAAAAGAGTTATTTTTTTTTATGCCATAATAAATGTCTTTATAAATAACTATTTTATTTTTTTCTTACACAAAAAATACTTGGGTATTTTTATACCCCACACCTGACACCAAATGTACCGAAATTTATATTTATTTATTTTATTATGGTTCAAAGTCTTATTTATTTTTACAATTTATATTTTTACAAGGTTTGTCTAGTTTTTCCAACTCACTACTGGTGAACACCATGGGCTGCTTGATGGTTCAATAACGCTATCCCTTTCCATGTCTTGAATAATTTGATCTGCTTCCGCCCGCTTTGCTAATGGAATATAAATAATAAATAATGGAATATAATAGTTATTTATAAAGACATTTATTATGGCATCAAAAAAAATAACTCTTTTAGAGTTGAAAGTGGTTGATTTAAAACATGAGTTGGAGGAGAGAGACGCTGATACATCAGGAAATAAAAATGCACTTCAACTACGATTGAGAAAAGTGATGCAAGAAGTAGGTGAGGATCCAGACACATACCTTTTTGAAATGCCTTGCTCTAACAACGATCTTTGTCAAGTCTTAAAAGAACATTCCAGAGACATAGAAGAGAAGTTTCAAGAACATTCCAGAGATATAAAAGGAGAAATTAAAGAAATCAAAGGAGAAGTAGCGATGCTTCAAAAGCATTCAAATACTATAGAAAAGAAATTCCAGAATTATTCTATGACCTTTGATGAGAAGATAAATGAATTAACTAAACAGATGAAAGTTTTGGAGAATCAAGTGCTTCCTTCAATCACGCCAATGAATTCCGAGCAAAATTCAGCTGTAGATACAAATTTTAAGTGTGTAGAAGATACAAGAGTACCAACAGTGGAGTGCGTGCGAAATGATATGCCAACCTTTGATGGAAAATGCCCCTGGGAAGAATATTTAACATTGTTCGAGACAGTGGCCATGATAAATGGCTGGTCCATGACAAGAAAGGCCTCAGTGTTGAGTGTATCATTACGAGGTGATGCTTTAAAAGTTTTGGAGACAATTCCTCTAGCTGAGCGACGAGATTTAAAATTGTTGATTGAGAGACTTGAGATGCGATTTGGACATAAGCACATGGAACAGTTTTACAGGTCACAACTTAAGAATCGTAATCAGAAATCTAATGAAACTCTCCAGGAATTTGAGGCGGATATAGCGCGTCTAATTAGATATGCATACCCTACGGTTCCTGATGATGTGTGTGAAAGCCTTGCAGTAGAAAAGTTCTTGGATGGATTGTGGGCAAATGAGACACAACAAGCTGTAAAACTAGCTAGACCACAAACTTTGAGTGACGCTCTAACCCAGGCACTCGAATTTGAATCTATAAAAAAATCTTTACGAGGTCATGCTCAAGCCCGCGTTGTTGAGGCCGTTGAAGAGAATCAAAAACTCATCGAATGCATTGTCGAAAAGGTGATGAAGGCATTGCAAGGAAGAAAAAGACAGTTTCGCTGCTGGGGTTGTGGACGAGCTGGACATCTACGTAATCGGTGTCCAAATGAAGCAACAACGCAACAGCAACAGCCACAGGAAAACTAAAAAGGGTTGATGGGAAGGGGCAACTGTTGACCTACATTACCAATGCCTCAAAGAGATCTGCAGTTGTTGCATCATTCAGTGGTCGAGATACCAGTATGTTTATAAATGGCAAAGTAAATGGAAAAAATTTGAAACTTTTGCTGGATACTGGAGCAACGATGACAATCATGAGACCAGATTTGCTTTATAACAAAAAGTGTATTACACCAACATTTGGTGTCAGGTGTGGGGTATAAAAATACCCAAGTATTTTTTGTGTAAGAAAAAAATTTAAATAGAAATAGTACTTAATTTCATAACACTGCCTCCCTCTTAGTTCAGTTCGTCCCGAACAGAATTCTCTAGATGAATAAATCGGCATTTTGAACCTTCTCTACAGTGAGATGCTTTGAAAAAGTAACATGGTACACTTTTTTTTATATTTTTTCATAATACTGGAATTAATGTTCTAGTTTGCTGCTATAATCCAAGATACAGTAAAAATATAAAAAAAAGTGTACCATGTTACTTTTTCAAAGCATCTCACTGTAGAGAAGGTTCAAAATGCCGATTTATTCATCTAGAGAATTCTGTTCGGGACGAACTGAACTAAGAGGGAGGCAGTGTTATGAAATTAAGTACTATTTCTATTTAAATTGAAAATTTAAATAGAAATATTTTGAAAATAAGAACCCAAGAAAAATGAAAACAAAAGATTTGAGTAGTGAGTTGGAAAAACTAGACAAACCTTGTAAAAATATAAATTGTAGAAATATAAATTGTAAAAATAAATAAGACTTTGAACCATAATAAAATAAATAAATATAAATTTCGGTACATTTAATTTTCACAAACTTAATGTCGTCAAACTGTCGACCACTGCTTGGGTCGGTAAATAATTCCTCCAGACACGATATTGACCAATTAAAATTAAAATTGATATTTGCCGTAAACTTGACATTTTCCGAGCGAAATTCCGTGATGTTTCTTTGGAATTTATTATTAATTGTATGTTTATAAGCTTTTTTTTACATAATTTACGATAGGAAATTTTGCTTTGAATATCGAAAAATATAACGCAAGTTTTTAATTGCGAATCGTGTCATAAATTTGTATTGTCAAGATTCCATAAATACACATTCATTTTAAAAATATATTAAAGTTTTTTGTGTCCTAAAAATTACACTGTTTATTATTTTAGCAAATAAAATGATGAAAATTATGTGGTTAAAGTTATATTTTTGGTAACCTTTTTTTAGGTGACTAGAATAAAAAAATATGTCTTTCTTCGTCACTAGAATTGTATAATAAATAAGTATTATTATTATTATTTATTTAAATGGCACTTGTAACCTCAAATGAAGGAACATTGGCCAGAGTCAAGTTTGTTACAAAATCGTGCATTTGTTAATTACAATAAAATAAACAACAAATTATAAAATATGTGGGAAACCAAAAAAAAAAAAATATTATTAATTAATACTGAAATTAAAAATTTAAAAAGTTGTGAAAAAAGTTTTGTTTTTAAATGGGAAGTCGAAAATGAAATCACAATTTGACGTTATTCTGTCTGATAAATTTTGTAAGAACATTAAGTACTTGAAATTTATTAAGGCTGAGTAAGGAGGTGATATGAGGAGGAAATATTTTAAATTTAATCAGATGTGTTAAAGATATTGGGAACTTAGATGTAGGGCAATTGAAAAATATGTGATCCAAGCTGCCTTCTTCTTGGCCACATTGACAAAGAGATGAGTTCTTAATACCCAACCTTGCTAGGTGAGAAGGGGAACAGCAGTGTCCGAATCTCAATCGGCATATGACGGAAGATTCATGTCTGCTACAACGAAATTTGGAAAACCATGGTTTGATGGGGATAAATTTTTGAATCGATGCATATCTTGAACCTTTTGAAATTGAAGATAAATTATAGTGTGTATTCCATTCATTCAACATATAAGAATGAACAAGAGGAAGGATGTCATGAATCAAAGTGTCTGGAGAGAGAGATTGACAAAAAGATTTCCATCCTTGACGCTTTTTTTTTAATAATAGTCTTTTAGTCTGCGCTTGAATTTTCCGGACAAGAATAAAATTGGATTCAGACATATTTGATGAATAAGATTTCATAGCTTCTTTACGTTTATGTATTGCTTCACAGCATTCTTCATCCCACCATGGTGGAGATGGAATTTTACGAGGGATAATGTTTTTGAGGGGGATCCAGGTTTCAGCTGATTGAATCATAGCTTTTATAAGACGGTCATATGCAGAATGAATGTTAGATATTGAGGGCCATTCAAAAGTTTTAATTATCTTGTCGAGCATTACAGAATATTCATTCCATTGAGCTTTAAAAAAAAAAGTAAATAAGTAAATGAAATATTTATTGAGAAGAAAAATATTTACATACGAATACAAAGAAATACATCAACAAAATAAAAAGATAAACAATTTACGCGACTCAAAATAACCATGCTCAGATATGTTGCAGGAAGACAAGCCCCCAGCAGCTGATTTTCAGCATGATCCTAATGCTTATGTATTAGTATTTATGTAGATTTTTATAATCATTTGTGTAGATATTTTTTAAATAATATATATGTCTTTCCAACAAGTACATATACTTCCTCATACATTCCTTAAAATAACCATTAATTCTTGTGCTATAGGTAAACGAAAACGGTCGTGGCAGGATTCTAACTCGCGATTCCTCTATTCTGATAGTGACACGTCTTCTTATTCGCGGTCGTAATCTTGCATTCATGGGCGTGGTCTTAGTCTTGCATACTCAGTCATGAATGTCATGATCTTGCATTATTTAAAGCATCAATATTATGTCGTTGAAACAATAACGTATACATTCCCTAAGCTAAACAAAAATGCTTGTACTTACTATAAACGTATATATGGTTGATTGCAAGATTCGAACCCGTGCCAGTGGATTTCTAATCCAGCGCATTTTCCGCTTTGCCTCTGGTCCATCTTAAATCTTGCATTAATATATTTTTATTTTATTTATTTAAATATAAGTTTCAAAAATCATTCACAAGTTTTTATCCGTTGAAATGTTCTTATCATGACTGGTAACCCATAAACTCCACATCTTTCAAAAATATATGAACTGCTTCATTTGTCAGGCAATTATTATTTATATATATTATGAATAGAAAATAACTGTTCAAAGGCTAGCGTCCACACAGGCGCAACGGACGGATTGGACGGAGCGCATCAGACGGATTTGTTTGTCGCATTGCCAACATAACTCTCATTTGGATTTGTTGACAATTTTCGATTGAAAATGCAAATACACCAAATGATTCTTCGGTTTGGTAATCGCATACTCGGCTCGTACATTATTTTATTCAATGAAAATTAACTACAATGAATTTAAAAAATATATAGCCTTTTATGGGATATACCAACATATCTTAATAACAAATTTCATCCAAAATCTTTCTGTCGTTTTCGCGTGATTGCTGAGTAAAAAACATCTAAGCATCCAAAGATTCGAATTTATATTATAGTGGTTTATTTAAATAAAGTTTAAACAATTTAAATGAAAATTTTCCTTAAAAAAGGGGATATGATATCACCAAAGAAATCGCACATACAATTATGACAGATCCGAGCGGATCATTGTTTCTCCTAGCAACGGCGTCGGCATTCCGACGATCCGATGCGCGCGCTTTGTCCGTTGCCGATCAGTGGACGCACTTGTGTGAATTCCTATACATAAAATTCTAAAATCCGTCTGATCCGCCTGTATTGACGCTAGCCTTTATACCGAATAATTTATAACGGCTTTATTTTCTTATCAAATATAATTATTAATTAGCAATAGTGGATATTCAGGAAGTGTGAATATTATAGTATCATGTACCTACTCGAGTCTAATATTCATTCGCATGTTGGAAATTTTGCCCAAGGCTTAAAGATACTAACTTATATATAAATAATTGATCTCCCCACCGTTATAGCAACCTCTTTGTGAAGGTAGATAGGTACTTTCATTTGGCGTGGTTAAAGTCTTAAATGCTGTAAACCTGTCTTGCACCATGCCATTAGAGCTTGACTTATATTCTCTCACAAAATTGCGTGAAACATTACGAGTACTTATATCTACAAGGATATCACTGATTTGAATATGAATACGTCCGTATACCGTTTTCCTTTATTTAACACATTGAATCAATAATATACCAAAATAATACAGTTTTACAATGTAAAATACTATGTAGTTTCATTCAATTAAAAAATTAAATAACTTTGTTTTGATTCTAAATATAATACCTATATTATTTTAACGTCGATAGCTATTTCGCCTTGTTTGGGCATCTTCAAGACTATGACGGCGTGGGGTTTCTGTTGGGTTTATATTGGTGGAGGGTGGAGCTTAGGTACCTACAGTATTTTTGATGGTCAGTATCTGCAAACAGAGTATTGAACAATGGTAGCAGGTGGAGACTATAGTTGTAGAAGCATATTTCCTTTAAATCCCTTCCATGCCATTGTCCCCTCACCGATGTATGAGAATTGTCACTTGTCAAAATAATTTTGGGTGACAATAAGTGTCAAGTGAAATTAACCAGTACAAGTTTGAAGACCACTGCGTGTGGATGTGTGTAAAATAAAAAATAATCAGTGAACCAGGAACAAAGAAGCATCGGTGAGATAGTTTAAAAATACAGTCCACTACCTACCATCTAATACCCATCACCTGATGTTTTCTACATAATATTTTGGCCCTTCTAACCGAATTTGAAGTGTTTTTTTGTGTTATTTGTTGCGAATTCTGCATGTTGCGGTGGTTTCAAATAGTAATTTGTAGGTACTCAATTTTGTTACAATATTGTGGTGATTAATTATCACATAATATTATTTTGTGATTATTGTGAGGTATAATAAGGTACCATATTAATGTTAATAACATTATTGTGAATGCAGTCGGGTAGAATAAAATACCACATTATTATTGATACAGTGAATTTGTGTTTGCATGCAATTATAGTTTATAAGTATAAGTTTAAAGTTTTAAAATGGCTGATAACATTAAAGCAAGGATGTTAAATGCTATTTCTAGAATTAGGAATACATATGAATTAAGAGATCTGTGTGAAAAAGGCAATATCGAACGAGATGAAATATTTTTAGCTAGGTGTCAGAGAGTTGATGAATGGTATAAATTGGTCAATGAATTAAGTGACAGCTTGATTGGAATATATACTGATACAAAATGTGATACAGAGTTGAAAGAGTTGAGTGAAATAATTCAGAAAGGTGACATTATGTATTTTGAAATAATGAGAATTAAAAATCGTTTATCTAATGGTGTGAAAATAAATGCAACTGATGTATGTAATAAAATTCAGAGAGCTCCTATAATAAATTTACCTGTTTTTGATTCCAACGTCGAAAATTGGAATTCGTTTCATGACATGTTTGTGTCATTGATTCATGATAATATTGGATATACAGACATAGAAAAATTTCATTATTTGCGAACGTCCATAAAGGGATTTGCATCAACATTTGTTAATTTACCACTGATTAGTGATAATTATAATATTGCTTGGAGTACATTGTGTGGACATTATACTAATACAAGATTACAATTTGAATATTACATGAATAAAATGTTTCAATGCAAATCTTTAGTTGGTGAAAATGTAGGGCAATTAAGCGAATTATATCATACATTTAATGAAAATATATTAGCTCTGTCAAATATGAAATGTGAAAAAATGTTAGATCAGGTATGGGGATTTATATTTATTAATAAATTAGATGAATCTACACGTCGAATAGTGGAAAGTAGATTAGATATTCAGGAAATTCCTTCAATAAATAGAATATTTGAAATAATTCGAAGTCAATTGCAAGTATTAAAATTTTCACGTCAGAGTAATTCACAAGTAAAGCGTAATAATTATAATCACTAGTTGCATGTAACACATGAGATCCAACTGTCGATAGCGATAGTATGTATAGTTGAAGTACCAAATATATGTACCAAACTATAAACCCATAGATACAAATTATTGAATATTTTCAGATATTTTGTTTTCTATACAACATATGTAGGTATGTATGTCAAGATAGGATAGTATGGAGGAAGATCCTTTTTCCTACCCAGAATATGCAAATAGCATGATGGTATGTATGTATGTATGTTTGGAGATGAAGTATCAAACTATTAAGTCTTCTTACATATTGTGTATAGGCGACTGCCATACAAAATGTATGAAGCGATGTCGTCACTAAATTCAATTTTTAAAAAAATTGTTAAAAAAAAATTGAGATCTTCTACTACAATGTTAATATTTTTTATAGAAAATTAAATTATCTAGTTGGGGTGTTTCGGTTTTTTTCGATAATTGTAAAAGTTTTGGAAATATAGGCAGTTAAACTCATAAATTTATCATAAAAAAAATATTTTTCTTAATAAAAAATGTTTGAGAAACCCTGGAATTTTTTTGAAAAAACTAATTTGAGATTTTGTATTTGTCTATGTTTGTACCAATTTTCAGCGTTCTAGCATTTATGGTTTCTGAGATATATGGAAAAATAAAATAAAAATTCAAAAATTGATAACCCCTGACTGAAACAAAAATTCAAAATTCCGAGTATAAAAGTTTTGTAGGCCTGTAACTGTTTATATATTCTGAAATTTAAGGCTCTGTAAATTGAGCGGATCAAAAGTTATAAGGGGGGGACGGACACACAGACACACACACAGACACACACACACACAGACACACACACAGACACACACACACACACAGACACACGAAATGTTCTACTCCGAATTCTGAGTAAATCCGTGTATGGAACATATATGCTGCGAAGCCTCTAAGTTGGTGTTTTTTGACTTCAAAGATGGAAAAGCCGTGAAAAAAGTAGACCTCTCCATACAATTCTCGCGTATTCTGGCTTGATACATTGTCGATATGTTAAGAGAACAAAGTTCTCCTGAACAAATCGACAGTTGGATAAACTAGTTGCATGTAACACATGAGATCCAACTGTCGATAGCGATAGTATGTATAGTTGAAGAATATGTACCAAACTATAAACCCATAGATACAAATTATTGAATATTTTCAGATATTTTGTTTTCTATACAACATATGTAGGTATGTATGTCAAGATAGGATAGTATGGAGGAAGATCCTTTTTCCTACCCAGAATATGCAAATTGCATGATGGTATGTATGTATGTTTGGAGATGAAGTAACAAACTATTAAGTCTTCTTACATATTGTGTATAGGCGACTGCCATACAAAATGTATGAAGCGATGTCGTCACTAAATTCAATTTTTAAAAAAATTGTTAAAAAAAAATTGAGATCTTCTACTACAATGTTAATATTTTTTATAGAAAATTAAATTATCTAGTTGGGGTGTTTCGGCTTTTTTCGATAATTGTAAAAGTTTTGGAAATATAGGCAGTTAAACTCATAAATTTATCATAAAAAAAATATTTTTCTTAATAAAAAATGTTTGAGAAACCCTGGAATTTTTTTGAAAAAAATAATTTGAGATTTTGTATTTGTCTATGTTTGTACCAATTTTCAGCGTTCTAGCGTTTATGGTTTCTGAGATATATGGAAAAATAAAATAAAAATTCAAAAGTTGATAACCCCTGACTGAAACAAAAATTCAAAATTCCGAGTATAAAAGTTTTGTAGGCCTGTAACTGTTTATATATTCTGAAATTTTAGGCTCTGTAAATTGAGTGGATCAAAAGTTATAAGGGGGGGGGGGACACACAGACACACACACACACAGACACACAGACACACAGACACACACACAGACACACAGACACACACACACAGACACACGAAATGTTCTACTCCGAATTCTGAGTAAATCCGTGTATGAAACATATATGCTGCGAAGCCTCTAAGTTGGTGTTTTTTGACTTCAAAGTTGGAAAAGCCATGAAAAAAGTAGACCTCTCCATACAATTCTCGCGTATTCTGGCTTGATACATTGTCGATATGTTAAGAGAACAAAGTTCTCCTGAACAAATCGACAGTTGGACTAGTTGCATGTAACACATGAGATCCAACTGTCGATAGCGATAGTATGTATAGTTGAAGAATATGTACCAAACTATAAACCCATAAATAAAAATTATTGAATATTTTCAGATATTTTGTTTTCTATACAACATATATTATGTAGGTATGTATGTCAAGATAGGATAGTTTGGAGGAAGTTCCTTTTTTCCTACCCAGAATATGCAAATAGCATGATGGTATGTATGTATGTTTGGAGATGAAGTATCAAACTATTAAGTCTTCTTACATATTGTGTATAGGCGACTGCCATACAAAATGTATGAAGCGATGTCGTCACTAAATTCAATTTTTAAAAAAATTGTTAAAAAAAATTGAGATCTTCTACAACAATGTTAATATTTTTTATAGAAAATTAAATTATCTAGTTGGGGTGTTTCGGCTTTTTTTGATAATTGTAAAAGTTTTGGAAATATAGGCAGTTAAACTCATAAATTTATCATAAAAAAAATATTTTTCTTAATAAAAAATGTTTGAGAAACCCTGGAATTTTTTTGAAAAAACTCATTTGAGATTTTGTATTTGTCTATGTTTGTACCAATTTTCAGCGTTCTAGCGTTTATGGTTTCTGAGATATATGGAAAAATAAAATAAAAATTCAAAAGTTGATAACCCCTGACTGAAACAAAAATTCAAAATTCCGAGTATAAAAGTTTTGTAGGCCTGTAACTGTTTATATATTCTGAAATTTAAGGCTCTGTAAATTGAGCGGATCAAAAGTTATAAGGGGGGGACGGACACACAGACACACACACAGACACACACACACACACAGACACACACACAGACACACACACACACAGACACACGAAATGTTCTACTCCGAATTCTGAGTAAATCCGTGTATGGAACATATATGCTGCGAAGCCTCTAAGTTGGTGTTTTTTGACTTCAAAGTTGGAAAAGCCGTGAAAAAAGTAGACCTCTCCATACAATTCTCGCGTATTCTGGCTTGATACATTGTCGATATGTTAAGAGAACAAAGTTCTCCTGAACAAATCGACAGTTGGATAAAACTGTATCAGAGAGAAAGGATATTGTCTCTAAATTGAAACTAGTTGCATGTAACACATGAGATCCAACTGTCGATAGCGATAGTATGTATAGTTGAAGAATATGTACCAAACTATAAACCCATAGATACAAATTATTGAATATTTTCAGATATTTTGTTTTCTATACAACATATGTAGGTATGTATGTCAAGATAGGATAGTATGGAAGAAGATCCTTTTTCCTACCCAGAATATGCAAATTGCATGATGGTATGTATGTATGTTTGGAGATGAAGTAACAAACTATTAAGTCCTCTTACATATTGTGTATAGGCGACTGCCATACAAAATGTATGAAGCGATGTCGTCACTAAATTCAATTTTTAAAAAAATTGTTAAAAAAAAATTGAGATCTTCTACTACAATGTTAATATTTTTTATAGAAAATTAAATTATCTAGTTGGGGTGTTTCGGCTTTTTTCGATAATTGTAAAAGTTTTGGAAATATAGGCAGTTAAACTCATAAATTTATCATAAAAAAAATATTTTTCTTAATAAAAAATGTTTGAGAAACCCTGGAATTTTTTTGAAAAAACTAATTTGAGATTTTGTATTTGTCTATGTTTGTACCAATTTTCAGCGTTCTACCGTTTATGGTTTCTGAGATATATGGAAAAATAAAATAAAAATTCAAAAGTTGATAACCCCTGACTGAAACAAAAATTCAAAATTCCGAGTATAAAAGTTTTGTAGGCCTGTAACTGTTTATATATTCTGAAATTTTAGGCTCTGTAAATTGAGCGGATCAAAAGTTATAAGGGGGGGACGGACACACAGACACACACACACACAGACACACAGACACACACACAGACACACACACACACAGACACACGAAATGTTCTACTCCGAATTCTGAGTAAATCCGTGTATGGAACATATATGCTGCGAAGCCTCTAAGTTGGTGTTTTTTGACTTCAAAGTTGGAAAATCCATGAAAAAAGTAGACCTCTCCATACAATTCTCGCGTATTCTGGCTTGATACATTGTCGATATGTTAAGAGAACAAAGTTCTCCTGAACAAATCGACAGTTGGATTATGTTTTTGTTGTTTTGGAAAACACCTGATAAAGGATTGTAAGTCTAACAAAAAGTGTCAAACTTGTGATAGGAAACATAATGTTTTATTGCATACTGATAATTCATCGGTAGTAGGTATCTGCCATAAAGGGATTCGGGGTAATGAATCTATTGGTCAAGTGATATTAGGAACAATTATAGGATATGTCCAGGGAAAAGATGGGCAATTTTATAAGGCCAAGTGTTTAGTTGATTCTGGAAGTCAGGTTACTTTGATGTCTGGGAAGTTTTGTAAGAATATAGGATTCTATACAAAAGGGCATTCTGTATCATTGACAACGCTGTCTTCTACTAATATTAATGTAAAGGGTTCTATGCAATTTTGTTTATTTAATAATAAATATAACAAGTCGCTATTTGTAAAGAGTGTAGTGGTGGATGCGCTTCCATCAAACTTGCCTAGGAGAGATTTATCTCATCAGTGTAGAGTTTTGACTCAAGATTTTGAATTGGCAGATAATGAATTTTGGAAAAGCAGTAATATTGATATATTATTAGGTGCTGACATGTACGGAAAATTGTTTACAGGAAATTGTAAAAAATTATCAGAAGATTTATATGCATTTGAGACCATATTTGGGTTTGTAATTTTAGGTCAAGATTTTGTACATGATAACAATGAGTTGTTAACATGTTTTGTATCATCTGATGTGTTAGATGAAAAATTAAAAGGGTTTTGGGAAATAGAAGAGGTAAACACAGTATCAAGTAGTAGGAAAATGTCACATTCGGATGAGGAATGTGTTCAGTTATACAATGATTTACATTATCGTAATGACGATGGTAGATTTGTAGTACCGCTCTTATTAAAAAAAGATATTCACGTACCATGTGTTGGTACTTTTGGTTTTGCTCTTAAAAGATTAACTAATATGGAAAGAAAATTTTGTAATAATTTGGAAATTAAACTTGAATATACAAAGTTCATGAAGGAATATGAGATGTTAGGACACATGAAAGAAGTTCCTTTACAAGGCGATCCAAATGTATATTATATTCCTCATCACTGTGTTCTGAAACCTGATAGTTTATCTACTAAATTGAGAGTTGTTTTTGATGGCAGTTCTAATACGAACGCAACTGGTGCATTAAACAAATATTTACATGTAGGTCCAAAGTTGCAAAAGGATATAATCGAATTATTGTTAAAGTTTAGAATCTATAAAATCGGGTTTTCTGCTGACATAACTAAAATGTATAGACAAATATCTATCAGGCACGAAGATAGAAGATATCAGCATGTATTGTGGCGAGAAGATCCGTCACAACCTGTCAAAGAATATGAGTTATGCACTGTGACATATGGTTTAGGAAGCTCACCCTATAATGCAATTCAAACAATAAATCAGTTAGCTTTGGATGAAAGTGATAAATACCCATTAGGTGCTAAAGCTCTTCGTAATAGTACATATGTAGATGATATTATATGCGGTGATCATAATATTGAAGATGCTATTATTTTACGAGATCAGTTGATTTCTATTTTACGAAGTGGTTGTTTTGAATTGTCAAAATGGGCAACTAACTGTGAATTTATTCAAGATTTTAATAAATCTGATAGCAGTGTGATCTGTTTTGCTGAAGACAGTAATCATATTAAATTATTAGGAATTAAATGGGATTTTGTGAATGATGTTTTTAGTTATCAGGTTAAGAAAATTGATATTAAATATACAAAGCGTATGATTCTATCGGTCGTTTCATCTATATATGACCCTGTAGGATGGATCACTCCGTTTACATTTTTATTGAAAAGTTTCATTCAAAATTTGTGGAAAATGAAATTGCGATGGGATGATATTATTCCAGAATCCATGAAAGTGCAGTGGAATAAAATAGTTGATCAAATGTCTTTATTAGAGGAATTTAAATTGAATAGGTTTTTTGGAACAAGCGTTGATAGTCAGTGTTATTTAGTTGGCTTTTCTGACGCCTCTAATGACGGATATAGCGCTGTTTGTTATTTGGTTACTGAGGATAGTAAACAAATATCTCTGGTGACTGCCAAGTCTAAGGTTGCTCCAATTAAGATGCAAACGATACCACGCTTGGAGCTCTGTGGTGCATTATTATTATCAAAATTAATTAAATATACTTTATCTATATTTCAAGATGCAATTATTATAAAGGATGTATATATGTACACAGATTCTAGTATTGTTTTGTCGTGGCTTAAAACACCATCATATCTATTAAAATTATTTGTTGCAAATCGAATAGAACGTATTTGGGAAAACGTGCCTCATGGAAAATGGTTTCATGTGAGATCTCAATGTAATCCAGCAGATTGTGCATCTAGAGGATTATATCCAGAAGAATTAGTTGGTCATTCGTTGTGGATAAACGGTCCAGAGTGGCTGTTAGAACCTGTTGACAGATGGCCACGGTGTGATGATTATATTGTACCTGCACAATTGCCAGAATATAAAGGGTTAGTTAATCAATCTAATGCTTTAATTTTAGAAGATAAAGATAGATTAGGATTGTATAACATAACTAATAAATATACAAAGTTAACACGTGTAGTAGCTTGGATTTTAAGGTTTAAAAATAATTGTCTGTTGAATGTTAATAATCGCACTAAAGGAGATTTGTGTAATAGGGAAATGGAAATTAGTTTACAAGCAATTATAAAATATGATCAGAGTTTACATTTTATGATGGATATTAATATGTTAAAATACAAAAATCAATGCGATAATCCTCAACTGCAGAAGTTGAATTGTTTTATAGATAAACAGGGACTTGTCAGAGTGGGCGGAAGAATTAGATATTCTGCACTACCCGATAAAATGAAATTTCCAATATTGTTGCATAAGCATAGTGAGTTTGGAAAATTATTGATAAATTATTTTCATATATCATATTTGCATGTGGGTCCCAGATCACTGCAACATTTAATACAACGGAAATATTGGATTGTTTCAGCGAGAAATAGAATTAAGTCTGTTTTGTCAAAGTGTCTTGTGTGTAAGCGATTTAGTGCTTCACCAGTGCAGCCAATAATGGCTGACTTGCCAGCTATTCGGGTTACTCGTCATCGACCATTCATAAACGTATCAATTGACTTAGGCGGGCCGTTTATTTTGAAGGAAAATAAACGTCGCAATTCGAAAACGTATAAGGCATACTTTTGTGTTTTCGTATGTATGACTACAAAGGCCATACATATTGAAATTGTCAATGAATTATCTACTAGTGCATTTATTGCTTGCTTAGAGAGATTTGTATCTCGACGTGGTTTATGTACTACAGTATATAGCGATTGCGGAACAAATTTGGTTGGCACACGTAAATATTTGACTGGAGTTTTTAAATTTTATAGTGACTGTATCCAAGATACAGATTTTCGAAATTTCTGTCTCGAAAAATGCATCGATTGGCATTTGAATCCTCCTAAAGGTCCACATTTTGGTGGCCTACATGAGATCAACGTAAGATCTATAAAGTATCACTTAAAGCGAGTTGTTGGCAACCAAGTGATGACTTATGAGGAGTTTAATACAGTATTGATTAAGATCGAGGCGGTAGTGAATTCTAGACCAATTGTTCCTATGTGTAATGATATTGACAGCGTAGATGCCTTAACGCCAGCTCACTTTATTATAAGTGAGGTATTGGTTGGTATTCCAGAGTATGACGTCACAGATATTAAATTGAATAGGTTAGATAGATGGCAGATGATCACAAGAATGTATCAGGATTTTTGGAAACGTTGGAGTGTGGAATACCTCACTTCACTTCAACAGCGTAAAAAGTGGTTCACTTCAGTGCCTAATATACAGGTGGGAGATTTAGTGTTAGTGAAAGAAGAAAGGTTACATCCTTTACAATGGAAATTGGGAAGAATTGTGGCTACCATGCCAGGAAAGGATAATATTGTACGGGTGGTAAAAGTTAAGACAAAAGAGGGAATATTTGTTCGACCTGTTGTGAAAATATGTCCCTTAGATGTTTAGTAGAAATAGTTAAGAATAATGTTAGTCTTATAGTTTTAGTTGGTTATTATAACAATTAAGTTAAATGTGTTTTCGTTATGACAGAAAGGTCTGTCTATTGTTTTCATTGATATAGTCTGTGAACTATCTTTTTGAATTTTTTTTAATGTGATTTTGTTGTGGATAGTATGTTATTGAATTTTTTTTGTGTGTTTGTAATTTCATGAATTGGACAATGTGGAGTTTTATTTTGTGATGGCTGCATTAGTGATATGAGTTTGTTAAAAATTAATTTTGTTTGTGGCCACCGTGATATGTACAATTCGTCAAATTTTGTTTAAAATTTGAGTGGGCGGTTATGTAGAAGCATATTTCCTTTAAATCCCTTCCATGCCATTGTCCCCTCACCGATGTATGAGAATTGTCACTTGTCAAAATAATTTTGGGTGACAATAAGTGTCAAGTGAAATTAACCAGTACAAGTTTGAAGACCACTGCGTGTGGATGTGTGTAAAATAAAAAATAATCAGTGAACCAGGAACAAAGAAGCATCGGTGAGATAGTTTAAAAATACAGTCCACTACCTACCATCTAATACCCATCACCTGATGTTTTCTACAATAGTTAAACTTGACAATTGAGTAATGTACAGTTAATTATGTAGTTTCCGTTTATATAATATATATTTTAGACATTGTAATATTATTTTTTCCTGTGTGTTTTAATATACATATTCAATTGTACAATACACAAACAGTTCCCAAGTATGAAAATCTATTTTTCGTTTAAAGGAGCGATTCGTCAGCTGTTTTCTATATCAGAATTAATGATTTTGCATTAAAAAAAATTGACATCAGAATTATTTCTCATGTTTACAATTTGGTTTTTTTACTTACGTATCTAATTTACAATGTTTTTATACATTTTAAACAACAAATAGTAAAGTTTTTTAGGCTTGATTTTCTCATTTTTGAAACAATAACAACTCTAATATTTTCATATTAGTTATTGAGATGTTTTTCGAAAGAGTTACACGATAAGTTGCCTAATATTTAACTGCAGAGTCAGTGGCGTAGCTAGGTATTAAGGACCATCATGCATAAATTACGTTTCCCACTTCACATTATAAAAATACTACCCTTTTCATTTATTTTTAAAAAAATAATGAATATGTCCTTGAAACATGTACTTACCTACATGTACATACTTTCCCTAATCCAAGCATAAATGCTTGTACTATATGTGAACGAAATCGGTCGTGGCAGTATTCGAACTCGCGATCACTGGAATACAACCCCAGCGTGCTAAGCGCTCTGCCACCATCTATGTAAATAATAAATTACATATAATAAATATTTTTATAAAAGAATTATTTAGAAACTTATTTAGAGAAATAAACGCACTGAATAACCTCCCGAGTACATTTGTTCTTTGTATAGTAGGTAGGTACGTTAGAAATAAAAATGACATCTATTGACTTTTTGTGTTATATGAAGATATTATAACTTCAAATTTCATCTGTTTATAAAATGACGTCATTGTCAAGCACTGTGCTACAAAAGTTTCAGAAAGAAACTCCAAAAAAAGTATGTCTGGAACTCAGGAGGTATATTTGCTTTTTGAAAATGTGTTTAAATTGTGTATTATTTTTATTTTATAGAGTCTACACAATTTATAAAACAGACAGTGTGCAGACATTGTGTATGTTTTAAGTAGGTACCCCTATTTTCGATTAAGATTGATATTTTATTCATTTGCGGCCTTACTTACTATTTTTTGTTCAGACGTTCTACGTACGTTGAACCAAATTTGGCGAGATTTATCAAAAAAGTGTACTTACTTTCTTCGAATTGTCGTTAAACCTGGTTTAAGTCGCGAGAATTTCAGCTGTCACCCTAAACTATCTAGACCCCAGGTTTTACATCGGTTTAACGTATTTGGTAGCTATTTCTATGCATCGTATTTTGTATTTTTCATTTTAAATTGATATAATATTATGGATTTTCTAGAACAAATTACAAATTATATTGATACAATAATTATAGTGAGTGAAATAAATTTACCACGAATGCGTAAAATATATAAAAATCGCATTGACCCTTTTTTGCTATCGGACATGATTTAAAAATAAACTCCGATAACACCAGTCTTGAAGTATGTTTCTAAAATCAGAGAAGGCTCCATAGAGATCCATTGTAAAATTTATAAGATGGATCCTAAGAACAGAATACGGTACTGTGATACATATATACTGATGATTGTTGTCGTCGATACAACAAAGAGTTATATGGAGAGCTAGGTATGATGAAATCCTCGAAGGTGGGCTGATCACATACCTAATTAGAATGGACGACGACATTCCAGTAAAATGCTTCACACTCTCCAGACCACAAGGACAAATAAGACCAGGAAGGCCCAAACTGCATTGATATATCCATTCTACAAATCAGAAACTGGAATACAAAGGCTTTAGAATAGAAGAGACTGCTAATAAATTGAATCTATCTATTGATTAAATCTGATTTAGATGTTAAAAGCAAGCAAGCCTTACCTCTTTATTCTACGTAATTCATCCAATCCAATAGAAGAAGCATACAACAAATCTCATATGTGCACAATGATTTAGGTAATGTTAGGTTCATTACTTTCTTTCTTTTATTGAATATGTATAAATAAACATGTCCTTGTAAAAACTCCCGATTTCGTTCACCTATAGCACAAGCATTTATTTGCTTATTTTAGGGAATGTAGGAAGATGTATATGTACTTGTTTAACAAGGACATTCACTTTTTATTAAAAAAAAGCACTAAAATGTGAACGAAATCAGTCGAGACAGAATTCGAAACCTCATCCACTGGATTACCAATCCAGCACTAGCCATTCATAAATTTTATTAAATTATACATATTTACCGTGATAATGGTTTTGTCCCTGTAATTAAATACCTTGATTCATTCTGTTGACCTTTTATATTTTTTCTGTCATCTTACATTCTTTCTGTTTCATTAAGGTTTTTTTTTTCTTTCTAATAGATATATTGCCCCTATTACAACTAGTCCATACCATTCTATCATCTATATAATATTTAAAAAATAAAATAAAACAAAATTCATATTTGACAGTATTTTTTTATTAGATGCATAAAAATTACAAATTTTAGGTGACGTTGAATAATTTCAATATAAACTGGTGTGGGATGACAATTATTTCAGTACAGTTGCACACAATAACACAGGTGCAATCATACATGACACATAACAAAACAATGATCACATTGGACAGTTTTGATAATTATTTAAAATAAAATAAATCTTTATTAGATACGTATAACATTAAAATATAAAAAACAATACTAAAAATATAAAACAAAATTGGATAAAAACAATGGACTCAAAAAGATGTATATATGAACAATAGACAATAATAAATAATGAAAGATAAAACAATAGTCATAAATATATCTAAAGAAAGTAAAAATAAATATGCATTAAGTCAGAATAAATGGAGCAAAACCAAAGCCAGGACAGTCCATTGTTATTTACAAATTAAAAAATATTCCTTTTATTTAAAATTAAATTTTCCTGAATACAGATTTTTAAAATATTTTTTTTTATTTAATATGTTCTCGTTTAACAAGTACATAAACATCTTCTTACATTTCCTTAATTAAGCATAAACGCTTGTGCTATAGGTGAACAAAATCGGTCGAGGCAGGATCCGAACTTGCGACCACTAGATTATTAGCCCAGCGCGCTAACCGCTCTGTCATCGACCCTACAACAGTAAATTCAATTCCAAAAAAGTTGGGTGTTCCTACTCCTCCAAGGGTGTTCCTCTTGGTGCTATTTTTTTGAATACGCTCCTCTTCCTGAACTGTAAAAAAATATATGCATTACATAATACTTTGTTATTGTTATCAAAAAATTATGGTATTCTACTTGACATATACAAGACAAGACATTTCACAAAAGTTTTAATAATATTCAAAAATAATGGCTATCTTGGTAATATCTTTCATAAGATACGAGACCATCACTTTTATTGAAATGTGTTATTAAAATAACAAAGATGACTTTGATTATAATATTTATGAAACTGAACAATTTAGTCATCATTGATGACTTCCTTTAGTAGTTAATAGGTACTCTGTTATCTAAGATGTGAAGTAAGGTATTTTCCTAATAACTAGAATATTCTTTGGGATCGTTCTTGAATGTAATACAGTTCTTGGTCATCTTAGCTACTAAGTACAAAAATATTATAAAAATATATTTGTCTAACTAAATTATGTTTGTTATGAAAATTACCATAGTCAAAATTTGGGTCTCGTTTCTTATCACACATCTGCATGTACATACTGTAAAGAAAAATTGATTTAAATTAGCAGTATAAACACATTTTGTGAAAAGTAATTTATCTTAATTGTAATGAAGTGTCTTTGTTATTGGTTTGTATGTTTGTTCAAATAGCAATTTGGTTTATTGTTTTTTTATAAATTATTAAGTAATAAAAAAATGTAATAAAACACTGAATTTGTATTTGATTTATTATGATGAAGATTAATTATATTTGTTCATTTTTGGGTCATTAATAACGCCATCTATGAATCTCATGAAAACTATATTTATGATACATTATTCTGACAATAAAATGGATAGTTATTATACTTGGTTTTTTCCTCGTTCAAATTATTCAGTGTATTTGCAGCCTTTTATAAATCAAAGCTGTTCACAAATATCACTTCATATCCTCTATACTAGTCAGAACTGTTATGTTGGAAGAATGCAGACAAGTCCTAGCTAATGAGATTCATTATACTTCATGGTTCTGGATTGCTCTATGTAATGATATCTGCGTTAAATGTCAAATTCTATTTGACTAAGTATTGGTTAGTAAGTATATGAAAAATTACCTCAGTTCAATTGATAGATTGTTGGTTGGTCTTCTGCTATCACAATATTTTCACTCTGTAATGAATAATAAAACAATTTAATCAAAATTATATTATTTATAAGGTTCTTGGTTCAATTCCCAGCGAGTACAGTTTTTTCCTGGGTTTATGAGATGGTTAACTTCATGTCTCCAAACAGTATATTATTATTGAGTGTGTGTTAAAATAATATTTTAACTGTTAGTTTACTGAGAAGCAACATAAATGACAATGCAATGCATACAGTTTCATGTACATATTTGTGTATTAAAAATGATTTTTTTTTCAATAAAATTTTCATATAAATGACAAAACCTATTGTTGTGTTTTAAATGTTTCGAACACTTTCATATTGACTATATGAAGTTTATTCATTCACTATCTATGTGTATTGCAAGCATGACAGCATGTTTTACTTCAAAAATAAATAAAAAGTATGTAATAAAATTGAAAAAATGTGGTTGGTACATACCATTCTACTAATTAAATTCCACCTATGTCAAATATGTTTGTATCACTCTCAAACTCTCGTGAAGTATCATTGACATGTCTGACAATGAATCATGCGATGGGGTCTGTGTACATCACCTATAGCTGTCTTTCATAAAGTATTTACTTGGGACTGCGTCCATTGTTTAATGTGTTGAATCTGAAATTTTTTTTCACAAAGTAAATATAAAACAAAGAATTTATATACTACAGCGATATAATTGTCTGTCTAAATTTACCAAAATATAAAAGTGATTAAGTATTGACGATCATAATTGGGAAAAAATAAGTTAAAATATATATTTAATAAATTTGTGAGTTTTGACACATTTGGCATTGATAAGGCTGTATAAACGGGTAGGCAGTGAGAACTGAGTGCCATACACCTCTACCTTTGGAAGTATGTGAATTAATTTGAAATTATCACGTATGAAAGTATTTAATAATATATTTATTCATTAAAAATGTATTACTATCAAGAGTAATTGACCATTATTTTTATAACAAAAGAATGTATAGAATATCTCAACACTAGTTATAGTATAAAAGTAACTTTCCTTGCAATTTACATCACTGTTGACAATTCATAAGATGGGAAATCGAAAACTCGCTAAGATTGCTGATAATTTAATACAAAATCTTTATCTAACTTAAAACAATGCTTCACACTTAGATTATATTATATGGGCTTCACAACATTTTATATTATCATCGACTACTTACGATTGGGATACGTCGTACTTTCTAGTTGGTATCTGACAATTTATTTTCATGATTTGTTTATAATTTTTCACTTGATACACAGCAAACGAGATCCTTGAAATAAGACAAAACAAACAAATAGTAAATCAACATGTTACATTAGCAACAATCTAAAAAACTGAACAGTACAATATTGAACACATCGTAAACTACGCAGTTGTAAAAAAAGCATACAAATGTTTTTGAAAATACGCGAAAATATATCAAATGATAAATCACCAATTATTTTAATACACATAACATACCTTTTCGTCTTCCTGCCAATTTCCGAAGGTGTAACGATTAAATTATTGCCTTATTTTGTTTGTAAATAGGCAGCATGCAAATAAAACGCAAAAAATAAAATGACAAGAATGGACGGACAGACTAACGCGCGAAGCGCCGATAATAATGCAACCATGCAACAATGGTACCAACATAATATCGATAACACGATAAATTACAACGATGCCACGTCCATATTTGTATTACTCTAGAGTTACTTAAACCGCCTCGTTTAAAATTTAGTAAGTACACTTTGACGTAAACCAAATAGTATGTATTTACGATATCTTAGGCTGAACCTGAGGTTTGTTGAAAATAGTAAGTAAGGCTGTTGATGTTTAGAAATTTGCGCCCCTTATCATGCTGTACTTTCGTGTTTTACACGAACCTGCTGTTAGGTGACTACGCCACTGTGCAGAGGATATATGTTGTATTAACAATGCTCATTGCACATACCTCGTTCGACCGCAGTCAAAAGTTGAATGACTGGATTGGAAGCTCGTGGTGGTGGCGTTATAGGTAGTGGGTATAGGCAGCAGACATTGGCCAGACTAGACACGACACCTTGCTGATACGTCACCATCACCATATCTGGTCTTTCACCAACAACTATCAATATATTTATACATTAAATCACGCAATCTGACACCTGACACTAACGGCTGCATCGACTATTTTACTTCATTTTCATAAAAGTTCACAGCGCTTATAAAAGTATTTTAATGACCATTACTTTAAATGATTACATCATTACGTCCGATTCAGTAACTTTTTTAATTAAATAGGTACATTATAATATTTAAGACTTACGGACTTTTAAACTTAATTTTGTATTCTGTAACTGACGTTCTTCATAAAACTAAAATCTACAAAATTAGTGCACCGTAGATAATAATTTTAAATCAAATTGTCTATGGCGCAGACTACGCATGCGCACTGCGCACTATTCGGCCGTGTTTATTTATGTCATGTCGCCGTGATGTTGCTTAGCCAAACATTTCAATTAGTCTGCACTGATATTCTTTGGTTTTTATTTTCAACATAACGCAACACGTGTAAATTATCCATTTTGTTTTATTCCGAACACAACTGATGTTTTCAACTTAGCTAAAATATCCAGGACTGTGAAAATAACTAGTAGGTACGCTTCTAATTAGGTGTGAACTAAAATTAGAAAATGACAGTTGATCCGACAAAAATATGGTAATAGAATAGGGAATTGAACTAATCTGGAGTAAGAACGTTCCTAAAGCTTAGCGTCCACAGAGGCGCAGTCGACGGATCGGATTTTTGTTTCCTAGCAACGACATCGTTATTGCCGACGTACGATGCTCGTGCATGAATTCCAATATAGCAAATTAAAATCCGCCTGATGTGTTGCAACCGCTGCGCTTATGCGGACGCTAACCTTAAATAGGAACGTTCTTATTTCAGCGTTATAGAATACCTATCAACTTGGACTAAATAGAATTGGAATTCGAAAGTTACGAAAGTTATAGAATGGGACGTATTGTCGTTTGTCGTCCATTTTTTTTTTATTATTATTTGCATAATTAAACTGCACACAAACAACACTAGGTAAAAACTTAATATATAATTGTTAAACTATCCCTACCTAGTGTCAATTACTTGTGGCAAACCAATTTATATAAGTAATAACATACTGGGATGTGAATGTGTAGTGGGTGAAAATGTGTAATGAAGTGAATCCTAAGCTGATTTTAAATTGAACAGTAGGTAAGTTTAACAGTGGTAAGGCGAGTTATGGAAAATATCTAGTTGTAGGGTACATTAATGCTTATTGTAAGTGATGAAGATTCTGTTTATTGGTGAGTTCACAATCATATTCACAAATTATAATAACTGTTGTATCTTAGATATTATATTCTATTATTACAACTTGACTTTTGAAAGTGTGTGTATATTTCCTATACAATATAGTGGAAAGTATGGCCACAACCACTATTCACTAGTATTTGAATAGTTACACATACAGAAGACATCTAACTTAATATAGGCAGGTTATTTGCAACTACTTGATCAAGAGTTACTTCTTCACTTCATAATAAAATTGATTGTATTAAAATGCTAATTGAATACATTGGCAGACATAATAGGTAGTTGACTTCCTCGTTAGATTAATCAGATAATTACATTCAGAAATAAAATTATCCACTTGCTTCTTTATGGATCGACATGAACCTGCATCTGAGATTCGTTTCCTGTAAACATTATTGCTTCCAAGACGGTTATGATTTCCTTCTATGGTATAACACGTGTGCTATTATAATCGATTCTTTGTCGTAAATAAATTGTTAATAAAGATATTTTCAATTTAATTATGGACATATCATCTACATGGAATCATGTCTTCAAATATCTATGCATTCCTAATATGTACTTATATTTTAATTGTAAAGAGAATTCCAATCATGAACGAACCATAATATGAATGAAAAAAGATGTCTGAAGAAAATATACCTAGTCGTTACTCTATTTTATTTTTTAATCCTAGGTTATAATTTTACAGTCAACACGCAAGCAATGTATGCTTATTTGGCTGGAGATTTTTCTATTTGTAGGCTTCTCTTGTTACTTTTTAATTGAATTTAATTGAATTTAGGTTTCAATTGTAGTCGTAGTTTTAAGATTTTAATAAAAATTATAGGTACGTACCTACTATTTAAATTCGGTTTTAAGAAAAAGATACAAACAGATAATTATGAAAATCTATTATAGTGTCACTTCTAACCTAACATTTAGTAATTTAATAGATCGAAACATGCTAAAACCTGTAAAGATTTATGTATATTTACTAGTTGCATGTAACACATGAGATCCAACTGTCGATAGCGATAGTATGTATAGTTGAAGAATAAGAATCAAACTATAAACCCATAAATCCAAATTATTGAAAATTTTAACACATGTTGGTATGTATGTCAAGATAGGACAGTATGGAGGTCAGTCCTGTTTTCCTACCCGGAATATGAAAACAGCATGATGGTTCTGTATGTATGTTTGGAGATTAAGTACCTATCAAACTATTAAGTCTTCTTACATATTGTGTATAGGCGACTGCCTTACAAATTGTATGAAGCAATGTCGTCACTACATTCAATTTTTATAAAAATTGTTAAAAAAAGTTTGAGATGTGCTAATACCATTTTGATATTTTTTATAGAAAATTAAATTATCTAGTTGGGGTGTTTCGGCTTTTTTCGATATTTAAAAAAAAAATGAAAATATAGGCAGTTTAACTCATAAATTTATCATAAAAAAAATATTTTACTTAATAAAAAATGTTTGAGAAACCCTGGAATTTTTTTGAAAAAACTAATTTGAGATTTTGTATTTGTCTATGTTTGTACCAATTTTCAGCGTTCTAACTTTTATGGTTTCTGAGATATATGGAAAAATAAAATAAAAATTCAAAGTTGATAACCCCTGACTGAAACAAAAATTCAAAATTTTGAGTAAAAAAGTTTTGTAGGCCTATAACTGTGTATATATTCTGAAATTTTGGGCTCTGTAAATTGAGCGGATCAAAAGTTATAAGGGGGGGACGGACACACACACACACAGACACACACACAGACACACGAAATGTTCTACACCGAAATCTGAGTAAATCCGTCTATGGAACATGTATGCTGCGAAGCCTCTAAGTTGGTGTTTTTTGACTTCAAAGTTGGAAAAGCCGTGAAAAAAGTAGACCTCTCCATACAATTCTCGCGTATTCTGGCTTGAAACATTGTCGATATGTTAAGAGAACAAAGTTCTCCTGAAAAAATCGACAGTTGGATTACTCTTTGTAAATCAGAACGCTGATTTTTGATTTTACTTGTAGGTTTAAAAGTATAAATAATTCATAGTAGAGAAGCGTGACAACTTTGTAAGTAAGTATAGTTATTTCATATTTGTTTAAAATATACTATTTTGTTAATAACCTATTAACGAATCATTTTGTTAAAACAGAAAGAAATGTCATGATTTATGCAAGTACCTATATTGTTTCCTTTAAATCAAACCTATACATAATAATATATTTTTAAAGTTATGTATGATTTTCGATCCTTTTCCCTTCATATGGCTTTAAACATTTGATTTATTTTTTCCATCTAAACAGTATGTCAAATTGAAATCCTTTGTATACATGTATGTTATGCAAGTGGTATGGGAGCCCATATCGAAGCTGTATGTGCGGTTGTGAAGAGTGTGGAATATAATGAATGTATAATGGACAGCGGAAGAGCCTTGTTCGTTGTACACTTTGCGGTGAGTTTTTTCGGCGTTCGGTGTGATGAGAAGAGTGAATAATTAATGACTGACTGAACAATGGCAAAATAATCATTTCGTTATTCATGTTTGTCTTTGCTGAGCTAACATGGAAAACGAAATGTACCTACTTGTGGGAGTTTTAGAAAGGAAATTAAACACATTGCAAATGTCTGGAAGCCCACGGTGGTTTTGCCTGAGGGAATGTTACTCAAAAAAAAATTGGATATTTTACCGGCCAGTTTGTATGTAGTTATTATCATATATTTATAAAAATGGTTAGAATTGTATGTAGTGTAATCGAGTTTGGCCGACAACATATAGAACCCATAGAAAGAACGTACATCATGTTTACGAGAAGAGTTGAACTATTTGTTTTTACTGCAAAAAAATCAAAAAAGTATTTTAATCATTTCCTTACACATAACACTTAAATATGTCTCCTAATCTTATCCTTGTCCCCTCCTCTCCTCACCTGTCCTAGGCCTTTTTGATACTGCCAGTGCAGTGCTTGAAAAATTTAATAATTCTTCTAGATCTTATTGTAATCTTCTTGAGTTTTGCAAGAGGTCGAAAGCTGTCTCCATCATCAAAGTGGAGGAAAATAAAAAAAAAACAGGTTTTACTCTCAAAGAAAATAAATAACTGGTTAGAATATAATTTTCCCGGACATAAAATATTTCCATAATAATTGAAAAACTGAGGTTTTCAGTCCAATACAGATAAAATTTATGCTATCAATAATATTTGTGTATTTTCTCTTTGTTCTTGTTTCTAGATTAAATGTACCTACCTATAAATACAACATATTTCTTTAGTCTAACAACCCTTCTTATTATAATATCAAAGGGTATTCTATTTCTTCGTTGACGAGCTATTAATACAATTCAATCGATGGGTATTCAATCTTAATTTCATTCATGTTCTATTTTTGTTCAGTGATAATAGAATTATATTTTTATCATCATTATATTATATCGTACCTTGTGGCTTAAGTAGCAATCGACTGCCTGCCCACAATGGCGTTATAATAATAGCAACACAGAATAAAATAATGATTAATGATATTCCAGATTTAGAACGGCGTGGTCCGATGACCTTGCTCATACGTCAAAATACAGGTGTCAGTCTTTTTTTCAATCACAAATAAAGCCACTGCATATTTCCGACATTTTAAAATACATCTCATAATATTGTTATATGTAATTATCATACAATATTTAACGTATCATCTTTTGGCTTCCGTTGAATTTATTGCCAAAACGCATTAGATTGTGTTTGTTTATCATCTTTTGACAATCATTTATTTATTTAATTTACTCTTTGAAACAAATATAACACAAAATGACAAAATCGCCACCATAGGCCCGAGATATCAGTTGGCCCTTAAATCGTTGGATTTAGTAATCCAAGTTAAAAGTTTAGGGAAGATTAAATTTCATTCGCGTATTTCAGTGCAAAATGAAACGTCAGTTACGTAATCTTCAACTATAGATATATTTTACGTTTTCTATGGTTATTGTCTATAACGCATCTGTCAAATTCAAGTCAAATTGTAATAACCTTAAATGATACGTGACGCGAAGCTGTGACTAAATATTATTTTATTGTTATAACAACACATTATTTTATTTGTTTCATTACACAGCATGTTACTTTTTCAATTTTTTATACAGATCGATGTTTTTTTTAATTAAAATCAAACATTGTAGTGAAAAAATGTGATTGAAGAATATGTACTACGTACGTAGTACTTCAATGCAAAATGTATGTACATTTTACAGATAGATATGGAACTAAGTGATCATGGTAAAATAGTGTCTTATGTAGAAAATTTAAGAATACACATTATATATATAGAAACAGGATGGATCAATTTAAAAAGTGGGATGAAAAAACATCGCAAAAATAAAGTTGCGTGCCTGACGTTTCATTATGGCTGACAGTTTTTCGTTTGTTGTCAGGCAATACAATATAATTATGTAAAAAAGAAAATAAATATTAAATACATGAACCACTTCTATATCGTCTTTTATTTTAACATCAAAAATAAATCATGATTATAATTATTATGCATAGTTATTTGTAGTATAAAATGAAATAAAACATTAAAGCGCGCGGCGATTAGTACGCCACCTGGCGAAAAAGACTAGAAACAATACTTAACTCAGGATTAAGACACGCAATCCGCCAGAAACGTTGAGTTAAATATTTGTGGTTTAGTGACGTATTTAAGGGAAGATTTGGTACTGAAATACGCAATATTTTTGTTAAACTTGAGTTAAACTCCTAAGGGCCGACTGAAATACTGGGCCATAGTATTTCAGATAATATTTCTGGCGCAGTTCAGCGGTGACATCTGGGCGAGACACCGACACCTCAATTATAAGGACTGTTGATTTCGTAATTTACAAATAAACTAATTTCTCAATAGATGGGGTTACAAAAAAAAGGTTTGTTCGTTACCTCATAGATGGCAATAGTAGGTATAGTTTCGTATTATTCAGGTGAATTGTTTACACATTATTCAAATATATAGAACTTACATTGATAAGGGAACTCAATAAAGGCATAATTGGTGAACGTTGCGCTAGCGCATAAAGTGATCACGTAAACCAGCCGATGACAGGTCGTAAGTCCTGTATGTGCCTGAGTTCCTGGTTCTTCTATAATATCCCAACTTCGTCTCTATTGAGATGTTATTGTCAATAAAAATATTTGACTCCCGACAGGGAAAAAAATCCAATGTTTGCGTACATGCAATCAAAAAAAATATATTCAAAGTGTATAATGGTCTTAATAATAATTGAGTTATTATTATATGTATTAAATTGATAGTAATATCATTAAATTGATATGAATATCCTCACAACATTTCTATAAGTATAAAGGTACAAAGTGGTTTAATGAACTCCCTTAGACTCGAAAAAAATACAATATATTTTTAAGAATAAAATCAAAAAATTGTACTGATTTATTTTTTGATTATTTTATTCTTATTTCTGTGTAGCTTTTTATTTGTTTTGAACATTTTGTTTAAACTTTTTACACAATCCTTACATGTAAATTATTGATTTGTCTTCAAATAAATGATAACCTTAGTGATCAAATGTTTTATGTATTATTTAGTAGATGTGTAATGTTTGGTAAATGTAACATTACAAAATAGATACTCCCCTTTTTTAACACGAGATTTTATCTCAATTGAAGAGGGTTATTATGAAATATATCATGGAATTTATATGTACATTGTGATTGATTCGATTAATAAATAAAAAAATTAAAATAAATCGGCCAATACATGTAAGTATTTGTTATATTGTAAAATACATTACAGTGAAGCAATAATTATTAAATACAAAAAATACAGTCACGGTAAAATAGTGGGACACAGACGCCTGCGATCGAGAAGGACTGAAATAGTTGAAGGAGGCCTTCATCCAGCAGTGAAGAGATCGCTTAGATGAAGATGACAAAAATGACAGTATTTTAATACTCGTTATATTTCAGGCAAAATCTTCATTGAAAATTTCAGTTTATTTTTATACTTATTGAAGTTTAACTTAGAAGTATTCTATATTATATTCATGGTTAGGTCGATTCGTTCGTTTAGTTTCTTTCGCGTTATTCAATTAGGTTCACGTAGTACCTACCTACGACAAAATGATACAGCAGGCCAAGTCAGTAAAAAAGTCGAGATCCGACAACGTATCGCCGAACTTCTCGCCATGTTTACGCCCGTGACGACAATTCGTAGTCACTAAGCGCTGTCGAGTTCGTAAATGCACTTATTAGTATTTGTCGCCGTTAGGCTGGCTTGCGGTACATTTTTGAATTATCATTTATGGCAATACACAATATTTTCCCCATGATTTGAATAAATGTCAAATTTGTTTACATAAATTTGTTAAATAAATATAATATGGTCATATTTTAAAGCACGAAAGCAAGTTATAATACGATTAAATTAACTTCTTTTGTGTTTATTGAATGTTTTGAGAGTAATTTTAAAAAATATTTTTAATTATATTTCGATCAATTTATCAAGTGTGATGACAGCAGCGTGTTATTTTTTTACTAAAAACTACGCCGAATTTTCTTTTGTAAAGTGTTAAAATACATATGTGATAAAATAGCTTACAAGAATACTTTCTCAAAATGAAAAATTATTTCAAATCTATACTTACGGAAAACATTTACGGACGCATAGAATTTTAATGTAATAATCTAAGTACGGACGCATATTTCCAATAAATATAAAACTTATAAAACTTTTGTTACGCGGTAATTAGCAATAAATGAATTACGCGGAATATTTAAAGGGTTTGAAGAATCTCTTAAACGGCGTCGTTTAACCCGTTTATATAATTATTCTCAAAATAAATATGAAATTCGGCATTGTTCGCATAAAAAATGACATTTAATTCAACATGGCGGCGTTAGATCTTGTCTCTCGACTCGATGTCGACCCAATCTCGCCGTCTAATAAGTGGGCGAGAACAATTCGACGAGTTATCTGCTTAGTGACTACCAAAACTGTCAAAATATCGACTAGTCGATATTTTGACAGTTAATCTCGACATTTATCGGTCGAGATCTACTTTCAGACTTAGCCTGCTGTTATTATAATATCTACTTACCTACCTATAATAACATTACGCAGATCCCTGTGATATCTGCCACTGAAGCAATGAGCTGATCAAATGATTATCCAATTCTCCCCCCGTATATACGAGTATTAAGTATTTATTAGATCTATCTCTCCGGATATTGCAGTCTAGTTTTCAAATACTAACTGATGATGAGTAATCCTGCTGGTGCCCTACTTTATTAAATCAATCATTTACTGGCCTCAGTTAATTCACCAATAATCATTTAACTTATTTTAAGTCCTACATTTTATTACGAGATTCAACGTATTTGATATAGGTAAGTATATGTACATTATTTGATGGTGGAAAATATAAAGGTTTAGGAAATTAACTTGCCTCGATATTTTTTTGATCTGTTCTTTTCACCACATTCACATCGTTTGAAAGATTTGACACTTCACTGAAGTTAATTATTTTAAGCGGATTTTGAAGATACATTTTTGATAAAGAGCGGTGCGGTGTGCTTGTCAAGGAGACAGTTTTTATAACGAGATTCACATGCAACAATACTTCTTTTTTTGCATATATCCAGCAGGTAGGTGGTTTTTCAGGCCAAGGCAAAATAGGATAGGAAAGGATGTTATAAAATGGTAATTTTGTGTGTGTACCCAACTTTGCCAACCATTTGATAATCACGACGTTATTTATTATTTTATATTCAAGATTGATCTACATTGTATTTTGTTCCACGAAATTGGTTTTGTAATTCTTTTCTATCACTGTTTCATTCTTATTCCTCTTCCTCTACGTGTTGAGCTACCATTAAATATACAACTATTATGCATATTAATCAATTTTAATTTATTGTGTATTTATGTATTTTCTAATTTAGATATTAAATTATGATAGTTTAAAGGATTTACTTAGCATAAGAACTCAATCAGAATCTACCACACAAATTATTAAACAGTTTAGCTGACTACAGTAAACTGTTTTCACTTTAAAGTGCACTTGGTACGATTGTCAGTCTGTCAAATAAACAGAATAATTTTGCCATATCTCTAAATTTAGTTCCTCTAATTTAATTTTTTACAGGTAAAATAAAAATCTACATAAGTATAATTATAAAAAATACAAAATAAAACAATTCAGTGTCATTGTCCCATTTAAAAAATATAGAATATCATTTAAAAAATTTTAACAAATATGCAATAGGAAAAAATATATCTTATTAATTCTAAACTAATTCTAACAAAAATGACATTTAATTTGTTATATATAAACTGCACACAAACAACACTAGGTAAAAACTTAATATATAATTGTTAAACTATCCCTACCTAGTGTCAATTACTTGTGGCAAACCAATTTATATAAGTAATAACATACTGGGATGTGAATGTGTAGTGGGTGAAAATGTGTAATGAAGTGAATCCTAAGCTGATTTTAAATTGAACAGTAGGTAAGTTTAACAGTGGTAAGGCGAGTTATGGAAAATATCTAGTTGTAGGGTACATTAATGCTTATTGTAAGTGATGAAGATTCTGTTTATTGGTGAGTTCACAATCATATTCACAAATTATAATAACTGTTGTATCTTAGATATTATATTCTATTATTACAACTTGACTTTTGAAAGTGTGTGTATATTTCCTATACAATATAGTGGAAAGTATGGCCACAACCACTATTCACTAGTATTTGAATAGTTACACATACAGAAGACATCTAACTTAATATAGGCAGGTTATTTGCAACTACTTGATCAAGAGTTACTTCTTCACTTCATAATAAAATTGATTGTATTAAAATGCTAATTGAATACATTGGCAGACATAATAGGTAGTTGACTTCCTCGTTAGATTAATCAGATAATTACATTCAGAAATAAAATTATCCACTTGCTTCTTTATGGATCGACATGAACCTGCATCTGAGATTCGTTTCCTGTAAACATTATTGCTTCCAAGACGGTTATGATTTCCTTCTATGGTATAACACGTGTGCTATTATAATCGATTCTTTGTCGTAAATAAATTGTTAATAAAGATATTTTCAATTTAATTATGGACATATCATCTACATGGAATCATGTCTTCAAATATCTATGCATAGTTAATTATTAGTTAATTTTTTTAAGTTAATTATTTTAAGCGGATTTTGAAGATACATTTTTGATAAAGAGCGGTGCGGTGTGCTTGTCAAGGAGACAGTTTTTATAACGAGATTCACATGCAACAATACTTCTTTTTTTGCATATATCCAGCAGGTAGGTGGTTTTTCAGGCCAAGGCAAAATAGGATAGGAAAGGATGTTATAAAATGGTAATTTTGTGTGTGTACCCAACTTTGCCAACCATTTGATAATCACGACGTTATTTATTATTTTATATTCAAGATTGATCTACATTGTATTTTGTTCCACGAAATTGGTTTTGTAATTCTTTTCTATCACTGTTTCATTCTTATTCCTCTTCCTCTACGTGTTGAGCTACCATTAAATATACAACTATTATGCATATTAATCAATTTTAATTTATTGTGTATTTATGTATTTTCTAATTTAGATATTAAATTATGATAGTTTAAAGGATTTCCTTAGCATAAGAACTCAATCAGAATCTACCACACAAATTATTAAACAGTTTAGCTGACTACAGTAAACTGTTTTCACTTTAAAGTGCACTTGGTACGATTGTCAGTCTGTCAAATAAACAGAATAATTTTGCCATATCTCTAAATTTAGTTCCTCTAATTTAATTTTTTACAGGTAAAATAAAAATCTACATAAGTATAATTATAAAAAATACAAAATAAAACAATTCAGTGTCATTGTCCCATTTAAAAAATATAGAATATCATTTAAAAAATTTTAACAAATATGCAATAGGAAAAAATATATCTTATTAATTCTAAACTAATTCTAACAAAAATGACATTTAATTTGTTATATTATACAATTGTATACACTTATACAGTAAATTTACACTGTAAAGAGGTACACACACTCAAGCTTTTCTCAATTTAATTTTATATATGAATAGTTTTTCTCTAACTTATATCGCCTGGAAGAGTATTGAAGTATTTAGTGCCGAGATTAATGTAGTGGTGATGTGCAATTGTTTTATTAAAGAGTAGCACTTTATTATATTTCCAACTACATCTATACGACGCTTCGAACTATTGTTTTTCCATCAATTATTTCTTTGAATATCTGTAACAAAGCTATGTTGCGATAAATTTCATTAAGTGTAAGAACTTTAAATTTTGTAAAAAAAAAACTTTTCAGAGAAAACAATCTGACTTTTTACGGCGCTGGCCGATTTACTAATGATATTAATAACAATTTAGCACTGCAAATAATAACAAAAAATTATTATTATTACCATTATACACTTCCTCAAAAGAATAAGCAGATCAATGCGTAAATTGTAAATGATTTAAAAGAGCAAAATAAAATGCAACAAACGCATCATCAAGCTTTCAATTGGGAATAGTTCACCCATCCAGTTACTTAATATATCAAAGGATTAGGCTCTGAGGAGGTCTCTATACTACCTAACAACCCTACTGATTCCCGAATATTAACGTTTAAAAAATCTTTAACGATTCTACATGTATTCATTATTACCGTTTTTTGCATTTTTATTATTAAGTTTTTCGATAAATCTATAATTTCTAAATTACGTATTAACGATTTTGGAATAATGCCAGTGGCTGAAATAATGAACGGTAATATTATCATTTTACGAGAATGCCAAAGTCTTTTAATCTCGTTACCTAAAGCGGTGTATTTTCTAATTTTTTCATCAAAAGTTTTTATATTACTAGAATTTGGAATAGCCACGTCAAAAAAAAATTATTATATTTTTAATTTCATCATGAATTATTATATCGGGTCTGTTATGTTGAATTGACCGGTCAGTTAATATTGTTTTATCGTAATAAAGCGAAATATTATTATATTCTAAAAATGAAATCGGATCATATTCAAAATATGGTTTTATGTTTATCGCGTCAATAAATTTAAATTTAATAGCTAAATTTTGATGCATTATTTTTGCTACTTGGTTATGTCTAAATGTATATTCTGATTGCGCGAGAAAAGAACAGCCCGATATTATATGCTCGATTGTTTCCGGAAAAGCCAAACATTTCCTACAACTATCATCTACTACATTTATGTCTTTTATTATATATTTTTGATATTTTTTAGTTTTTATTACTCTATCCTGAATCGCTATTATAAAACCTTCTAAATCCGCGTTTAAATCACCAATACTCAACCATTTGTTTGACGAAATTTTGTCAACATAAGTTTGGTTGAAAATTTTTGGATGTATAGAATGAACTATTTCAATTAGCCACGAATTTAGAAGGTCATCATTTATATTTATAATATTGTTATTGATGGAATGATACATATATCTTCTATTATTATTTTAAACAAAACAAATTTATTTTTTGACGATTCGTGCAAATTTATCAGAAATACCTTTTACAAAAATTACAACAGAAGAAAAAATCCCTAATTGTAGGGAATATCCCTTTTTTGCGTATGGCAACACCAACTTAACCACGAATTGCACTTTTAAATGAAACGCACTATACCTATTATATTTTTTCTAAGCAATTGGTTACACCTCTGCTCAAATATTACTACGTACTATATATTACAAAGAAAACAATGAATAAGACATGTGTCTTAATTTTCAATGGTTTGGAATACCTAATATTAATTATTATTCTCGTCATTTTGTAAACAACAATTCCCATCTGTTTGTTCAACTGAAAAATTAAACTTGTTATTTGGCAAAATTCTGTACCTACTGAATTTAAAAGTTTTCTGGGAAGCAGAATTGTATTTTTCCGATTCTCGTAAAATTCGTTTCTAGAACAACCACCTTTGTTTACATTCGAGTGCTTGATCTAATTTTGTTACTGGAACGATCATACCTACTCGTAGTTATGTATGGTGTTTTTGATAACATTCAAAATAGATATGAATTGTATCTTTTGAATTGAATTCAGCGATACCTATCTCGGTTTAATATTTTTTTATTTAAACGAGGTAGTTTTTCTATTTTGTCTAAATTTAAATTGTAGGCAGAGAGAACTTTTCTATCCTGGCACGTATCCATCGCCTCGTCAACATTCCATTCATTCATGGATAATATGAATTATCCCATCTCTTATACTGAACTTAAGTGTTTCAATGTACATATATACATAATTTGATTCATATGTTCGTTGTCTCTTTTTCCACTCAGCTGGAGACAGATCTTAGATATGAATTGTATCTTTTGAATTGAATTCAGCGATACCTATCTCGGTTGAATATTTTTTTATTTAAACGAGGTAGTTTTTCTATTTTGTCTAAATTTAAATTGTAGGCAGAGAAAACTTTTCTATCCTGGCACGTATCCACCGCCTCGTCAACATTCCATTCATTCATGGATAATATGAATTATCCCATCTCTTATACTGAACTTAAGTGTTTCAATGTATGTATAAACATAATTTGATACATATGTTCGTTGTCTCTTTTTCCACTCAGCTAGAGACAGATCTTATGTGCTTATCATTATTTGTCCCATTTATTTATATAAGGGACAAATACAGTCTTGTAAGATAAACATAGAAAATACACTATGAATGAAAAAAAGACAGACCAACGCATTATCTACGCATTTTAGTGTATTGGGTTAAAAATAAACTAAGGACACAAATTCTTTATCAATTTGTGTATAGTTTTATACTCGTTTCATTAAAAAATACACATTTCGTGGTCATAGGTAATCCAAATTGAAGTAGGTATGTGCCTACATTGTACATAAAATAATTTGTAACTATATTTTTGTTTATATTCAAACAGTTTTTTTTATTATACATACATTCCATCACACCATGTCCCTGACTGGGTAGGCAGAGAGAACCAAACATCACATTTTTCTATCTTGAAACGTATTCAACGCCTCGTCAGCATTTATACATCGTTTTATATAATGTTGGTCTGTTGTTCACGCTTCATACATTTCCGACTTTTAGAATATCGTTCACATGGTCGTGCCATCCTTTTCTTGAGCGCCCTCGACCTCTTATTCCGTTCTGTCAGCTTTGCATATTTTCTTCGTCGGGTATTCCTCATTCATTCTTCACAAGTGGCAAAACATTAATTACATATTTCTTCATCTTACATTCTTTCATTGTGTACTAGTTTTGTACCCTGTCATACATCGTTTTTTTATTATTATTTAATATTATGCATGTTTGATTCCAGATAATGTGGCATTGCTTATCACATGATATAAAAGCTAGCGATATAGTCAACCATAGATTTTTCTAAATTTTACTCATGAAATACTAACTTGGTAAAAACAAAAACAATCTCACCATATCAATATCAACTTGACAGTATTCGTTCTTGATAAATGAAATTATCTTTCCTTATGTCCATGCATAATTTACAATGATTCCTTATTTCTACTCAAATACGTCTTCTGTCATGTCCTAGTAGGTATCACTGGCATATTACAAAGTCGAAACAACAAATAATTTTATAAATACATACCTAATTTGTTTTTTTATGGTCGTGTCCATATTTCCTTACGGATTTCCTCATTTTTACTCCACTCTTATCATTCTTCTACAATCGACTCTTGAGACATTTATCATTTATTTATTTTTTATATGCTTTGACTTTAAAAATAAGTTAATTTTATATGCCAGAATATAAATAATAGGTACATTTGTTTTATATGCCTGAAAATCAATGATACATTAGTTTTATATTCCTGAACACCAATAATACATTTGTTTTTATATTCGTCAAAGACTTATCAACATCAGTTCCACCGCGTTTTATATGATTTACTGCGTCTTTGTGTTAAGTATTTAATACCAAAATTAATTTCTTAATTCGAACTATGTTGCAAAACAGTTAATTAACCATTAAGCAACAGCTCATATAATTATTGTCATTGTATGTAACTAAAATAATAATAATTAATATATTTAGTCCTATTAACAAGAGATGTTCGCGTCCAATTGAATCGTCCTCAGTTAATGAAAGTTGATCTGGTTATTTGTCGTTAACAAAACAGTATCAGACCGCCATGTTGGTTTCACATTACATTTGTTATCCAAATATACCTACATAACTATGTAGGTACTTAAACAATGCGAAATCTGCGTTAATTTTTTATAATTATCAGTATTATCAACACATCGAGGATTCATACTTATTACATGAAATATCAAACATAAAAAATCTATCTAAATAATAAAATATACGTATTAATTTATAAACTCACTTTTCTATAGTATAAAAAGAAAGATTTTTGTACTTATGTATTGTTATCTATTCACGTGGACTGTGCAGAGCTCAAATTTGGGTTCATTGCTTGGTGGGTAGTTGCGCAAACTGTTCCCTTCTTTATTTGCCGATAGTTTACCGTACATTTTTCCTCTTAAATAGATGTTAAGTATCAAACAAGCTTATCTTATTAATTCAATGATGTTTTATAGAGTTTTGATTAATTTTGGTTTTTTAAAGGCAAAATATAATTTATGGAATTTTCAAACCTATAACTGGATGTTTCGAACTCCCTGCTAGGATTTATCGCTCTATATTTTTATATATTTATTTATTACTTTATTAATTAATTTATTATTTAATATATTTATTCATTCATTCATTTATTTATTCGTTTTTTTTACGGCGCTGGCCGATTTACTAATTTTAATAACAATTAAGCACTACAAATAATAACACTCAATAATTATTATTACCATTATACACTTCCTCAAAATAATTAGCAGATCAATGCGTAAATTGTAAATTATTTAAAAGAGCAAAATAAAATGCAACAAACGCATCATCAAGCTTTCAATTGGGAATAGTTCACCCATCCAGATACTTAACATATCAAAGGATTAGGCTCTGAGGAGGTCTCTATACTACCTAACAACCCTACTGATTCCCGAATATTAACGTTTAAAAAATCTTTAACGATTCTACATGTATTCATTATTTCCGTTTTTTGCGTTTTTATTATTAAGTTTTTCGATAAATCTATAATTTCTAAATTACGGATTAACGATTTTGGAATAATGCCAGTGGCTGAAATAATGAACGGTAATATTAATATTTTAAGAGAATGCCAAAGTATTTTAATCTCGTTACCTAAAGCGGTGTATTTTCAAATTTTTTCATCAAAAGTAATTAATTATTATTAATTTATTTATTTATTTATTAATTAATTAATTTATTTATTTATTATTTTTTTTTTTATTTATTTATTTATTTATTTACTTATTTATTTATTTATTTATTAATTTATTAATTAATTAATTTATTTATTTATTTATTTATTTATTTATTTATTTATTTATTTATTTATTTATTTATTTATTTATTTATTTATTTATTTATTTATTTATTTATTTATTTATTTATTTATTTATTTATTTATTTATTTATTATATTTATATATTTATTTACATTACAATAATTTACATAACATATCATTTACACAAAAGTTTCCCACTGGAATCAAAAAATATATCTGTAGTGTGTGTTTTTTACTATATTATTTCGAAACTTCAATACAAATCAATATTTTTAACGATTTATTTCATCAAACTCAGTTTTCGTTTTTACGAATAAATATTAAAATATATTTTTTTAATTGTTTCAGCGGCTTCGTATCGTGGTCGCGGTGCAGACGAAGGAGTGGAACACTATGAAGCCCGCGTGCAGTTCACTGGGACGTCGCGCGCCTTGGGGCCCTTGCTGCTGGCAGCTGGGGCCCTCATGACCGCCCTCGGTCTGGCCCTCTGTGCCCTGGCAAGATATGCCGCGAGGGCCCATCAACGACTGGGATTCAGGTGCCCTCTACACGGAGATTTCTTCCCGCTGAGCCCTCAAGCAACCCACAGAACGATAGGTATAGTATAAACTTTTATTTTACAATGAAAGCAACTCATGTCAAATGTAAAATTTTTACCTTACGTGCGCACGCAACTCGTTTGCTTTAAATACAATCAGTGGTCTATTACAATTAGTCAATCATGATATATTTGACAAACCACCAACCAACCAAAACATCTTTTTTAATTTTTTTTTCAAAACTACATATGTCTACATATAGTCTTATATATGTTGAGACAAAATGTTCTCACGTTCTGGAAAATTAAGTTTTTTAATATCTGTTTCAAGAATGTATCAAATATAAAATATAAGTAGATTGGTACTTAAAAATGCATTCAAGGATTTTTATCAGTTCGAAAAGAAAAAATAATATTACACACTAAGTACGAGAAAGTAGTGTAGAGTAATGTCTTGACCACAGCCCACTCGTACGTATATCTTATGTATTCTATTGTTATAAGCATTTAAATATTTATAGTATATAATTTATATTTTAAATTTTAAGCTTTGGTCGGTGGCAGAGCAGGCAACGCTCTGGCATAATAACAACCAATTTCGTTCACCTATAACACAAGCATTTATGCTTAATGTAGGAAGATGTATATGCATTTGCCTAACAAGGACATATATATTTTTATTTAAAAAATACCATTTATGACAACGGAGTAGGTACAATATGATGTGTGTTTCAAATGACATTCATTGTCGTATTTTCCATATATTTAATTCTATATATGTTTCCATATATTCCAGTCATTATTTCCGCATAAGATAAATATTAGATTATGGTGGATCGTGCTACACCTAAATAATACGATAGCCCCACCAGATGATGATAGTTGTGCTGTCATAATAACTACTGCAGACTATCGACTGTCAATATAATTATATGTAGGATAGGTAGGCATAATACAAGATGTTGAATATTGACATCATCGTTATCGATAAAAAAAATATTGACACTTCCAGTAATGCACAACTTATGATCTATGAATAACCACTAGAACATATTAAAAATATGAGTGAGCATCGTAATTTTTTTTACTATCCGAGTACTAAAAAATTAAATTAAAAAATTATTCTCAAAATACATAAGAGTTCAATCAACTTCATATTATCATAATATGTAGGTAGTGTTGAGCAACAGGGGCTCGACTAGAATCTTCAGACTACGCAAACCCTGAAAGAAAATTGAAATATATCGAATATTTTATGTTTTTTGTATAAGTTCATCGTTGTTCAATTCAGTGGCCACAAAAAAATATTCAATCACTTGCCAAAAAAATATTTCCATTTTGTGGTCCCTGAAATGTGTCGTATCTACTTTTAAATTTTCAATCTTGTAGTACCTATGGTAGCAATAAAACAAACGAAAAAAATAGGTCTTCAATGTTTTCTTTCTTGGAATGACCGTTTTTTTCTTACAGTGATTATATTTTTTATGTATATTTTTACATATTATATTTATAAGCAAGGCAGGTATCTCGGCTTCTATAAGCTATTCCGCTACTGATGAGCAAATGCAATCACCTAGTCTTAAGCCGGTTGCAGACCAAAAGCTAAGCTAAGTTAGTTTAGCTTAGCTCGCATAGCTGACTCTCATTGGTCACGCCGCTATAATATAGGATGTCGTCTACAGATAAGTACCCCCATTTTTCAAGGTTCACTCTAAATCGTGTGACACCGATCCTTATTCTGTTAAAGACCCTCAATCTGTTGAGGGTGGTCCACGTATAATAGGGTTGATCTTCTCCTGTTGGGAAACCCTCACGTGGGTGCATCCACATCCACGCTCCAAGGTCTTACTTCCTTCTCCGTTGTTGTAAGGATTCAATCGGGGAGGTAGTATAAATGAAGCTGTTTCTGAACTTGAGACGTTGGACTGTTGGTTAATGGTGATATATAAGGTGCCTAAGATCATAAGTTTGTTTGTACATTTCTGCAAAATATTGATAATAATGATCTATTCTAGTTTTTCAATTCGTAAAATGAATAAAAAAATGTTTTTTTTTTATATTTCGCTTCACCTCAAAAGTGTCACAATCCTTGTCTTTCTTATAGTCTTGCGGTGATATATGCAATATTGGTCTTGGATTTTATATAAGACCAAGACTTTTGCTCATCACTAAGTAGGTACTCACAAAATATTCTGAATTTTGCCGTATATACGTAAGTGTACTTAATAATGGAGTCAATCGTTTTGTATTCATCTATTTATAATAATTTTTAAATATTTCAATTCACGACATAATAATGATGTACATGACAAAAGTCAATAAAATTACCATAACTAGGACATAACCCGACCTCGTATTGAAGAAAACCCTCGTCAACAATGTACCTATATTTGTATTTATGATGTGTGTCTCATGCAACGGCTGTATATCATTTGATGTATTACATGGTATATCATTTTTTAATTACAGCCGCTTTGGAGAAAGGAGGTTGGGGTTGGAGGCAATGGTGCCCTCGCAGCGCAGCCCCTCAGTGCCCCAGAAGCCGGGGGCCCCGCTCTCCCGGACCGCAGTGCCCGGCGCCGCTGCCCTTTCTAGTCACTTCTATGAGGTGAGTGACATTTTTGTAATTGATATTTAAAAATTGAGTTAAGCATAAATATTGAAACCCCATACTTTTAAAAGCGGACAGGAATGAAAAAATACAAGAAATGGATGGCTCCACCATATTGTGTACGACTTGAACAACATACAAACGTGTATAAGATTCTCTCTGTTAACCCCATTAGGGACATTCAACAAACGTCAAATCACATACAAAAAAAAATAGCGCTTGGCGATAACGAACAGCGTTTTCAATTTGACTCAGGGCCATTGTATCATGGTATATGTGAATTCTTTTCTATCTTGACAAAAATAGTGATTCTTCAAATGCGTTTTATTTATTTTATTTTATGTAAGTATTATAACTCAACAACACAGCACATGCATAAACAATAGAACATATAACAATCATTACGCAAAGTTATTTTTACAATTAAAAAAACATATTTATTAAATATACTTAGATGGGTCGATGGCAGAGCAATTAGTGCGCTGGGCAAGTAATCCAGTGGTCGCGAGTTTAAATCCTGCCTCGACCGATTTCGTTCACCTATAGCACAAGCATTTATGCTTATTTTAGGGAACGTAGGAAGATGAATATGTAGGTACTTGTTTAACAAGGACATATTCCTTTTTTTAAATTATATATCTGCACAGTGCATTGTGCATTTTACGTCAACTTTGTCTTTATGTGTTTGTTTTTTGCTATAAATTGAATGTACCTACCACTACACTACTTATGGCCTCACTTAGCTTTGGTTGATTGGGAGAAATTGCCTTATGGCAATAAACCCGCCATCTTACACATTATTTATTTATTTATTTATTTATACATCTTTTTGTACATAATATAAACAAATATAATTGTACACTGGCGGGCTTATTGCCATTAGGCAATTTCTTCCAACCAACCAGATTACAAAGTATGACAACATTGTGTATGTACAACAGCAAATAAAAAAGAGTAAAAGAAATCAAAAAAAATACGTATAACACTTAAATACTATTTAAACAAAAAAAAATTATAATTCATAGCAAGAAAAAGGATATGGTAAGGACAGGAGAGGAAATCGGGATCAGGTGTTCAAGGATAAATATTCCTTCTTTAGTTTTTTCTTGAAAATACTAAGTGAGTTAGACGACGCAATATCCGGACTAAGGCTATTCCATAATCTTGCTGATTGTACTTCGAACGAAGAGCTGAGAAATTCTGTATTATGGATAGGTATGGAAAGTGTTGTACATTCAGCAGATCGGAGTGAAAGTCCATGACTGGATAAATAAGTGAATTTGCTTTTGAGGTACTGTGGCAGGTTTGGGTTCGAGAGAATATTGTACAATAGTGACAAAATGTGTATATTGCCGCTGGCGTATCCTGGGCCAACAAAGAAGATTGCGGTAAGGTGATATGCGATCAAATTTTTTATTGTATGTAACTACATGAAAAAATATCATTTGTGTATTTACTTAGAATCAATTAGTTTTCTATAAACAACGCTTCATTTCTTCTCTGTGATCATCTGTCAAAACTTTCAAAATGCGCACGTGTTCTGTATTTTTTTTTTCTTATTCAATTTAGATGTGCTTCGTCTCATAAAGGCTTGCGTCCATTAATACGCAACGGATGGATCGGACGCAGCTCATCAGACGGATATAAATATCGCAAATATCTTGAATCAGGCTTCCGGGTGCGCAGAGTGCAAATTTATGTCTTCTGATCGAGCGGCATCGCATGGAGCGGGAGCATTATTGCTATTATTTATTATTGCTGTTAGGAGACAAAAATCCGACCAGGATCCAGGCGATCCAGAGTTTGTCAACCTATAAAGATTTAATTGGGTGCCTGCACTAACTTATTGATGCAGTATAATGTCAATTCATGTTAAACCCACACAGACCGCTCGGCCAAATATTCGTCAGTTTCTGCCCACGATTGATAACTTGATTCGGCGATAAATACTGTTGTTATTAGCGATTTTGGATAAGTATATTAAACAAATTAATATAGCTCGTAATTTGATTTCAATTTATTTTTATGTTATTTGGGGAAGTTAACAGCTCATTAAACTTTGATACTACAACTAGATATGATTTGAGCCAAAAAAGTATTCAATCAAGAAGTGCAAGATCAGGAGGGTAAGAGGGAGGAAGATTAAGAGCGTATCACTTTCAGAAATTCGCGACGGAACTTATCGTATTTTGCATCGAAAATGTTCACCCCGGCTGAAAATAACATGTTATGAGAATCACATATGCGTGGAATTGTGGCATTTTTCCTGACATTGGTTCTACATACTGGTCCATGCAAAAGTTCAGGTCAGCGATCCGTTCTACCTGGAACATAGTTGACAAGCTCAGGCAGAGTCGATTGCGTTTAATTTAGTTAGATAGGTTTTATTAGTTGCCCTTCGGTTTAGTTGTGTTCATTTGTCTCCCATATGTGTTATTTATAAATGAAAAAGTACAATAGCTATAATAAGCCCTTAACCCACTCGACTAACAAATCGCGCACAGTAGGTAGGTACCTACAATTTCATTATAGATTACTGTCAACTTTATCTATAGTTAGATGTTATGTGAATATGTTTTTTTTCTATTTCAGTTCACATAATGTAATGTACATGTTATGTACATAATTAACAACATCAATCATGATGAATTCAATGTAACATGGTCATACTCATAGATGTAGGTACCTGCTATTAAATTCACGCGTTTCGTGTTGATTGAATAAATTCACAATACAAATGATTATCGTTAGTGCTTACTTATAAATCACAGCACACCTGTGACAGCCTTTTGTGTTTTTATTTTATTTTTATTTTTATTTTATTTTAATTAACACAAACAACATTAGATAGTTTGATTAAGTACATGGATTATTAATAACATATATGATACATCAATTATCTAAATCTAATGTCCATTACATGTGTCAAATATATTTTTGTTTGTGTGTGTAATGTAAGTAGTAAATTATTGTAATTATTTATTTATTTAATTATTATTCCGCTTATGTAAGAGATGTTCAAGTAAACAAAGTGAGTTGTCATTGATTCTTTCTGCTAACCCCAATAATAGGGACATGGCGTGATGGTGTTTTTGAATAGATGTTAGATAAAAAATAAATGAAAAGATCGAAAAATTTACACTAGTTTATAAAAGTGATTTTTTTATTGTATGATAAGTACCTACTAAGGTATATTTTGTTTTTTTTTAATAATAATTTTTCATCTTTGGTTTCAATCTTGGGTATTAGTTGTCAGCAAAGCGTTGCATCTTTTCCTCACTCCCCTAAGTCTTCAGCGATTCTCTTCAACTATATTTAGGAAACCAACATAAATCATCCAACCAACGTTATATAAACCGTTACGTTATATAAGCAATATTTCCTTATACAGTTGTAAAAACATTATATAACTAAAGCACAGTATAAGCTCTTATATTCTTGACTTACATTAATATTTTACGTTATTTCTATAAGTTCTATTCACATTAATATCAATACTTATAAATTATAAAAATAACGTTGATGTTACTGTTTGAGCTGAAAAACTCGTAATTCATTCATGTTTCTCCGGTGATTTGAGATTAGGCGATTTTTTGGAAAAAAAATACATCTTTTATTTCGTGAATATCATTATTTATACATTTATATGAAAAACTGTAGCGAAAACTGGAAAAAGTAAACGTAAATGAAACCTTAAATTAATATAGCCATCTCAAATGATCTTTAATGGTTATGACAAATATTTTTTGTATTTCTTTTACGTTATGTTATTAAGACGCGAAACAATACTTTTAATCGAAAACAAATGTAGCCGTTATATGCCTTATATATGTTATGATTATGAATATTGATTTTAAGTACTGTTGATACACACTACCATATAAGTTATTATGAATAACTCTGCAGCCATATTATTGCGTGTTATGAGAAATCTTTATAAAAATGTTAGAATCATAAATAATAGAACAACTACATGAATGCAAAAATAGAAATGCATGAAGATGATAATATATGCGATGGATATAAAAAAATGGCGTCTGATTTTCTTTGCCTATCCCACCAAGGAAACAATTTGTGCATATGTATGAAATATGTTTTTTTTGTGTTTTCATTCCGTTTCGTGTGTAAGTAACTTCACAACCATAATATTTTGAATATCAAAGGAGCGTTACACAATATGATTACAATTGGTACTGGAATATTGTAATGTAATATAATAACCGTAGCAATTGTTACCATAATTGTTATTGTTGCGGTAGGTAGCTATTTTTATATTCATACATTTACCATGGCTATCGAGTAACAGCCATGACACGACTTCTTATACTGTATACTATTACGGGTTTAGAATTGTTGACTATTTTATTTATGTGCCATACATTTACGCTTGCATGGAATATTTAATTATAACCATACATATAATAATATTTTTTTGTCACATGTGGGATGTTGAGGTATAATATTAATGATACTTTGTTGAGTGACAGAGTGGTTAGTTGTTATCTAAATTTCAATTCAATTGATTTGGGTTCCGATATAATTTTACTAACCACCATTTTTGTTTATCTTGAGAATTACTTATTCATATTTTTATTCAAACCTCACGTTGACGTTTGCAATGGAACAATTACACTCATTATCTAAAACTGTCTTTGTCACATGTGGGATGTTGAGGTATAATATTAATGATACTTTGTTGAGTGACAGAGTGGTTAGTTGTTATCTAAATTTCAATTCAATTGATTTGGGTTCCGATATAATTATACTAACCACCATTTTTGTTTATCTTGAGAATTACTTATTCATATTTTTATTCAAACCTCACGTTGACGTTTGCAATGGAACAATTACACTCATTATCTAAAACTGTCTTTGTCACATGTGGGATGTTGAGGTATAATATTAATGATACTTTGTTGAGTGACAGAGTGGTTAGTTGTTATCTAAATTTCAATTCAATTGATTTGGGTTCCGATATATTTATACTAACCACCATTTTTGTTTATCTTGAGAATTACTTATTCATATTTTTATTCAAACCTCACGTTGACGTTTGCAATGGAACAATTACACTCATTATCTAAAACTGTCTTTGTCACATGTGGGATGCTGAGCTTATTAATGATTTATTTGAATTGAAGTAATATTTGGACATCCTGACCCTGAATGCTGTGTCATAAATTAACCAGTATAATACTGTTGATATATTTAATGTACACAATATAGATTGTTTCAAAAGGCTGCTTAAGCCTGATTATACTTTTTAGTTACTGCTTTCTTTGATTTTTTTTTGCCTTAGTAGGTTCATAGAATAATTCTGATATTTTTCTCTTCTTCTTTTTATGTCTATTTATTTGCTTATTGTTTATCATTGTAACTATTTTCTTTTTTAATTAATATTGTATTTTCTTTTACTACTCCTTGGTGTTTAATTTTTGTATTTGTTTGTGTTATTAATGTTTTTACACTAATTGTTATTCTTGTTGTGCCTACACTACATAACTACCTACCAATATTTTTAATATAAATGCCGAATTAAGGCCGTATATAAAATAAAAATTAAATAATACTGAAGTAATTTTGTAATGAAGTGGAAAGAAAATAATTGAAAGCCAAAAAAAACTTTTATTTACATTCTGCGACAAAGATAATAGATTTACTAAACAAACAGAAAACTTTTTGAAGTACTTTATGAAAACATGTTTTTTTTCTAATACAACTATTGTAACAAGCAATGCGACGAAACCAAATCAAAGAGGCGTTTGTATAGTTTTCAGTAATCCAATCCCATACAGTAATATAATAAGTACCTATCAAGTACCATGTGTTTGTTGTAAGGAAGCCACGACATACATAGTTTAAAATAATATTGTCCAGGCTTCCTGTTAACACGGCTTGGCTAAATTCCAAATGCACTTTAATAATTCGTATTCAGAGTATTTGGCTTCTAAGAAAATGTTTATGATTAGTTTGCGTTTTTTTTTTAATTTCATATTGCTCTTCGGGCGACTACACGTTCTATGACAAATATAAACTTAACACGCACTCAATATCGAGTTTCCAAATCATGGAAACTCAAGAGTCTATAGGAGGCTATATATAAAATTTTGAAAATCCTTTCCCCAGAACCCTCAAAAGATACGTCTCTTAAATAAACAACAGTTCATTTTTACATCTTCATTCTATTGCATGAGTCATTTTCTAATTTGACTTTGTTGAATACTTTTCCTTTAAAATTAGTAAGTTTTAATAAAATTCTTTTTTATTTTTTATTGTAAATAACTAAAATAACTACAAGATCTATGAAGTTGATTTTTACTTCAATCGAAAGACAATATCTATCGTATCTACTCAGGATTTTTATTTTCTTTATTTTTTTTATTAGGTCCTATTCTTGCTATTAAATAAATATTCTTAATAAATACCTTTTCTTCGTGAAAAAATGTCGTATGTCACAGATTTGGTGATATATAATATTTGTTCGTGTTTCATACATTAGAAGGTTATAAAGCCAATTTGTCGATATGGGGAATGTCGGAAAGTAATCAAGATGGACTTTGTGACTGCGGCGAAGAGCAGACGATGGCACACCCCTCTGGATCATTTGAATCCTGACTTACTGGTCTGGGAAGGGAGTTTAGGACGCTGCCGAAACGATAGAAGAAGAAGTTTGTTTATTTGTACCTATAGATCTTGTATGCCCAAGGTCACAGGCCTTAACAAGGGCCTTAAATGCATACTGCGAATACGGTCCCCACTGTAAACCAAATCTTGAAACATTGGCTCTGGAATCAGACATCTAACTGATCTGTTTAGGGCGAATTTGAAATAAGCATAATTCAATATATCGGTGCGGAACTTATAAGTCTTTATTTTGAAAATTAAATAAATCTATTAAATGAAAAGTCAGGTTATTGAAAATTTTATCATTTGACTGTCTAGTCTAGTCTCAAACAAAAACGATTACTTACAAGAGATTGTACGCAATATGCTATTGATACAAAATTCTCAGTGTACTTTCTACACATAAATTGAAGTAAATAACGACTCTGCGAAATCGTAACCTTTATTTCATCGTAATGTGTAATAAACATCTAATGGCCTCACTTTGTATTATATTATGAGAAATCGTGCGTAAAAGAGATCATGGTAGAAATTTGTCCTATACCTTTGATTTGATATTTTAGTACTGGATTTTCAGAAGTAGGATTCTGTTAAAATCGCAAAAATATTTTCATTTGACAGATAGAAAGGTAAAGCATTATACTTATTTATTTATTTATTTATTTATTTACTCTCAGAAAGCTACAGCTATTAATTATATCATTTACAATTCAGTTTTTAAATGTTAACATAGCCAAAAATGCTTTCTTCTATTTACATTTGTGAATGTATAATGTTTGGTTACATACTTAGTTATGAAAAAAAAAATTATACAACAAGTAACATCAATTTAAAAAAAAAGAGAGAAAAGATACATAAAAAATAATAATAATATAAAAGTACAATAATATAAGAAAAAAACAAGTAGGTACATAATATGTTTTAGGATGACAAGGAGGGATCATTATTGATTGAGGAGTGGATTGTTGGATTGTGTGTTAGGGTTTAAGAACATCTTTATCTGTCTTTGATAATGCTGTAATGTGTCGTGAAAAATGTCCGTGTGTTTGAAATGTGTATTGTAATCTCGCTGAATTCTAAACAAAGGTGCAAAGTATATGTATGTAATTAGTGTGGCATACTGGTAAGTGAAATAAATAATGTGAGCGGGTATGTCTATTTGGTATATGGAGTGAGTGATATATTATTGAGTATGTCCGGCGAGTCAATCAAGTTATTGCAAATTTTGTAAAGTGATATTTGGTCAAAATAAAGTCTCCTGTTTTGTAATGTAGTCATATTGAAGTTTCTGGTAGAAGTATTATAATTAGTGTGTTCAACATAAAGGCGCCTCTCCAAGTGTTTCAAAAAGGTTTTTTGAATATTTTCTATTTGATTAATGTAGACTTTGTAATGAGGGTTCCATATTGGCGTACAGAATTCCAGGTGAGGACGAATGTATGTAAAGTATAGTGTTTTTAGTGTATTAACTTAGATAGAAATGTTTTATAATACGAAAAGTGTGTGATAAGCAACAGGATTTCTTAACATACAGTTCTCTCTCGTAATACCACCACCCTTACTACTACTTGAGTGTGTTTTATTAGAAAACTTTTTTATCATACATATTATGTAAACATTTCCCCGCACAATATAAACTGAAGACCTTCGCATGATGCGTATGTCTGTAATAACTACCATCTATTTATTTTCCTACATATAGTTTTATGGCTCAAACAGTTTTTTTTTCACGTTTTGTTGTCTGTTTGCTTTGGCATACCAAGTCACACGTAACAGGAGCACATGTTTAACGGAGAGTATAATTTTGTTTATATTGTTTCTTAGATCGATACGCTAGAGCCGCGTTGCGTATACTAGTTTATACATACAAATATTCTATAATATTATCTTTTATACATGTGTCATATACACAACAACTATATAGTTATATTATGTTCGTCTGTTATATAAGTTTACGTGAATTTGATACCCAAACGCTTTGCATGGAGTTAGCAATCTGTCAAGCGTAGAGGGAGGTTGATACGCCGATCGCATTACCTCCTGATAACACATTGACATACAAACCATTTGATTTGAGTCAGGATTCCCGAATTATACATTATTTTCAGTATTATTTGTATTTTCTAACTATGCTGCGGTATATTGTTTCTGCCGTGAATTTTATGTTTTGCCCCAAGCAATCCAATTCATTTATGAATAAAAATACTGTATACCTAATCAGCTTATACTTAAATCTTGTCATCTTTTCAAGTTTGCGCTTTGCACGTAAAAAATATTTATCACTTAGTCCATAGTAATTAAAAAAATGGAATAATGGAAATAAAATGGAAAGAAGAAGAAGATAAATATCTCAATGTTTTTTCTATATATAGACGTGCTAAATTCGAACAAAATTATGTGATTTAATGAAATGAAGTGATATATTTTCGTTTGAAAAATTAAATATTATGAATTCAATATTATAAAATTACTTAAAACATAAGTAAAAACACAAATTTTTAACTTTATTCCACTAATTTAAAGTGTTGACCACTGACGCGCTTCGCGCGAAGAGCATCTACTGACCATTCGGTATATAGATGCTCTTTGAGCGAAACACGTTAGTGGTCAACACTTTAAATTAGTGGAATAAAGTTAAAAATTTGTGTTTTTACTTATTTTTTAAGTAATTTTATAATATTGATAATGGAATTCCATCACGTATTAGCAGTCGAAAAATTAGGAATAGGTAATATTATGAATTCAATACTTACATATTATAAATTTTGTTGTAGGTACCTATTAAGGTTTGAAAAAAATTATAAAAACTTGCAACGTATTGTGATATTACCTACTTATCAATGGAAAAAAATATGAATGTATTTTTACGTCTTTTCCATTTAAACAATTTTTAAAATGGAGATTAATTTTTCTCTTTTTTTTTGTCGCTATCACGCAAAAAACATACCCTAAAATGCGGGAAATTGTACGCATAGCATCACAAATTATTTTGGTCGTATAATTAAAAAGAAATTTGAATACCTACTTCTCATTCTGCGTGTTTTTGTGAACCCCTAAATAGAATGTTTAGAGATAATCCGAACATAAAATGGAAACAAAGGGCCCATTGTTCCGTTTATTCCCGGTATCCTTAACATTACATTATCTATATTAATATTTACGCCAGTGATTACACAAAATACTTTTTGATCTACTAACCCGCAGTATCATTTAACACAAAGTTATCACTATTGTTCTTATGCTACACATATGTAGATACGATACATACATGTAGGGACTTGTTGCTATAATATCATTAAAGTAGGTTACAGGTTTAGTAGGTAAACCACGAGTTTTTATTTACAATTTTGCAATTTAAACATAAATATTTAAATCCTTGAAGGTAGTTTTCTTACTTTATTTTTATATTTCATTACTGATTCTTTTTTCTTGTTTTTTTACTCCTCACTAACACAAGGTGATATAGTGGGGAGTTATGATTTCGCAATTTTTAAGGGTATTTTTTTTGCAGATTATCAACTAGTATCATGCTGAGATTGTATTCTGAAAGTTTCATCACAATGTATCTGTGTGTGTGTGTGCTATGTACGGCGTGTTCATTTTTTACTTTATCGATTATAGACTAAAGTACTCATTCGATTCTATTCAAATTTTGCAAATATGTATATCTAATACTCGATTAGATCCCATTAGATTTCGAACAATATATGAATAGTGCTTCTCAATTTTTTTTAACTGTCAAATATTTCAAAGTGACCCCAAGCTCAGGAAACCTAAAATTTGAAATTTTTGTTTTCAAATTCGTAAAAAGGCACATCACTTTCATAAAATGGCATTGAAGAGTTATCAAGTTTTCATAATAAAATATTTAAATAAAAAATAATTTAACAAACTCATTTCATGAAAATGTTGGAAATTTTCCATACAAAATTTGAATACTTTATAGAATGACTTGTTAGTGAGGAGTTTAGCGTTGGCCACAACCCACTCGTTTTTACTTGTGCTACTCTTTCACGATCTTTCTCATATACCTACTTTCTCAATCTCTCCCACACACACCACACAAATACTGTCCTTTCTCATATACCTACTTTCTCAATCTCTCCCACACACACCACACAAATACTGTCCTTTCTCATATACCTACTTTCTCAATCTCTCCCACACACACCACACAAATACTGTCCTTTCTCATATACCTACTTTCTCAATCTCTCCCACACACACCACACAAATACTGTCCTTTCTCATATACCTACTTTCTCAATCTCTCCCACACACACCACACAAATACTGTCCTTTCTCATATACCTACTTTCTCAATCTCTCCCACACACACCACACAAATACTGTCCTTTCTCATATACCTACTTTCTCAATCTCTCCCACACACACCACACAAATACTGTCCTTTCTCATATACCTACTTTCTCAATCTCTCCCACACACACCACACAAATACTGTCCTTTCTCATATACCTACTTTCTCAATCTCTCCCACACACACCACACAAATACTGTCCTTTCTCATATACCTACTTTCTCAATCTCTCCCACACACACCACACAAATACTGTCCTTTCTCATATACCTACTTTCTCAATCTCTCCCACACACACCACACAAATACTGTCCTTTCTCATATACCTACTTTCTCAATCTCTCCCACACACACCACACAAATACTGTCCTTTCTCATATACCTACTTTCTCAATCTCTCCCACACACACCACACAAATACTGTCCTTTCTCATATACCTACTTTCTCAATCTCTCCCACACACACCACAAAAATACTGTCCTTTCTCATATACCTACTTTCTCAATCTCTCCCACACACACAACACAAATACTGTCCTTTCTCATATACCTACTTTCTCAATCTCTCCCACACACACCACACAAATACTGTCCTTTCTCATATACCTACTTTCTCAATCTCTCCCACACACACCACACAAATACTGTCCTTTCTCATATACCTACTTTCTCAATCTCTCCCACACACACCACACAAATACTGTCCTTTCTCATATACCTACTTTCTCAATCTCTCCCACACACACCACACAAATACTGTCCTTTCTCATATACCTACTTTCTCAATCTCTCCCACACACACCACACAAATACTGTCCTTTCTCATATACCTACTTTCTCAATCTCTCCCACACACACCACACAAATACTGTCCTTTCTCATATACCTACTTTCTCAATCTCTCCCACACACACCACACAAATACTGTCCTTTCTCATATACCTACTTTCTCAATCTCTCCCACACACACCACACAAATACTGTCCTTTCTCATATACCTACTTTCTCAATCTCTCCCACACACACCACACAAATACTGTCCTTTCTCATATACCTACTTTCTCAATCTCTCCCACACACACCACACAAATACTGTCCTTTCTCATATACCTACTTTCTCAATCTCTCCCACACACACCACACAAATACTGTCCTTTCTCATATACCTACTTTCTCAATCTCTCCCACACACACCACACAAATACTGTCCTTTCTCATATACCTACTTTCTCAATCTCTCCCACACACACCACAAAAATACTGTCCTTTCTCATATACCTACTTTCTCAATCTCTCCCACACACACAACACAAATACTGTCCTTTCTCATATACCTACTTTCTCAATCTCTCCCACACACACCACACAAATACTGTCCTTTCTCATATACCTACTTTCTCAATCTCTCCCACACACACCACACAAATACTGTCCTTTCTCATATACCTACTTTCTCAATCTCTCCCACACACACCACACAAATACTGTCCTTTCTCATATACCTACTTTCTCAATCTCTCCCACACACACAACACAAATACTGTCCTTTCTCATATACCTACTTTCTCAATCTCTCCCACACACACCACACAAATACTGTCCTTTCTCATATACCTACTTTCTCAATCTCTCCCACACACACCACACAAATACTGTCCTTTCTCATATACCTACTTTCTCAATCTCTCCCAAACACACCACACAAATACTGTCCTTTCTCATATACCTGCTTTCTCAATCTCTCCCACACACACCACACAAATACTGTCCTTTCTCATATACCTACTTTCTCAATCTCTCCCACACACACCGCACAAATACTGTCCTTTCTCATATACCTACTTTCTCAATCTCTCCCACACACACCACACAAATACTGTCCTTTCTCATATACCTACTTTCTCAATCTCTCCCACACACACCACACAAATACTGTCATTTTCCCTGTTTTACTCTATTTCCGCGTATCTTGCTCCCTAGTCCGTTTTTTCCCTTATAATACTGTTGCAATAAAATAATTTAGTAATTTAAACAATGCGATGTTCAAAGGTGAGTCGAGGTAGGTACCTAGATACTCGTTTTTCTTAATCTAATATTTAATGTAATATGTCTCATTATTTTTTTATATGTAGTACGTATAGGTAGGTACTCACCTTTTCAAAAATAAATTATAAACGAGTGGATTGTGGCCAACGCTAAACTCCTCACTAACAAGTCATTCTATAAAATATTCAAATTTTGTATAGAAGTTATTCAGCATTTTTATGAAATGAGTTTGTTAAATTATTTTTTATTTAAATATTTTATTATGAAAACTTGATAACTCTTCAATGCCATTTTATGAAAGTGATGTGCCTTTTTACCTATTTGAAAATAAAAAAAATCAAATTTTAAGTTTCCTGAGCTTGGGTTTCCTGACAGTTGAAATTGATAAGCACTATTCAGATATCCTTCAAAATCTAATTGGGGTCTAAGCGAGTATTAGATATACATAATTGCAAAATTTGAAAAGAATCGAATGAATACTTTAGTCTATAATCGATAAAGTAAAATAAACACGCCGTACATAGCACACAGTACATAGCACACACACAGATACATTGTGTTGAATTTTCATAATACAATCTCTGCATGATACTAGTTGATAATCTGCATTAAAAAAATACCCTTAAAATTGTGAAATCATAACTCCCCACTATATCCCCTTGGGTTGGTGAGGAGTAAAAAAATATATAGCGCCGTTTAATGATTCAGAATGAGGCAATAGTTTGGTTCTGTGCTGTTTTAACAAAAAGTTATACCTACCTACCTACCTACCTACCTATATAATTAGGTGCACTTATTACCTAAAATTTTTTACAAATATCACGTGGAGAATGTAAAGAATTATTAATTTCACGTGAGGAAATGAAAACCAGAATTTGTATCGAGAAGTAAGAACTGAAGTAAAGTGTTGCTGTATATAAAAAAACATTATATTAAAATTTAGATTGTTTACTAATAAATTATTGTCATGGGCCAATCGGTTCTTTTAATAATTATTAAATATAAATGAAAAAATATTTTTTTATGAATTAGATAATAATTTATTAGAATGCGTTTCATTTAAAAGTGCACCTCGTGGTTAAGATGGTACGATTGCGTTTGGTGTTGTCATGCATAAAACAGGATATTTCCAACAATTACGTTTTTTTCTCGTTTTTGTAATATTTGTAAAAGTAATTTCTGATGAATCTGCACAAATCGTTAAGAAACTAGTTTTGTTTTGTCTAAAGTAATTATATAAAATAATGTATTATTATTTTAAACTCAGATTTGTTTTCTTTTAAAATTTTCCTTATTAAATTTTTGATAAGAGGAACTTATTTGAAGATTAGTATTAGTATTAACACTGTTTTTTAATAAATAAATGAATATGTCCTTGTTAAACAAGTACATATACGTCTTCCTACGTTCTCTAAAATAAGCATAAATGCTTGTGCTATAGGTGAACGAAATTGGTCGAGGCAGGATTCGAACTCGCGACCACTGGATTACTATCCCAATGCGCTAACCGCTCTGCCATCGACCCATCAGTTTAGTATAGCTTATTAGTTTTCCATACACAACTGTGTAGTTCGTCTATGTTATTGGATATATTTTAAAGATTTATCGATCACAAGTATCCCTTTGACATCTGATTTTCACTATTTCTCGTTGGGAAATATATTTTCTTTCTTCTTCATCAGATATAATCAACCACACGCGGTAAAATTTTTCCTGGTATAAATAAAATTCAGTGTACAAAAACAAATGGTTTAAAAAAAATCTGTTGATATAAAAAAACGAGTTCTTTGAACCGAATATATATAACTACATTAATTTCCAAGATTTTCAGAAGTTTTCAAATAAATATTTTTTTATGTAGCTTTGTACGAAAAACTGTCTCATATTTATTTTTCTCAAAAATACGGGAACTATCGGGAAATTCTGCGTATATACGCTTTGCGAGGAAAGAAAACTCGCATCTAAAAATAACCTAAGAAAGTGGAAAACTTTTATCTTTCCCCGAAGAAATGAGCCAAATAATATGGACCATTAATTTGTCTGTTTCTTAAGGAAGAAAGACTTGGGTAATTTTCTTTGTCCTAAAGAAATCAATAAACCTGAAAACAGTAGTAGATATAATAATAAAGGAGTCATATTAAAAGGCATTCTATTCAGTTTGTGATCTAATAAGTGAAAAAAAAATGCAAAATGTTTTTAATTATTCAGAATAACAAAAAAAAATGAATTTGCGTCTCAGCGTTATCTGACTGCCATATATGCTTCTTATGTAGAGTTTTTTATACCGAACAAACTAAAAAAAGAAATCACATTATGTTATTGATCTCTAACTACACGATTTAAAACTTATTCTTCTTCTATTTCTTATTCGTGATCTTTATTCCTGATGGTCGTGTCCATCTTGGAAAGCCATTGTTTCCTCCCCTACAAAACTCCTCCAGACGCTCCTGACTTCTGTCTTTCTTAGGGCGATGATACTGAGAGATCTATTCTCTTGCAATTTTTGTTCAGTTTGTTCAAAGAGCAAGAACAGATTGTATCATTTTTTTATTTCTTCTCTCTTGCGTCCTGCAAGTCAATTTTCCTGGGGATTATTATACTTGGCCATTTCAGCGGTTCTTGAATCTGCCATTCTCGACGCGTGTTTGTTCCAGAACCTTCTTCTCTGTCGATTGAAAAAAAGAACGACTAATATAAATTGTAAAATTTCAACTTGGGTTTTTAATCTCTCCCGTTTGGATTTATCTTTTCAATCGGGTTTCGAGACGTATTAAAAATTTAGATACAAAGATTTTCCATTTTCATTAAAGCAAAAAGCTTTTTCGGGTTTGTTCTCAGTTCCTAATAATAATAACTAGCAGTCATTCAGTTATATATAGCTGAGCAATTACTTAACTTTGTGCAACGGTTTTATTATGCCAAAATAATTCGTGACTTCAGTGGAAGTACATTATGCTTATTCATACACATACATAGTGCAATGAACTCAAAAGTTTCTTAGTAAGTACATATTCACATAACTAACTTCTGTAAATTCACACGTAATTTTATGAATTGAATTGTATTTAGATATTTCATCGTTTTGGCGCTTAGAAAAGTCCCACTTACGCTCACTGAATTTTATGAAATGGTAATAGGTACGTAGTTTAATCATAATATTGTAATTTTTGATTAATGGTTAGTTAAATTTAATGTAAAAATATGATTATTAACAACAGAATGATTATTATAGCCCCATTGAATATGACCCGGTCTGGGGCGCGTTAACCTATTAATTTGATTACGTATATTTTTATTTTAAATAATTTTATAAATATAAGTAGGTACATAGGTACATTTATATGAAATTTCATTTGAGTGCAGAGTTATTTTTTAGATTTTTGGAGTTCTTATGAAGACAATTTGAAATATTATATTTTACACATAAAAACGCATGGTCCCTTTTTTAAAATATCACGATCCATTTCTTGGGCAACCTCGTATTTCACATATTATGTGAGGAATCAATAGAACAATCTACCACCAACCATCAGAGTAGTGAATAACGAAATTAGTTTTAATTACATTTATAATAACTTATTTATTTTATTACTGTGTTTACGTTTATATGGAAAGCGCCCTTGCGGTGGATTCACGAAAACGTCGCTATAAAAATAAGCCAGTTTCATTTAATTATTATAGTTCAGTATTAAATTTGTTGCATAAAGCATTAGAATATGATTTCAATAAATATTTTATACATATTTAAGAAACATTTGTTCATTCATTCATCGTCTAAAACTCGATCAAATTGAAAAAATACTATTTTCGAATAATTTTATTAGACTTCGCCTTTAGGTCGGATATAAAAACCTGTACCTACTACTTATCTAAAAAATAAAACATAAATTATAAAATATCTTTTTGGTGAGTTTATTCTTTTCAAATTTATAGTTGATACATTGATTCGGGTCAACACGACGGATATCAGCGTTAAATCACATTTTTGTTCCGGTTGTTTTTCATCGTGCGAGGGTTTTTGGAATGATATCAAATCTCTCTCTGAAATATTCAAGGTCGGCTGAACTACCGAAATGGTTCTCTCTCTCCCACCAAGTACATAATAAAAGCATCCATTTGTTGTAACTCCATTTACCATTCTTGAATATATTTGCTCCATATTTTCTTTATCACATCCGCCCTCCCATTTATAACTTTATATTTTTTCAATAGCGCTAGATTCTGAAAAACAACAAACTATAGATCATTTAGAAATATTTTCCTGTTCACGTTGAGATGGTTTGTGTTGAGTATGTATGTGAGTAATGAGTCCAGAATACTATATTCAAAGTGACTTTATTTCACATACAAAATATAATTACAAAATATAAAATAATTCAGTACCTACTCGAAAAAATGCACGCAAATATATAATACACGATTTACAGGATCGTCCTAGGCAAAAGAATGACGCGCTGTGTTCATTCAATATATCGAATGCATCCGACTACGCATTCGGGAATCTCCGTCGACACGAAGATACATAATTATATCACAGTTTAGTCTCATATATGTAGCTTTAAGTATGTAAGCACAGCCGTCAAAATTTATTGTTAAAAATGTGGAAATTTGTTATTGGTTTTAGTCTTATACTAATGCATCTATATAAAAAATGTTATTATACTGTAAATTTACCGGAAATAAAAAAAATATGTATTAATATGTACCTTCATGGTTTGGTCACTCAGGAAGAATAAACGAAGAACGCCTAAATTAAGAAAAGACACAAAACTGTCAGAAATGGAATAATATCGGTTTGTCACAGACCATCATCAGAGTGTAAAATTGGTATGTGATTGGCCAAAACCGGTCAGTATACGAAAAATTTTGTGGTTTATTGTCATTTTTAAAAATAATCTATCAGTTTATAATTACAATATCGCTATCAAACGCAATAACAATATCGCAAATCGCCAGGCGTGATAGGATAGAAAAATGTGGCGTTCGATTATCTATGCCTACCCCGTTAGGTAGGTACATGGCGCGACGGTATGTGTGTGCAAACACTCAATTCAATTAAATATAAAAATAAACAAGGTATACATGAAAATTGTCATCGCGTATAAAATTAATATTAGGAATTAAAGTTTCATATTACTCGAATATTTTTTTTAATTGCATATACGCAAAAATTGGATTTTTTTCCCTTTCGGGAGTCAAATTATATTTTTATTGACAAACTTTTTTTTTAACATCTCAATAGAGACGAAGTTGGGATATTGTAGAAGAACCAGGAACTCGAGGCACCTACAGGGCTTACGACCTGTCATCGGCTGGTTTACGTAATCACTTTATGCGCTTGCGCAGCGTTCACCAATTATGCTTTCTTATAGAGTTCCCTTATGAATGTAATTTTTGAAAGTTCTATATGTATATTTGAATAGTGTGTAAAAATTCACCTGTTCATACATTGTTTACAAATAAACTAATTTCTCAGTGGATGGCATTACAAAAAAACGACTTATCCGTTACTTCATAGATGTCAATAGTATAGTTCCTTATTTTAAGGTGAATTGTTACACACTATTAACTATCAAAAATTACATTTATAAGGGAACTCAATAAGAAATCATAATTGGTGAACGTTGCGCAAGCGCATAAAGTGATTACGTAAACCAGCCGATGACAGGTCGTAAGCCCTGTAGGTGACTCGAGTTCCTGGTTTTTCTACAATATCCCAACTTCGTCTCTATTGAGATGTTAAAAAAAAAGTTTGTCAATAAAAATTTCATTATTAGGTAAGTACTCAATAAGAATATTGGGATAGAAATTATTACACATATTAGGTATATTAACCAATACTAGGTATTTATGAGAAACAACGAAACATATAGAAGAGAATTCCATCCACAATCTCTCTTCTTCCGTCCTTATTGAGATTTTTCAAAAGTATCTATAAGTTCATACTTCTATATTTTTTTTATTGTTTCTCAAAAAGATTATGTTTCATCTAAATATAATTTAAATTACAAATTCAATTCATCGCTTTTATTTATAATTCAAATTCAATGAAAAATAAATATGAGCAGTGTGTATTTTTGTACTTACCTTAGCCTAAAATTAAATTATCATCATGTATTATTCGAATATTTGGGTTATAAGATTGTATTTCAACTAATAAATATAATATTACGTGATCAAATCGAACCCGAATTGCCGAGAATTTCGGCAAGACCCGAATTACTGAGAATCTCGAAATACCCGAATTAGCGGGAATTTCGTAGATCACGTGGCTTAAAATTAGTTGGTAGATACACAATTCAATAAATTAAATTAACATACTCTTAGCTCTTCGGTGTCACAATTTTACTTATTAATACTATTATTTATATTTTATAAATTAACTTTGTGTGTGTGGCACGTTTGAAACAATTTAATTTACTACAATTAACTTTGTTTAAACCACGAATGAGGTAAACGACCACGAATGTACGACCGGTTTCAAAGCAACTGCAACTATTCCTCAGGATGGAAGAAAACTAGTAACCGCGTGCAGATTTCCGTTTATATCGTGAGATATGTTGAAAAATATTCAATTTTATAAATTTATATTTTAGTGTCATAGTCCATGCATATATAAAATATTTAATAAAATACAATAAGTACCATATCATCAAGCCATTTCCCTATTTGGGATAGGCAGAGAGAACCGAACGCCAGACTCCGATCCCAATTTCAAATTTTCATTTAGAACTTATCTACCTGTGTCGCCAGCGTACATTCAAATTATCGACTTAAACCATAGATTTTTATTATAATATAGGTACCTACTAGATGTCGTAGTTAGCAAATTTTATATGAATCGAAGTGAGCCTTTTTTTCGGGGGATTATTGACGTTTTGGTTGGCAAACCACATCGTATAGAGAAAATAGAGAAAACTTTCTATAAAGAAAAGATTTATTTGTCGAAAAAAACACTTTGTATAAGTGTAAGGAAAACTGAAATATGTTGCCAACCAAAACGCTAAACGCGCGATATTCCATGACTCACTTTTTGCATGGAGTACTACATCTAGTATATTATAAAAAAAATCTATGACATAAACCTACCTACCTACCGCATTATTCTCCGTTACAAAGATAGGTTCTTAAGGTCCTTGTATACCCCGGGTATACGGATGTACACAAAAATGCACGATAAATTAACTCCTAATGTATGAAACATGAAAAATATTGTATATCACCTAATATGTGATATACAACATTTCTTCGCGAAGAAAACGTAAAATTTAGGGGTATTTTTAAATAACAAGAACAGTTCTTAAGATACTATAATTTTAATAACTCAGCCGGTAGACTTTCATGTTCAAAAATCTACTCCATATGCCATGTAGTTATTTAGTTACTTACAATACAAAATTAAAAAAGGGTTTTACTAAAACTTATTATACAAGAAAAATAAATATTTAAATACAAACTGTTTTTTTTAAAGACTTAATATCTTTTGAGGGTACTGGGGAAATTATTTTTAAAATATACTATTTAGCCTACTACAGCCTCTTAACGAATCGAATCGTATTGGGATCAGGGGGGCAAGTTTAGTTAAGCGGCGAAATCAAAACTCTCATGATTACCCATATCATGGATACATAATTATCTTATAGAGATGATAATTATCTTATGGTGCAAGAAAGTGTTCATTTTTTTTTTAATTATATATTTATATATTATAGAACTCCATATGATAATGATATATATCCATGATATGGGTAATCATGAGTGTTTTGATTCCATTGTTTGACGGGACTTACCCCCCTGGTTTTCAGTGAAGAGTATATTAGGCCGCTGGTATATGATCTTTTCATACAGTGTGTAGGCCGCCATTGATCTATCCTAGACAGTTCTATTCCTTTCAAAAAGTCCTTTAACCGCTGTTTTCATTTTGAAAACACAATTCGTGACGCAAAAAGAAATTGTGTTATTTACGAATCAATAGCAGACGTGTCCAGGGCCGAATCCTCCATTAAGTTCAAATGGTGCAGTCGCGCCAGGCACAAAGAAATATGGGACGCCAAATACAAGGAAAATAAGATGATTTTTGAAGGTGCCTTTTGAATTTAGTGCGAAAAATGAACATTCGGCCCTGATGCCGTGATTTATACGGTATACAATAAAAACCGAGTTTTCGCCTCTATCGTGATACATGGCGGCTATGAACTAATATTGTCGTAAAATATTCCCGCACTTCTTCCGTGCATTAACATTATTTTCCATTTTAATTTCTTCATAGAGTATGGACATTAATTTATCTGTTTATTTTAGTTTTCTATCAAAATACTTTTTGTTTCCCTGCTAATGTATTATCTCGAATCTTCTAAGTCTAGACAGACTCTCCGAGTACAATCTCTGATGATTAATAATAATAGTCATTAAAACGGAGATTGTATTCTAATATATAGTTTGGAGGAGGATCAATTGGACTATACAATTTATTATTGTGGTTATGCTGTAAATCTAAAAATTAACTCAAAAGCACATTCATGCTAATACTTATTAAGGGGGCAACTGCTGCCAACTTACCTATTTTTTCAATTTCATATTGCATCATTACTTCAAAACAAATCATCTTGAAAAAATAACATAGTTAGTATGGATATTAATAAAGAAAAAAAAACATTAACTTTTTAATTATATTCTGTATATATTCTTGTAGAAAAATAATAAACATACCCCGAATTTTTACATTTATCTTATATTTCTAAAAAAAAACTATAAGGTATAGAGCAATGTATATATTTTTTTTATTTAAAAATAACAAAATATTTGGAAAAATATGTTGTGACGTTGCATTACCTATTGCATAAGGTTAAGTAAATAAACCAAAAAAACTTTTATTTCACAATGGCACTGAATGGAAAATAAATGTTTTTTTAGGTTTCTTTACTTAACCTGAATCATTAATGAAACGTCACAATATATTTTCCCAGATATTTTTATCTTCTTTAATTTAAAAAACATATATATTGCTCTACACCTTATAGTTTATTAAAAACATAAGACAAACGTTGAAAATCGGGGTATGCCATTTCTACGAGAATTTATACAGAATATTATCAAAAAGTTAAGGGATATTTTTCTTTATTGTTACCCAAAGTATCTAAATTATTTTTTTCATAACGTTTTGATCAGTAATAATGACGGTATATCAAATTGAAGAATTGGTACGTTGGCAGCAGTCGCCCCCTTTCTTACCTTGATAACGCCCCGTTGTAGAATTCTGAAAAAAAAACACGAGGTGCCAAAAAGAGCACACTGTAAGAAATCAGTAGAAATGAAGAATCATTATTGCATGGGATATCATTGGAAAAAATAAATAGTAGGTACTTTTGAACTATAAAATTTTTCGTAAGTCGACAAAAGGCTGACCTTACACATGTCATAATGAATTAACAAAAGTAATGCATCGTAGGTAATTGTGAAAAAAAATCTTGAAAGTTCTAGATTGTTTTCATGACTATCGCAAGTATGACAAGTATTTTTATAATAGATCAGATTAAATGCAAATTTCTCTTTTAGATCAGTGTTTCGATGCAAAGAAATGAAAGACTTGCCTAGGTTAAGTTAAAACGTTCTTATAGGTAGGTATTTTAGGCGAATAAATAACAATTTTCAACTGGGTGATGGAAAATATGAACCAAAAATTAGAACATACCTACATTCCATGGCACCATGTCCCTCGCGGGGTAGTCATTGCAGATAAAACCAATTGCCATATATTTTGTTCTTGACACGCACCCCTCACTTCAACACTCATGCATCGTCTCATACAGATTCGTCTGTTGCTCAAACTTCTTACGCTCTCCTCTTTCAGAAAAAAACATCTTAATAAGAACATTTTAAACCAAATACAAGTTATGTTATAAGTAAATTTAAAATCGGAACGGAATTTTAAACCGAGATTCAATAACCAAACTTTCAGTTGGCAAACTGGTGATTTACTAACACCGCAGTTGGATCAAGTCTATAATGGTCTCGAGTAATGGTAAGATACGACATTGTGCGGGGATAAGATAGTGCTTGAAGAAGAAATATTATTTATGGATGGGTTTATATAGTACCTACGCCGCAACCAGCCGCACCGGCTGGTAACGCCGAGTCTAATATTAGATCTCATCCGCTAAAGGGTGAGGCCCTCCCTCGGCTTCCATGGGACTGAGGAGGGTGTATTAGTTCCTGGATGTTGGGTGCCTGGACCGACCATGATAATAATTTTATAAATACCACATTGACACCATTGTGTAAAGTTCAAATGGGGTACACTTACCTACCTATAAGTTAACTAACTGTATTACACGCTTTTTCCGAAATACTTATATGAAATAGTATGTAGGTACTGATAGTTTACACGTGCTACTTTTTAATTCAGAGATTTTATACAAAACAGACCTATATCTTCTAGTCGGAATATTGAAAATCTCTGACACAAATATTACGATAACTGCATGACTGATTATAGACTACGTGGCTATCCTTTGTTTTTTTTTTGCTATCTCAAAGATTTTTTTGTAGGTATAGTTGTCTTCAAATATCTTGAGCTGTCTCGCCGAGATGAGGGCGATTTGCACGTAACATAGGTACCAACGAAGCAAAAAGACACATATTTGCGCTCTGCGCGGAAGCCAGGTTCACGATTTGGGGAAAACTAAATATCATATTTTGTCGTTATAGGAAACCTTCAGATATTATATCATAATCAGATATAACAGGGAAAAATATTATAGAATAAGGTAAAATATATAAAACAAAAAGTAATTATTGATTATACAGATGTACCATGTTTTGAAATGAAATCCCTACCTCGTGGAAAAATAATCGTTATTTTAAAATGACGCAAAATATTTTTGCAGATCATGCGTATTTATATTTTAGGTTAGTTTGGGCGAGTTTTTTTAGTATCTAGTGTGAGTTGCATTATAAACTGTGCAAACTTCTTACGTATAGAAAAGTGGAATACATGTTATAAAAAAGAACATAGGAGTTTCATATATGTAGGTAGGTATTATACCAGACATGGCTGTGTTATACTCGTATAATACCTTTTTGTATAATGATATCAATTAATGTATGGAATCAATACTATTTATTTGCTGATACATTATACCATAAAATATTAATCGACTAATATACGATATTGACACTTGAATTATTTTGTTCGGAAAAAAAGTATTTTTATGTCATAGGTAGATACCGACAAAATAGTTTTTTTCTAATTAATTAATTCCCCTCTTTTATTTATCTCATAATTATTATTACTTTCTGTAGTCTGAATTGTTCATGATGTAAACACACGCGATATTTTTTTTCAGAAGTCGTAAATCTATAAGAAAACCTCAATTAGACTTTTGTTAATGATTATTTTATCTCTGGATTAGTTCTTCGTTTATAAACGAATGTGAATTGTGAATTTAAATTCATTCGTAGTTTTCTAAATTACATTTAATTTCATAATCATACACTAAATGATAACAAATACTGTGCATACTTAGATAGTTTAAACATTAATTTTTAATAAAATATTCAATACCTAATACATTAGCAAGCTACTAGGTATATCGGTTGCTGTGTGTATGATGATTTAAATATCAGTTTTACTATGAATCAATTAAAAATACTTACGTTGTTTTATAACGTACATACATACATACATACCATCACGCCATGTCCCTTACGGGGTAGGCAGAGAGAACCGAACGCCATATCTTTCTATCCTGGCACACATTCATCGCCTCGTCAACATTCATGCATCGTCTCATACATGTTCGTCTATTGTACATGCTTCTAACATTTCCGTCTTTCAGAATATCGTTCACATGGTCGTGCCATCCCTTTCTTGGGCGGCCCCGGCCTCTCAATCCATTCCTATCCGCATTGTATATTTTCTTCGTCCGTAATTACATTATTCAATACTACAACAAGCTATACAAAACAACGCCATATGTGTTTGTTGGTCAACGAAAAAACTCTAAAGATGGTTGAATCGGATGAAGTGGATGACGTACCTATATAATTGAAAACAATAGAAAAAATGTTTTAGGTCAATAAAATCTATATTATCAATACAAATACTAGTTAACAAGCGAACATTCGATTAGTTGAAGATGTACTGTCTAAATATATAAATTCCAACCAATATTTTAAACCGCCCGAATTAATGCAATTTGTATTGCTTCGAGTTATTTGCAAGCAAGTTCTTTTTGAAGGAAAAATACAATTACGTCGTTATTTTAAATAATAATACAAACACCATCTATCATTTCTTGGTCAACTTAAAATAACTCTTTTAATTATTTATATTTTGCCTGTTTTCCCCCCATCACTGGGACCTTTGAACTAAGCAACTCTGCCTATGAGAATCCCAGGATTCAGGTGTTAAAGAATAGCCCTATGGACCTACCTATCACATAGCATATTAATTAACTAAATTTGTCGATCGCGTGTTTAATATATCTTATCAAAACCATCAATAGAGGAAGAACCTGATATAATATTGTGATTCTTAAAAGCATGGCGCATGATATGAATGATAATCAAGTTTTACGGGGCTAAATTATATTAGGTAGTATACCTACTTAACTATTTTTTTCTCATTACGATTGTTTTACAGAACCAGCAATAGTTTTGTGTGTGCACAAATAATAATAACCCTCTTTAATAAATTGGTACTTGGCAGAATTGTATGTTTTATAATAACTTTTCAAAAAAAATTACAAAAATACTGAAAATTTATCAGTATTTTTGAGCTTTGGTGGGTTTCATGAGATTTTTTGACAATGTAGATTTTATAACAATATTTCAATGTGCATAATTTGTTTCAAAACTACGCAAAGAATTCAATTTAGATATGAAAGTAGGTACCTACTTTTTAAAAAAAATAATAAATCCATTTATAACATGTAGGTCATGAAGGTATAATACTAATGTAGGTACATAGGTAGGTAATATACACGTCTTCATACATTACCTATCTAAATTAATCACAAATTCATGTGCTTTAGGTGAAAAAACTGCATATAATTATAAATTCGGAGTTCCAGCTGATGACAGGACCTGCAGGTGTTAATGAGAATTATAAATACAAATATTGTTTTATTTCATAGCTATAAAATTTTTTTCGATTGTTTCACAATTATACATTATGAATTAATCCCCTGATTTGTTTTTCTGAACTTAGAGTAAGTTGTTTAGTAAAATAAACTATTATTTTTAATAGGTGAGTGAAGTAATAAAATGTTTTTGTTTATTTGTTTCAGTGGTCTGTCAGCTGGTGGAGCTCCATTGAGTCCAACACAGACCTTTGGATCAATCCGTTCCCTGTCTGGACCAAGGGAAGTGGCCAGCTTCCCTCTGTCTCGTACACCCACACCTCCTCCACACAAGTAAAAACTAATTATATAATTTCAAAGTTTTTTCGTTAAAGTTCATAGTTATAAATAAAATATTTATAAAAATAAATAAAAACACACAGTTTTAATCCACAAAAGGAGTATGACTTTAATGAGCCTGAGCGCTTTCGCCGAACACAGCCGGCATCCTCAGAGGCAGAAATCAAACTGATTCAGTTTGATTTCTGCCTATTTATTTTAAAAATATTATATTCTCAATTTTACTGTCACTAAACTTATTTTTATTTAATGCTTACAGGTCTAGTATCTGCGATGTGGAAAGTGCTCTCAACTCTCCGATGCCATCCGGTGATCAAACAGACAGCTTCTCCTTCGTCACTCATCCATCACAAGACTTCCATGCTGTAGAATGTAGGCTAACCACTACAGAGCAAATCAACAACATGAAAAACTCTGAGAATCAAATGTTGAACTCTTCCCGGAGATCTGACACTGCGTCTGTATCTTCCGCTAGAAAAACTGTCTCAGTTATATTGCCAGCTTATGGAAAGGGCTGATACCAATGGAAAATGCAAGGGCATATGCTTTAAATACCAACAAAGCCGGATTGTTTTAACCTTTGTTGCAAACAAAAATATGTGAGTGAGATCTTATAAAACCAAGCTGTGAATATTGATTAAGTAAACGCAATTACAATGTTGTGACTGTGTTTTATATTATTTTGTTTTTATGACGTGTTATAATATAACTATAACATATTTCTGACTTATCAATCGTTGAAACTAGATTAACAATAACCATTTTTACATTTGTACAATTTTAAATATAGTCATTTCAATCCTCCAAATTTAATGACATGTATCATTGAATACCATTCACAGTATGTTAATACTATGAACATTGAATATCATTTACAGTATTTTAATACTATGAACATTGAATACTTATCATTTATAGTATGTTAATACTATGAACATTGAATATCGTTTACAGTATGTTAATAATATGAACATTGATGCACGCAACATCGAATAACACCACATTTAATTTTGTAAGTATTTTAGAGTTAGTAGTTTTTTATTGATATATAGTAACTTGTTATATCTATGTATTTCCAATTCATATACTTAATTAATCCTTCAATCAGTCTAATAATTTCGATTATTTAAAAATGTACATATGCAATCCAATAATGATGTCATTGATTGGTATTAACTATTCAAATAAAAATGCTGAATTCTAAACTATTCAAAAGCAATATTATGTTTGCTAAAATATGTTTAAAGAATATTTATATAGTGAAATTGCATCCATTCATAGCGATTCCTGAGTTCAAATATGCTTCTAATGTACAGTTTGGTAACTGAAAAAGACATTGTAAAAAAGTACAAACTGTTATATATATATTTAGAACTGGTACCTATTAAAATATTTTTTCTTAACTTTTCACATGAACAGTGAGTTATTTAAAGAACATTATTTATTTACTAGCAATATACCTACAATATATTAAGGCCGCACAGATACTGATAATTTTTAGCCAGGTGTACTCTGCTATGTATGACAGGGTCAGAAATGAGGACATAAGGAAAGAATGTAGGATAAAGAAAGATGTTATTAATAGAATGAAAGTGAACACATTGAGATGGTTTGGCCGCATGGGAAGAATGGATAAGGAACACCTGACGAAGAAAATATACACTGCGGACAGGAATGGAATGAGAGGTCGGGGCCGCCCAAGGAAGGGATGGCACATCCATGTGAACGGTATTTTGAAAAACGGAAATGTTAGAAGCGTGAACAACAAACGAACATGTATAAGACAATGGTATGAATGTTGACGAGGCGATGAATGTATGGCAAGATAGAAGTAAGTGGCGTTTGGTTCTCTCTGCCTACCCCGTGAGGGACATGGAGTGATGCTATGTATGTATGTACTCTGCTTTTCGTACTGAAGTAGAAGCGGTGTGATTCGTCCTCCCATACATTTTTCACAACTTGACTAGCGCGAAACAGGAACGACATAAGCGACAATATGAATTATACCCTTTTTTAAAAAAATCATGACATAAATTTAAAATCTAAAACGGTCAGTTTAAATTATTTTTACCAATATTTTCGCTAAATTATAATTTTACATCTAACAAATCAAAACGGATAATGAGGGAATCCCACAAATTTCAGGGGTACTTTTAGAATTATTTTTTATTGAGAGAATTTTCAAATATTATTATTCTGAAATTGTCAAGCTGTAGACAATACTAAAATTTATTCCTGTCTTTAGTTTCAAGATGATAATATCAGTATTGGCTGAGTAAATGAGGAAACGCCAATGTAACTAATCACATTTGAGTGCCTGTGCAGCCTTAAGTCTAAAATACAATCGTTTTTCTTATTTCAATTATTGGAATTCAAAATTTGTGACTTATCTTCACTCTTTTTTTATCAACTTGTTGAAATGAATAGCAATATGAGTTTCATCTCAAAGAGATGTAAATTAACATAAACAAACATTTGGGACAAAGTGCATCAGAGTTACAATTAAAGATATTATAGAATAAAACTTATCACTATGAAAGAAAATATTGTTGTAGCTTGAAAAATGTGAGATTTCACATTATCTCATTATAAGAACAGATAGTAAGGTCAGAATTTATAAGACATGTGTAAGACCAATCATGACATATGCGGTGGAGACAAGAACCAACACGACCAAAACCAAAAACCTCCTACGAACATCGGAAATGAAGGTTTTAAGTGCTATCACAGGGAAGACGCTTAGGGACAGAATTCGCAATGATAACATTAGGCGGACCTGTGAGACCGAGGACATCATACGATGGAGTAGAGCTAAAAGATTTTGGAGGGACCATATCAACAGGATGGACACATCTCGAATCCCATTCATAGTGGCAAATGAAATCCCACCAGGGCATCGCCTCCCCGGAAGACCGCCGAAGAGGTGGAGGGATAGCTGGACCTCAGCTTCACAGGAATAGCTTTCTCAAAAAACAGATCTACAATCTAATATAAGAAGAAGAAGATTATCTCATTAAGCTATGTTTGTTACATCAAACTTGAGATAAATTCTTTATATACTAAAAACATAATTTCATGTCAAATCTCAAGACATTGTAGGTCTAATGCACTTTAACCAACAGTTGAATCTTGGATGCTTTTTGCATAAATAAAATTAATTTCTAATAGATAGGTAAATTATTTTTAAAATTGCTACAAAATTAATGACTTCAACAAAATGTCCGTCCACATGTGCCAACTGAATCTGTGCCATGATGGAGCACTCGCTATAGCATAGCATAGTTCACAATCATTTGACCACCTCACTAGTAGATAAGAATTCATGCTAGGTAGACAATTACATCATTTTATTTTATGCTTCTCTGAATTAATTTTACTGCCTAAATTTTTTTTTACTAGATTTGTTTGAACATCTATGATTTTTATTTTATTGATATTCTTTTTCATTTTTGGCAATCGCTATGCCCCTACTTTCATCAATTTATTTCATATAAAAAATATATACTGGAATAAATCTTTTTATTTCTTTCACAATTATATTGTCGTTCGAAGATATCAATTTATGTAAATAGATATTTATTTATGCTTGTTGATGCTATAAATCAGATAAATATTTGTATCATTCATTTGTATAATGTAAACACACAATAAAGTAATAAATACTTTTACCTATAATGTATTGTAATAAATTATATGTATTTTGTAATGTTAAAATGTCCAAATATGTTCAATTTTATCAATTCACTTTTACCTGATTTTTTTTTTACTCAGTTACAAAATATTCTATCAAGAATTTTTTTAGTATGAAGCTTACATGCTTTTTAGTATACACATACTTTGCAGTCAGTTTTATAAAAAAAAACAACTTGAAATTGATCATGAAATTGTAATACCTCATAGTATTTTTTTAATATGTATAATTCAACATGATTCAAAATTGTATTGGATCATGTGCCTCAGTTTCTGTATTTTTTTTTTCATTTTTGTTAATTAGATGATTAGAAATATTTTAATCTGATTATGTTCTCTTAGATACTCAATAGTAAATATTGGTAAATAAAATAACAAGTCCATAAAATCTCTTATGCGTAAAAATAATATACAAATAGTTATAAAATTCAATCAAAAGCATTTATTTTTCACTACTTTAAATTTCTGTAGGTACATGAGTTTGAAATTATTTAAAAGTTTTTGTTTTATGTTGAAACGAAATTAACTACTTTTACAAATTTGCGACAATGATGATCAAATTAGGTATTCGAGTTAGATTCAGAAGAATATTACATAGATATAATGATGTTTTATCAAAAAATACATAACACATTTTTATTTATTTCGTAATTGAAGATATTTAATTTTACTCTCCACTGCTGTATAAAGTGGAGTTATAATTTTTATGAATGAGAAAAGATTTTACTCTCTAGGCATGTCTAAATGAGTTAATGCTCAATTTTATAATCACAGACTTTTTGCATGTATACATGTATTTCTTATTACAAGTAAATGAATTATTTTTGACTTTCAAGTGGATAAAATATACCCAAGTGTTTGTAGATAATTCATTTATAAAATGAGAAATATTTGTAACCATTTTTGGTCATTATAAAACATCAGAAAACTTGCCAACCACTTGGTCAAAAATTAAGGTTTACTCACAAATTATTCAATGAATACTTTGTACAGGTATACACATTATTTGATTGAAAATGCAAAAGTTTAAATATTTTTTTAAATACCTATGGAATATGTATAAAATTTTTCGAAATTGTAATATTGTGTTTGGTGTCCAAAGAACATGCATACCACTTTGTAAATTATTTATTTGTGTAATGGAAGACAGATTAATTGATAAAAATATGTAGATTACTAATATTATTTGTTGTGAAGATGTGTATGCATGATAGGTAATAATGATAAGGAAACGTAAAAATGCTTCCATTTAAGTATTTTGATATCTTCCTTTTAGAAAAATATAATAAGGCTTTGTAAAAAAGTTGCGAGAAAAGTATTTATCAATAGAAATGTATTCCTTGACATCATTTTTCTTGTGTTTATTACCTAAGTATTTTGTAGGAAATATTTTCCAATGATTGTACCCCTATCATTCGGAGAACAGCTCATAAAAATGTTGTAACTACCAAATAACTTAGACAAATGATAATTTTATGAAATTAGTAACATAAAATATTAATAGATATTGGATATTGAGGCTGATAACATTAAGAGTAAGTGACAATACAATATATTATATTGTTATATTATTTTTTTTAACACTTAATACTCGATTAAATATAATAGAAGAATTTTGTCTTAAATTTGATATGAATCATACATAGATCTGAATGAAATCTCTTATTAAAAATGTAATGATAATTATTATTTCACATATTTTTACCTGCATACTTATTTATTATGTTATAAGTAATACATGATACCTTGATAATTGTTTATAAAATAACTTTTATAATTATTATGTGTATGTCTGGTGTATGTATTATTAATAACCTTAAGATTTGTTTTAATTTTTGACATACATTATGCATCATATTTGCAATTCTAAAATATGTAATGAGAAAAAGTATAGTTTTATTGATTCAAAACCCATACTAAATTATTGATTCAGTATACATTATGTAAGTTTATTACGAAAACAAACATCGTCGGCCTTTGCGGCTCAGTTGGTTAGGTATCTGACTACTGATACAAAGGTGCCGATTCGATTCCCGGTGGAGATACAGTTTCTAATTGTGTTTTCAGTCTGGATCGGTGAGACGATTAATATTGTAAGTCTCCAGAATGTGGCAACTTGTTGGTGGGTGTTAAATTAATATTTGACATAGTACCTGTTAGTTGCCCGAGAAGTAATGTACAATAAACATTGACCCATTTATTTTGAACAACATTTTGAATGATAACTCTTAATATTTCTGTTTGAACCACAAAGTGCATTTCAGGTTATGCCAAGTAATAATAATTTATCAACTATTATTATTTACAGGAGTTAATTAGGATTTTATAATATGCCATATAAAGATTTTTCAAAGTTCTTTTTTGAGATATCCCTAATGCATTTATCTCCATAATTTATCCAACATTTTATTGCATATTACTAATTAACTATGAAAATTACTGCAACGGCAAGAATCAAAAGAGCGATGCGTGGCCCAGATTTTTTTCTTGTCATTTTTGACTTAGTGGAACGTGTTAGGAATGTAATTTGTACATAATAATAAGAATAATGCTCATGAATTTTTATCAAAAATGTATTATTAGTAAGTAATAAACATATGTAAAAATGCACTCAAATCTATGTTCGTATGTATGTATAAAAAGTAAGTTAGTAGCTCGATGGATCGAGCCAAAGGACTTAGGTTGGATGGAAACAAGTGCCAATAATGAGGTACTCAAGTGGCTAATAAAACAACTTCAAAATCAAAGACTTTTTATTTTCATACTTATTAACCCCGTAACATTCCTAAATTTAGAGAATTGCTGAAATATGTTTTGTATATTTATTATACCAATCGAACCTTCTCACTTGTGTTTACTTTGACATTACATTGTTATAACTTAATGACAATGAGATGCCGCAAAGATTCTTATATCAGTCAAAAATAAAGTATTGCTTTTTCTTCATAATCACAAATTGTTGTCACCCTCTGACTTTCAAGGAGGTCAATAAAAAAACAATGTATTTGTAATAATTTTATTAACTTAATAAAAATATATAAATATTACTGTTAAAAAAAAACAAAGCTAAAAAATGTTCAACACATACATAGCAAGGTTAGACATGTTATTAACAATTATATAGATTTATTAGAAAATTGGAAGCAAAAAGTAATTTTGCAGTACATTGCTGAAGATAAAATATTTGAACTAATGTAATTTTTTATATAAATTAAAGAAATGCACAGATGAAGGGATTTAAGTAGAAGCCCAGTGCAAACTGAGTGAAATAATATGATATTGTGAAATCTGTTGTTTACGGAATGATATGATTGACAAAAATCACATGATTAAAACACTTCACATGTGGTTTAAATTATACCACAAAAGCCAATTTAATATTCTGATGAAAACAAAAGTAAACGATTTAACAAAGTATAATATTGATCTTTTATGTCAGATCAGATAGTGTGGTTCTCTCTATATTAGACTACGGGGATTCGGTATATGGTATGTCTTGACAAAGGAAGCGAGTGTCATACACTTGTCTTTGGAAATATTCTTCACCTCATTCACATAAATGTCTCATAGATGCTCGTCAGTTATTTATGCTCTACATTTCCTTCTTTCAAAATATTGTGTACTATGAAATTATAAAAAAAAATTAAATAAATATCTTTCAACTACATATTCCGCTTTATGCTGCTGCTATGCTTACATTTTATGCATAAAATTTTGTATTTACATGTTTTTAAAAATACCAATATCACAATCCTCTAAATGCAACTAAAACTGTACACGTCTGTGTAATGAATTCATTCAAACTGTTATGTATCTGATATCATTTTCTCTCCGTTATGCTGTATATAAAAAGAAAATGGTAAATCAATTTAACAATTAAAGCAAATTGTCACATTCGAAACTCATATAACATTTTTCCTAAAATATCATTCACACAAATATAGCATCCTAACTACCCAAATACCCAAATGCACAATCATAGGTAACTAAATACTAACTCCTAACCTCATTGGAGTATTTAGTATTCTTAAGTTAGCAATTGCATTACAGAAATATCACTAACTAAATACTAGGCCAAACTTAAGGTCGATAGCGTAGAATTTCACATTATTGTGTACGAAGAAAAGAGATAGATAGGTTTCTATGAGTTTATACTGACGTTTAAAATGTTTTTTTTGTCATAAACACATGTAACCAAGCTAACACTGACAGCTTGATGTCACGATTCTTCTGAAATTCCACCGAATTTTTGGCATCTCATATAGATCGCTGAAAAATTAGTAGCATCCTTAAGTTAGGAAGCCACGTGATCTTCTAACTTAAGTGAGCGACTGTGCAATGAAAACATGGTTAGTATTTAATATTTAGGTCAGACTCTGCATTCGGGCCTAAGTCATGAGCTGATAATTTGAAAAGGAAATAATATGCATTAGAAGCGTCACATTCTCTTTGGAGATGTTCATAAAAGTCATCATCTAAATAGTGTTAATGTGGAATGATGATTTTAGGATAATAATATTATTATAACTTAAATTTGGTTAGTAGTAGCAACCTATCGCAGTGTGTTGGATGAGAGAGATGACAGAGAAGTAGGTCCTGATGGAGTGAGAGAAGCTCTCTCTAACTCCTCGTCTGCTTGGTTATTCTTCAGTTCTTGTAGAGTGAACAGAAGTTTGTTCCAGTCATCATGTCGGGGCAATGCCACTTGCTAAAAACATAATTTAAAACAAATGTAAGAAAATACCTAAAAAAAGTGTTGTAAAATCTTTGTTTACATTTTATAGCCGTTAAACAAATTTATGAAGTTTCTTGTGATGATCAATGTTTTACATCCTACAGTATCTAACAGATTATTACAATAAAGTTAAGAATATATTTTTATTTGCCATTGTTTTTAGAAACTAACTAAATATTACAACTGATATGACCTCTTTTGGCCTCAAGCAAAGATTTGACCCAACTTGACATTGATTCAATGAGGTTTTGGCATTTGACTCTGTTCAATACTGCATTTCAATTCGTTCAATAATGTTAACTTACTTAAAAAAGAATGTTATAAATAAAATAAACATAATGAAATAAATTGAATCAAAGGTAGAGTAATTGTGTTAAATTTATTGTGCCGTATAGTTATCACTTAACATCTAGAAAAATCACGTGGGTGCATAGAAGACAAAATTGGAATTTTTGCTTGGTTGGTCTGATCATGAGTATGCACAAACCACCCCCTTCCAGTCCAAAATATTTCAAGATGTTTTGAAGTATGTATAACTGTACACTGGTTGATTTCTAATAATTTGTTATTTCAACTAATAGTTATTTCAACTGAGTAAAACAAATATTCAATCACTTGATTCTGGAACCACACAAATTAAGCATCAGTTATCTGGGAAAGAATGGTTGTCATGATGCATGATTACTGTTTTAAATTTTTTATTTTCATTGAGTTTCAGAAGAACAAAGAATGGTTACCTCATTGACATCGTAGACCCAGATCTTGCCAGTGTCATCTCCAACTGTAATATTGAGTCCATTGGGAGTCCAACTGCATCGATTGAGAGCCACTCCACCATCCACTTGTACACTGGCAGCGGGAACCTAAATATATATTTTTGAAAATTAATAAACAAAATAAATTAATAACAAGGCTTTAAAGCTGAAAGTAAATATCACTGAATGAAAATATAGGAAAATGAAATATTATTTTCAGTATCTAAATGAGATGCACATTTATGTCCGGAATACACGACACACTGACACTCGACACAAATGTGGCGTACACACTGTAGGCAATTTTTTGTTTCAACATCAGTGTTTACAGCTATAGTGTCCCAGCCCAAGTGTATTAGGATACCATTCACACTCTGTCTCCGCGGCAGTGACACCAAAGCTACATCTGCATTTCGGTGTCACGAAGGTGTACACTCTCCAACACTTGACGTATACAGTGTGTTGGATACAGAGGGGAGGGAATATTGCACCTAACTGGTGGCAAACTTCTACCTTCGTACGGTAGGTCTTCTGGGAAGGCACCCACTCTAGCCTCTATATCACAACACTATAATGTTGGTATAACACACCACTTATATTATAAGCTCACAGCGCGTAGTTTTAGTTAATCAATATAATAATGTGAAATATGTATATTTCATCTAGTAACAAACTATTGAATATTTCAACTGTCAGTGAGATGTACACGGCGAAGAGTTGTAGACGAATATGAAGACTACGGTAGGTAGCAATTTTTTTTTTTTTAAAACCCATCTAGAGACCTTCTCACGTTGACTCAATAGTAGTCCATTGTGATAAACGGTAGGTAGCAATACTTTTTGGTAAAGGAAAGGGTTCGAAGTATTGCCACATTTACCGATTACAGTGTCTAGGGTTCATTGTTTACTGTGTATCCCAACCATTATAGAGTTCACCAATATGTTATGCAAAAACTAATTGCAACTAATATTACGCAAAATGAATTACTTCTGTATCTTGGTTCAGATTCCACAGGTCCAGTCGGCCACATCCATCCACGCAGGCAAAGAGAGCTGGATGTACGGGAGACCAGCATACGTCTAACACATAATCAGAGCTATCCTCAAATGAATACAGCGGTTTGTTTTCCTGAAAAATAAATTGAATATGTGAAACAAAAATAAGAGAAATGAATTACACAGAAAAACGGTAGATCACCCAGGAATATATGTATGGTTGGGTCAAATTGAAAAAAGTGTTGCACCAAATATTTACTTTAAAGTAGTTCCCGATAATCAAGTCTCACATCATAAATTTTACTGAATGGAATTTCTATTACAAAGAACCAGGATTTTTTATTATTATCTCAAGGGATTTTTCCTAATCACTAGCATTGAGGAATCCAATAGAATATCACACAATAATTAAAAATAAATTATAGTTACTTTGAGACTCCATAGTTTGAGGGTCCAGTCCATGGATGAGGTAAGGAAGAGATGGGAGAAGTCAATTCCACCAGACGCCATATGGCATGATATACCTGTGAGAGGCCCAGCGTGACCTTCATACATTTCTGTAACACCCGCTCGAGTTCCGTGTCTGCATCCTGTAATACAAATCAGATTATCATAAACCTTAACTATAAAGAATAATTAGAAACGATTAACTTTTAATTTATTTTTACACTGCAAACAATTAAAAGTACTGTCCTTTTTAGTTCATTATGCCAAGATTGATAGATCTCCATTGACATAATAATTGCTTCTTATTATCTTACATAGTTCTACCTATTCATCAACTTTCAGATCTAAAAGTACGAAAGTATGTAGCTTCACAAGTCAACATACAAAGGAGATAATACAAACAAAGTCTGGCAATTGTAATAAATCCAATGATACATGTCATGATATGAATAGAAAAAAAAACAAAGATTCACCGTTTTTTTTCCCAAACATATTGATAGAATTTTTAATTAAAAATTATAATTTGAAACTGCATTTACGTGCAGAAATTAATCAAATCCAGAGTTTCAATTTTAAATAATTTAAAATCGACATTCACTGAAAATATCCTTTCTGTCTCTGGTGCTGTTGTCCAACGTAAAAGGTTCCAATTATGTTTCAATAATGCAAAGCAATAAAAGCTAATTCACTAAGAATGTATATTTAAATGATTATTCCGATTGATTGTGTTTGATCGTCCCGTGTTATTTTCTACAAAATAAAACAAAAACTACCTGAGTAGACATTGCCATCTTCACTTCCAAGCACAAAGTTGTTTACATCGGCATGTGGGAAACTCAGAGAAGTAACAGCGAGTGGTTTGCTCTGTCTATACTGAAGTTCGAGGGTTTCCTGTGGTTGGGCCAGCATATCCAGTGACCAGCTGCACAACCTACCGTCGGTTGACACGGAAATCAAATTGTGAGCATTCTGCGTGCCCACCACACTCAGGCAGTAAACTGGGTGCTGAAATAGTATTTAAAAACACTAATAAATACTCATTATATAAGATTGTAAATTAAAAATCCACGTTACGGTATAAATTAACAATATGAAAACAAATGTCAATGTTAAGCTCACCGTATGTGCCTGTGATGAAAGAGGAGTCCTCTGTATTGGAGTTCTCTTCTGTACTCTGTTATCCCATAATACTATTTGACCAGAGTATGTTCCGCCCAGAATCAGGTTTGGATGAAATCTGAAAATATTTTTTTGAATAGACTTAATAATACCAAAATGTATACTGATGCGTATACCGAACATTATTCTCCGTTACAAAAGTAGGTTCTTGACAAAAAATTCAAAATTTCAGGTTTCATAAAACTACCAATTTAAAATGGCAATCAATTAAATAACTTTATTAAAAACAAACATTTAAATCAGTTATTCCTCATGAGAAACTTTTGTAAGAGTATTTACTTGGCAAATGTTGCACTCATGACGGGAGATTGGCAGTGGAAGACATCTTCTGGTGTTGTCTTCTTAAATTTAGTGTTCCAGATAAGACATACGCCATCAGGGTCATGTGGAGCTTCTTCACTGTTGTGATAGGCAGCTAATAGTAATTCTGGATGCTGAGGACTCCAATCGAGACTTGTAGCGCATCGCCCTCGTGACCATCGATCGCAAACAAAGGTTCGTTTCAGAGACAGACAGGCATCTACGCTGTTTCCTCTGTAAAGATACACAAATAAATATTGATATTAAATTTAACTGATTAGAAAATGACATATTGTGGAATCATTTTAGTAAAATTATGTATCTTTGTAGCAGAAAAAAAAATGTCAACAATCTTTATAGAGCTATATAGCAAGTGAGAACATGTGGGTGAGTTTTATACAACATGGCTGCAAATATCGAGTGGCATGCAATACATTACACAATGTCAAACATTAACTGATTTTATTGGTTGATTCAAATCAGAGTATATCCCTGAACTAAATTTTATCTGTGCGCGGGTAATGTCACCCACATTCTTTAGCTTGACAATCTCTACAGTCAACTAACTTCTGTTAAAGCAACATCATATCATAATAAAAAATAACATAAGTAGAAGGATCATAATTAAGGACTTTTTAATCAGCCGTTAGTTTGGTCAGGTTGGACTGCTTGCTAGTTTGTATGTCAGATCTCCTAGAAAGTCTACAGTGTGTGAGTGGCCTTATTATTCTGTGTTAGAACTGAGAACTGAAACCTGCCACAAATAATATAAATAATGAAGGTTTAATGCTGTTTGATGATGAATGGAGTGTCTTATGTTGGCTACATCTTTTCAAAAGAAAAATCTGAATGATTCAGAAAATGTTCAATGTAATTTGCATACCTTGAGTCATCAGTTTCCTCTCCACCAGTATAGTCTGTGTAGATGTCGACAGATTCAGCTAAAGCTCTCTCCATGACACGACCAGCTCGAGAAACAAAACGCTGGAAATCTCCCGAGAGAATGATCATCTGTTTCTCATCTTCGCTTAGCTCGCGAACTAAAATTACACACAAAAAGATATAAAGATATTTCCAACCACATAATATAATTATGCTTCGCCACATAATAATAAAACTATTGTAAGATCACTAAATATTTTAACATCAATATTCAGGAATTGATAGGATTTGATAGTGTCAAGACCACCTCTAATCTAATCTAATCCTTTCTAGAGTCTAATCCTTTGATATGTTATATAAGTATCTAGATGGATGTTTTATTCGCAAATGAAGCCAGATTATTGCATTTGTTGTATTCTTGCTCTACTTATTCCCTTGAGAAAATGTTTAAGTCCTTATAATGTATAAGCTGACTGCCGTGCCAAATTTGTTATTCTAAACTGGCATCCTTGGTTTCATTGTCAGCAGGAGAGAAATTTATTTTAAATAACTACTCACTTAATTATTGCTTCTGGCAAAAGGTAGTATCAATTATTATTTAATCAACGAACAGCTGTTAAATAAATATGGTTTAAAATCAATCATCTTCTTCTTCTTCCTCCTTTGCTTGAAATCTGTTATTGCCACTGAGTTGGTAGTCTCCTGTGATGTGGATTTCCAACTATCACGCCATCGTTTCGGAGGTCTTCCTAGTGGTCTTTTTCTATCTGGGTTCCCTTGAAGAGCGATATGTAGAAATCCATGATCTTGTATTCTATTTACGTGTCCATTCCAGTACTGTCTTCTTTGTTTTCCCCATCTGACGATGTCTTCCATATTATACATTTTTTTTATTTCCGAGTCTACCCCTTAGTATGTTTTCAGTTATGTCAACCAAAATCAACCAAATTGGTAAAAATTTAATAATTTAATTGGAAATCAATTATTTTTGCTTACTTTCTTTTTTGTCGTCTTTTCCTTTAGGTTGGTCAGTGATTGCTGGCTGCACCTCCTTGACCTGCGGCAGTCCGTGCGGCAGAATGCCCGGTGGTAGACGTGACTGGAAGCCGGCTCCCGCTCCTACCCCCACCCCCTGCTCCAGGCTGTGTTCCTCCTCCTCTCCTTGTCGAGCGTAGTCGTCGAATGTCAACACTGAGCGGTGAATAAGACAGAACCACACGCACACACATACACGCAATTGACAACCGTCCATCTCCACAAAGTAATCCTATGCCATTGTGCTACTTCTATACATCGCTACCCTATGATCAATCTTCTAATTCTAAAAACATCAATGTGACAAATAAAAGGATAATAAACAAATATAATTCAAAATTAACAAATATAATTAGCCGAAGTGTCTCGGCATTATCAGAATCTAAAAAAACTAAAGCCGATGACAGGTCGTAAGCCCTGTAGGTGCCTTGATTTCCCGGTTCTCCTACAGTAAATATTCCAACTTCGTCTCTATTGAGATAATTAAAAATCTGTTAAAAAATACCTTTGACTCCCGACAATGTTTGCGCATATGCAATAATAAAAATATTCGAACTAAATTGAAGATACTTTTCTAGTATTTTCGAGAGGATAAGTATTTTCAGTTAATTTACTGTAAAAAAATCTTGAGGATAACACAGCAGGCAATAACTATTGGATAATATGAACCCTGAGTAGTGGTGGCTTTCAGAAATAACAGTCTTCAAAGTTTTGAAAATTGCTATTTTAACACGTTAGTTATAATATAAAGCATGATTTTTTATATTGACTAAAGAAGACTATTAGAAATCATGCCTTCCATTGGCAGACACTTTGGCTGGAGGCAATCCTCCGATATACACCTTTAAAATTTAATAAACTGCTATGTCTCTTTAAGTATAAAAAGTTTAATATTCTAATGAACAAAATCAACAATTATAACAACTCTTGATAGATGTCTTTAAAATTAGAAGCTTTGATCCATTCATACTCTCACTCATTTATTTACAAAATAATTTCAATCTGCAGTTTCAAACCTTTTTTCTAACAGAATATAAAAAACCACATTGAATTTTAAAATATTTAATAGATTTGGACGGTTAATATAATTTTTCTAAAAATTAAAAATATTTCTCTCTAAATGAAGGAACTTTATCAACTGAATGATGATAGATCTTTAATTAAACAATGACACTTACATTTTATAAGGTCTTCAGAAAATATATAATATGTTATAAAAATATATGCAATTTTTTAATCTCACTACTAATTTAAAATGGATAGTGTAAGGAAAATATATTATTTCATGCAAAATAATGAACATGACTTAATTTTCTTCATTTTATAACTTTGCCAATATTTTCTTTCTGATAATTATATTAAAATAAAATTTTATTACAATAAAAAGGTTTGAAACTGCTTAATTGATCTATTTCTCACAATGAAGCTTTTATACTTCAGTAAATATTTAAATACTATTTGGAAGGTCAATAAAACTGCAAAATTGGAATTTTCATCAATATCAGATGAATATCAAGAAATCTTTTTCAAGGCAGTGTATTCACAAAATAGGAAATTAAAAATGTGTTCAAACTTTATTACATTTCAAAAATACTGAAAATTTTAAAAGAAAAAAATTTATATATATATCGAGAAAAATGACTTTTTCAAAATTGAATTTAATTTTTTGTGTTGATTTTTGTAAAATAATAAGCAGTAATTTTAAAATGTAAACAATATATTTTAAAACTATTAAATCCTACAAAACATCAATAACTAAAAACCAATGAAAACTAGTCACTATCATTTAGATATGTAACCAAAACAAAGCCATAATTATGTAGCAAATGCGTAACAAGCTAGATAATATATGAAACGTAGTCCAATTGTCAAACAATTACAAAAAAATGTATTGTAAAAAAAAGTAATGTGAAAGCAAACCAATAAATGGTATAAAAAAGTGCAAAAAAAATAAGTGCTCAAAATAAATACATAACTTTCCCGAGCTCTCCACAAAAATGTGGATCAAAATAATAAATACTTGAAATTTGAAACAAAATTACCATAAAAATAAGAAGGCAAGGCAACAAAGCAACCATTAAATCTATAAAATAATAATAATAATGATGAAAATAAAATATATGTATAAACAAAACAACTACATAAATAATAACGAACAACCAACAACAATAACAATTTAAATAAAAAAATATATATTTATATATGTAAGAATGTTCATGCTGGAATGTGTGTTGCATAATATGATTGTCCTAAGTGAAAAAACTGTTTACAAAATAAGAAAGTATTTGAAAGAAAAAAAAATAAACACAACTAGTCTAGATTATTAAAATTCTTTAACGTTTATAAGTTGCATTTTTTTTTTACTGAATTGTATATCTGATATAATATATAGGTAAAATAATATGAAATATATACTTATGTATATAGTTAAATAAAATAACCAACCAACAAAGACCGTAACAATACTTATACTATGAAGTCTACTTACATACACAGCAAAATGTATAGAGCGGCACAAGCCCTCAAGACACAAAGAGTCATGCTGCGATGGTGAAGTGTGCCATTTGAGACACATATATACCTTGTGTATTGCTAGGCATTATATATTATCACTGTACCAGTTACCACAAACTATACACGGCGTTAATATTATCTATGAAGCTATTTAAGTATCGTTAAAATCTGCAATACACGCTATGGTGTTGTTTCAACTAACATTAAAATAAAATCTGCTCCCATATAACACAGGGACTATCCCTTTCATATTGGAGAACGAAACACTAATTGAATGCAAAAAGTAAAAGTGTTGATGGTATGGATACGTGTACCCTTCCATTGTCTCCGTTTTAAATGCTTTATTTTGTTGTTATGATAAAAAAAAATAAGTATTAGTGTCTACAATATGCATCAAAATTTGTAGTGGTTTTCTATATAGGTAGTCTAATATTATCATTATAAAATGTTATTCTGATCTGATAAACAATAAAGTGTTTGGTTTTTCTACATAAGATATAAACTAGATTGATATATAGAGGAAGTTTTTTAGCTTCATTTCAATGCATTACGCTTTAAAAGTAAGTGCATATTATTTGCAATAATATTTTACACAAAATCGTGTGCTATAATTTTTAGTAATTCTAATAATGGAGTATTTTTAATAATATTATTCCAATGGAACTAGTGGAACATTTTTATAATTGTAAGATATATAATTTGGTTAGTCTTTATATTGATAGTTTAGTCAGTCATAAATCTACAGTTTTGTGAATTAAAATAATATATTAGATTGATTATGGAATTCAATCAAAAGTTAAAAAACAAATATTTATTCAAATGTAAAATCAGAGGGACAAGTCAGGTAAAACGGCGGAATTAAAACCCTGTATTTAAATATTTGATTTTATAAATTTTCCACATAGCTTACTCTTGCTACATAGGTTTATAACATGGGTTATTACCACGGTATGGCTTACCATGCAATGACACTTGCCCTGCTGATAAAAATCATTGCCTTGGTAAAAAAAACTCACACTACAAAAACTGAATTAACTCTACATTTTTTATTGACAATATCTATACATATTCAGTGATAGAAACTAAGCCCAAAGTATTAATGTAACAAAGGTTTTTAAACAAATTATAAATTTGGTTTTGTACGGATAAGAGTGAAATAAGTTTTTCTTTATACATTTTTTGACATTTCCTCAATACATGTTTGATCTCAGTGTTGTTAACTAAATAATAAATACTAAACTTTCAGCTCCTCTCTTAAAAGCTCCTTAAATAAAATGTATATTTTGCCGATCAGAAGACAAGCATATCTTGATTTACATAACATTCTAAATATAAGTTACATTGTGTGAATTACTAGGTTAATAAATTGAAATATAACTATTAATTGGAAATGTGAAAAAACAACTGTTAATAAATTACTATGAAAGTGTTCATATAAAAAATGAAAGATTACAAGACCATAGATAATGTATTGCAGTAATACTATCCTTGTTGTCAATTTCAAGGTGCTATAGAATAAGAGTGATATATATACCGGTATACCCAGTGTCAACATGTATTGCATAGCAGTACACAGTGTCAATGTTGGAGAAAGGACCTACCTGTGAATTCGTCTTCCCACTCTAAACCCGGGTTTAGATTGTACTCATCTTGAAAGGGGAGAGGAAAAAATAAAACAATGTCAGTACGATGTGTTAACAATACAGATAAAAAAATAAGCAAATCTTACAATAATATATTTCTATTGACAGGAAAATTTGAAAAAAAAAATTATAAAGATTGCCTTGAAAATGCAATCTAAAAGCTTACAATGACTCCCAGTTTCACTCAATTTGAATCTATTTCTTTATATAAATGTATATGTACATCACGACTTATTCGTAAAAGAAATTGCACCTCGTGAAATAAGCTGAATTTCATCAAATTCATAAAATACACACACAATGCCAAATTCACAACAGTGGTTATTTGACCGCCAAATCAGACAAGTATCAAATTATGAATAAATAATTTAAATGATAAATGAAATGAAAATGAAGAATAATAAATAATATCAATCTACAAGAATCGTAAATTATTATTGAAAAATCAGTTAAAATGATATGCATCAGTTAAAATGATATTGTAATAGAATGAGGTCAATTACAAACAATTTACTTAATTTAATGAGTTTGACATTCCAAATGTAGTTCATTCTATGATGTGGCAGCAAAAATGATCATCGTGTGATGAAATCAGCCAGTGATATTTCATAAATGATCATCGTGTGATGAAATCAGCCAGTGATATTTCATAAATTCGATAAAATAACATACAAACTTCAAGATAAAAGCGACTTTACAATTTTTGCGTAACAAATACATGTATATTGACAATATTTTTTTGTTTAATCTAAACATAAAAGTGAATAATGTCACAGTCAATTGATATGATGAAAAAAAAAATTATAAGTTGTTGAGAACAAGTGGCGACAAAGATGATGAGAATAGTACATATAAAATACAAATATATAAATATAGTGAATAGATGGGTGTTGTAAGACAGTAGTGAAAGTGATGATACAAGCTCCTAAGTGCAAAACAACTTGTGACCATAAATTATTTATAAATGAAATGTAATTTTTGAATAATCTTAAACGACTGTGTACTTTTAATTAATAATTTCAGTTGTGTATACTTGAGAATGATGGAAAAATCAATTTGAACGTAGAGGCAAAGATCAAATCAGAAAGTGACAAATTTAACCTATGACTTAGTGATACGAATTCACCACCTCCATGGTTTTTTTGTTACAAATTAAGAGTACACATGCCATAGACAAACTATGTACTGTAAATCATTATTATTATTATATTATGAAGGGTTAGTAAACCAAGGCCCCGCAAGCTATCCCTTTCCTTATGCCATTTCAGTAAGACTTAATTAAAGCCAGTGTTTATGTATGTACAGTTAGATACAATATCGGATAGGCAAATCCTATTTGGCTATTTATCCGTCCAATACCATTTATATCCACCACAATTAAAAAGTGCAACTAGATTTTTATTATTTAAATATTAATATAATTTACTGTTTATTTTTTGGGTCTGACAGATATTGTAAATGCATCATCAATAAACAAATAAAAAAAGTATCTACAAAACAATGTGAGATGTAAATAATAAACTAACAAATTGACGATAAGCTCCCTGTTTTTAACAATAATGTCATTGAAACAAGAAAGTATCATTCGCAAATTAGAATCTGAGTCTTCATCGGTCACTAATCTATCAAAATATCTCCTGAAATTATTTCATTTTAGTTCATTTCATCAAAATACATAGCAGTTATAGATAGTCTGATTTTCCAATATGATTATTCAACAAGATCATTTCCTTTTCTATGCAAACATTCAATGATCAATTTTACCTGAAACTAGTTTTGAAAAAAATATGTTTGAAAATAAAAACGATGGTCAATATTAAATCTGTTTGTTTGTATGCTTTTAATGATGCATTTTATATATCAATTCAACAGCCCAAAATTTCATCATAAATAGAAACAAAAGGATATCCTCTTGTGGAGAACTCTGGAATATTTTTTCATTGGTTTTCATACTAAGTGTAAATAAGACATTCAAAATGTTTTGACTTTAATATTTCCTATTATGTAACACTCACTGATAATATGTTAAATAATATATGAATGGCATGGAATGTTATGCAAGTACTATACATCGGGACGGTCGTAAATTCACAACTTAAGATGAGCATATCGAATGATAAGCATAAAACCCTGGATGACGTTCGAATGGGAGGCTTTGGAAAACCAAGAGAAATAATAACTTACCGTAGTAGTCTGTAGCGTGGGCTGTATGGGAGGAAAGGAGAGAAAAAACATTTTTTAGAATGATTGTCGTTTAAAAAACAGCCACTTAAATAAAAAAATATACTAAAAAACAACATACAATAAATTACTATGACAATAAATTATAAAAAATAAACATCTATCAAATGGTGAAATCAAAACTAATCTTTCTTGAGAGTGAAACTAAATTCTAAAATATGAAATGACAAAACCTTAAATTGACAAAAAATTTGAGTCGACGACTTTGAGAAAGTAAAACACAAAATATTTCATATATTCAATAAAAAACTGCTCTAACAACGATTGTATACAAAAATGTATCAATGCATAGACGGTTATTATAAAACAAACAAAATCCATATAGGGAGTGCGGCCAATCTTCATGCTGTGCATCAGTATCAGTATTTGAAGAAGCAATGAAGATATTAAATAACAGAAGTTTATTATTTATAAAATAACACACCCATCCTTTATTTATGAATAACATTATAAAATGACTTGTTATAATTAAAAAATTTGTGGTGATGAATATCACAAAAGAAAAAAAAACCAAGATAGAATTTGTAAATCAAAATATATGAAAGAAAAACCTCTGATTTTGATAATTAAATGATCAAAGAGCTCATAAATGCCTGATTTTGTATAATGAATGTCCCCGTGGAAAGGGGTTAGTGTTAGAAATGTACATATAAGAACTACAATATTATCATTATTTTAGGTTTGATTTATAAACATCCAAACATATTGATGGATCATGGAAAAATAAGCAAAATTGTAAAGGAAAGCTATTTGAATTCAAGTTGTAAATTACATAAGCTTTTTTTTCTATATTATGTCATGGTTTATACATCATGGCTTAAAAATATTGATATTGTAGCTTATAGATTTCAAATATCATCTCCTTTCCACCCGGATTATCATAATACGTAATCACCGCTCCGGTTGTAAGGCATAAAAGACAATATGTCCTATTCTGATTCGTCTAAATTTATCCGTCTGAATTTTAGTATGTGGGAAATGTCAAAAAGTTGACTGCATTTATACGGGACTCATTACGTCACACCGCGCGGATAAAATACTTTTATCCACGGTCGCCCGTTGATTTAGACGTTTTAGTACTAGGAAATGAATCAGCATAGGACATAATATGATAGAATTGACTATTTTTGAAATGTTAAATTATTATTTTACACAATATACATAAAATAGATATTCATAAATGAAGGGATGGAAGCACATAACAGCCCAGTTAATAAAATATTCTGTAATAATATACATAATGAGCCAAGTTTTATCAGTATAATTAATCATAGCATTGTTTACAATATTGTCATTCCTCACAGCTGAAATAAAGAAATGAATGAGCGAACATGACATTGACACACAAATAGACGTAGATTCCACTTGGTTACCTGCGAAGGACACCAAAGGCACACATAAAGGTTTGTCATTGCATGTTTTGTGAAAAGATGTGCGGCACAGGATGCAGGAAGTATCAAGTAATTTTATCATAATATACATATTGCAATATCTCTATCACACTATGTACCGTCAATCTAATTTATTTTTTATTGAATTATATACAAGAGAATCCAATCAACTGATAATTATTCTATATTTAAATTTATTTCATACACTAACTATATTGTCACTACTGAAATAAAGGTTCAACAAAATTACAGATTTTTGCGCTCTGATAAGCTTGCCATCTGTATAATAGATCAAAATAATATTTTGAAACAGATATGAAACTGGGAAATTCAAAATAAAGCTAATAAATAACTAAAACAATGTACCTACATGAAAATTAAAACATTTGAAATAAAACTAAATTGTATCAGTAAAAATAAACTCATCAGTTAAAATATATATTATATAAAACAAATCTAATAAAATATATAATTTTAGAGTGTTAAATAAGTTTCATGCTTCACTATAACAATTTTTCTACCTAAAAGTATATTGTTACATATTTTACGCAAGTATAAATATTATTTGAGATGTTTGTTGTTTTATAAAGACAAATGGCACATCACATGGTCTTAAAATACAAATTCTATAACAAATTAAATGTGTTGAAGATTAAATACATAAATTAAACATATTCAATGGATAGCTGATATTTTATTTTCAGATTCTCGAGTATAATATCCAAAATAGATTTAACTGACAAACACAACATCCAAACCATCCTCGATGTCATTGAATCAATAATATCACTCAAATGAGACAAAAATTAATGAAAAAAAAAAACAAGCAATCATTCATATGGTAAGTCATATAAGTCATACTACCCCACAACATATTTATACATTTTTTTGTCCAAGCACAGAATTAATTGCAGGAATATGTTTATTATACCTCAATGAAAAACCAGGAATACAGGTACTTACGAGGTTATTAAGCAGGAAATCACTTCACACAATCACCATTATTTTCGATGCAGAAAAACGATGTCACATAACTCCACTACTAAACAAATTACACTGGTTGAAGTGTCCAGAGCGAATTGATTACAAAATTGTGTCAGAGAAGAGATCTCTCTGGGAGGCATCTCACACTCAGATCGTCTGGATCACAGAGTAACAATTCTTTAAAGGAGTTGGACAGAGTCAACAAAGCGGCTTACCATGCTTTAGTGTGAGTGGTCCTATTAAGTGGAATTCACTGCCTCTAGATGTCCGCAGTGCTCAAAGCAAGAGCACTTTCACTAAAGGACTAAAAACAGCTTTGTTTCGAAGAGTAACACAACATTAAACTATCAGCGCCCTTGGTATGATCTCGAATCATTAAACGGTGCTATACAAATAACATATTATTATTATTGAAAATGCCATCTATTGAGAAAAAGTGTAATCATCAGCAACAAACCTCCACTCATATTTATTGCAAGAACAGTAGTGCTTAAGTTTAATAGATGTCACCAATTTTATATTAACTCTTACACACAATTCATCCATCATTCCTTCATAAAATTTCATGAACCATAGTTGATTCTTCTCAATCGTGCATTTCAGATAAGAAAAATTCAATTCAGAACAATATTGAAACTCATACATACTGACATTTTCAACCTGATTCAATAAGCACATACAACTTCCACTGTTCAATCTTTCCAAACCCTAAGCAGGAAGTAATTCAAGAGAGATATAGATGTGTGCTATAGAAATGAAAAAAACATTTGTAAAATATTACAAAAGCATATTTTGAATGATTTGTGCCAATCAAAATTGTGAGAATTGAAAGCTTAAAATGATGGAGCAGAATTAAGTAAACCTTATATAATTAATATGTCCTTAAAATAATTTGTTTGATCAATTATTGATGAATATTACACCAATCCTAGTGTATTTTTATATTATCTAGATAATGATTATAAGGTTTTGAGTACGGAATGATTCAAGGCTGATTCCACAATCAACAATAAGTATATTATTATATAAGAATCCAACATCTAATTATTCACTCAGGTGTAAAATAGTAGGTTTACCGTGAAATTGTATGGATGAGAAAGCTATTCTTACAGAACTGATTTTTTGTGTCTTCAAAATGAAATTATAACATTCAATAAGTGAATTGTTGAGTTCCTCGACATTAACCCAAGTATAGTGTTAAAAAATTTCCTAAAAACATCCAAATCTCTGAACCAACTATATAAATTATTAGTGATATTAAATAACCCGCAACACATAAAAAAGTTTTAGATTGATAAAATATGTATTAGAAAATCTACTTATATTCATCCCTTTTTTGAAAGATAAATTCATTTTTATCATAAAATTGTCAAACGTTGGTTGACCCATTAATGCATTGTTGGATAACTCTCACATGACATTCAATGCAATAAAAAGTACTCAGAAATATATTTATATAAAAACCTCATTTTAAATACGATTTGAATTTTTTCTGCCCATTGTACTGACTGCAGATATAATTTTTTGTTTTCCCATTACTTTAATAATCAAAGCATGATTACATATTATTCCGAACCATCATTATTAGCTATTTGTGTTACAGCGTGTGTAATACATATAAAGTATGTACATATAATTTAGTGCTTCATAAAATAATTATATTAATAATGAAGAATTTACAATGTAAATTTAATTACCTGAATAAAACACAAGCAAAATTAATATAGGTATTTTGATTATATACATTTAAAAAATATATACCTATTTATTTATACTAGGTATTTTGAAATCAAACAAAATTAATTATGATTCTACATATATATTTTTAAGTGTTTCATGACGAGCGTTTCGACTTGGGAACGTAGAATTTTGTTTTTTTTATAGGGTACAAACTTAGGTATTCTAAAATCAATATTTTTATTTAAAAATACTAAGCATAATGGAGTTCTACATCTTAAATACTGTCATTATTGACAATTTAAAAATATATTGATTTTTTGAAGTCCTAAGAACACATACAATATAAATAAACAAAATAAAAAAAAATATTGCCACCTCTGTTTATTGACACTGTGACACGTCGTTCGAATAATGTGATTGCATTCTCCCAGCAAGGAGAAATTTATTGTTTCTCTAGGTTGGAAAACTGGTTGGTTCGAAAAAATTGTCATTTTGCAATAAAATTATTTCTCAGTAATTATTTCATATAAATTTTCCCATAGTTTATGTAGTTGAAATGTTAAAATACTAAATAGTCAGATGACCAATTGACTCACAACAGCTAACAAATCAAAAAGTTATTTTAATAGTTGGCAAATTTCATCAAGCACAGAAAAATAATCAGAAGGAGGAATATTTTCAAACATTATAGTGTTAATTGATTGATTTTTATTTTAAAATTGTATGTTCGTGTAAATATTATGCCTGTTATCATTGACCTTAATTCTAAATCCTTGTCAATACTCTAAGAAGTTCCAAAGTAGGCACACAAGGATGGTCAACATATGACAGATTCCATTGAGTCAATCAAATACTAAAGAACCAAAATCATACATTTAAATTATTGTGATTTTGTTCCCGGCAACGACTTTATAAGTGATACAAGATAAATCTCATCAGAATAGTACATATTATGTGTATGAATTTACTACTCGGATGAGATTTATCTTTGTGTCACTTATAAACGCGTTGTTGGGAGTAAAAATAACACTCAAAGCTGATAAAATTGTAGTTTCAGCCTCAAATCGACACTCGTGGTTTAATACTTGTTTTGTATTCAGGTAACCAAATGTAAAATAATATATTAGGTATATATATATAAAATGTAAGTGTGTGAGTGTATGACTGTGCGATAGTGTTGACGAATCCGTTACCTTTCCTTGGTCTCCACCAGTCCTCCATGTATCCTGCAAGCGGTGAAGCATTGGAAGAGCATCCTTTTGTTAGGGTAGCATAAAAACATCAACACACACATTCGCCCAATTCCAAAATACAAAGACACATTGTGGACACTTAAATACCACCATTTTACAAACACTAATATGTCATATTATGTCGTGTATTGGGCAAGAAACCTTATTGTTCTACACTATTGATACCAGTATTATAATTATTTTGGAAGAAATTTGACAAATTACAGTTAACTTGTCACTTGTGCAGGGTGCATTATTCAGTCTTTTCACGGGGTAACCAGTGAAATAAAAACTAAACAATGGAGGAGTTCTCAAGTTATTTCATTATTATTCATTTCCGACCACCGTGGCACAGTTGGTAAGCCGTTCGGTTTCTGTGCGGGCGTCCTGGGTTTGATTCCCAGCAGAGGAGAAATTTATTTCTCATGCAAATATTGCTTCTCTGGGCTGAAAACACTGGTTAGTTGGAAGAAATTGCCATACGGCAATAAACTCACCACTTGCGCAGGGTACAAGGAAGTGTTCATCATTTATTTATTTATTATAAATAAAAACTATGGTAGTGATATTAAAAATTTAACAACTACGGAACATGTGTTTCTCACTAATGTGACTTTATTTAACCTCGATACAGGTTTATCTTAGTGATATTGAATATATTATGATATATAAATTGTACGCCATGAAATGTTAGATTTTCGTAAATAAATAAAATCACACTCTTTTGAATTTGTGTGATTACAGTTTTGGTTTTTTAATGCTCCCTTTCATATTTTTTGGAACAACTCTTATAGACATTATTATTACCTGTTATAATTAACTTGAGGCTTTACGTTGCATGAGTTGGTTAGATGAGATTGCCTTATGACAATAAACCCACCTTTTTTAAATTATTGTACATAAACCAATTAAATAAAATAATTAATACAAAATTTCAGAACAAATTATCACAATGTAAAATTTTCCCAAAAAAACTATAATTTATATTTTTCTCTACATCGTCTCGTATCTTTTATTTTTAAAGAATGAATATGTCCTTGTTATAATAATGTATACATACATTCCTCAATCAAAGCAAAATTCTTGTGCTAAAGGTGAACAATATCATTTGAAGGAGGACTCAAACCCGCGTCCACTAAATAACTAAACATCTCAAATGTGAATGAAGTTTTGATAAAAACTAAAATACGTATACTGGGATCAATAGCGTAGAAAATATTAAATATTGTTTATTGACAAAACCAATAAAACAATATCAAATTTGATAAAATTGTGTTGAAAGAATTTATGACTGATACCTCTTGTATACCATTTATATGAGTCTGACTGACAAACGGAAAGAATAAATACGGAAAACGGAAACAGAGAGTATATTAATAATTAAAATAATTTGGTTCGTACAAAATAGTACAAGAGTTTGTCAATCAGAGAGAAATAAAGGTATATTTGTCTTAAGTAACATTTTAAATCAAGTGTAACATGTATGTAAAACAATGATTTATAATGAAAACTGTGTTTTTGGTGAAGAAACAGTACATTATTATAAAAATTATGTAATAATCAGAACCAAAATAAAAGTCTTCATAAGCCTGAATATAAAACATCTTTCATATTCATAAATAATAAAAATATTGATTTATATGACAATAAATAATGCATAACTGAAAAAATGTATAATGCATAATAATTTAATTTGTTTTCACTAAAACTTATATAATCAGCAGATTAAATAAATTTTACATAATAATGGCAATACTTTTTGTTTAATTTCATTTATCTTAACAATCAAATCTTTATGGAGTCATTGTCATAAAAACATTAATTTTTGGTTACCACAGACAAAACACTGTCATATTTGAAAGATTTAATTGGCATATATAACATTAAGTTCACTGTCACAAATAGATCTAGAGCATCTGATAAGTTAATGAATTGTTGATTTCAATGCTATCATTCAATGGCGACAAAAAATATCCATATCAACCAACTTTGTAAAATGCTTCATTGTTCTATAGTAACAATTCTATCAACAAGTATTCCATTTGTCAATTTATACTAATAAACATGGGTTCATCAAAAAAGCACTACATTGAAAAGAATAAAATACTAATCAAATTGTTTTATAGAATTTATGAAAGTTACAATACTGCTCAATCAATTCAAAATCATGGATATAATATATAAAGGAAACTAAAAGTTCCTGTGCTTAAACATTTTTATCGTAAGTTGATAGGTAGTTTAATCTAAGACCACCACTTACTTGATGCTTGGTCACTAGGTGGAGGTAAGATTATTTGGTGAAATGAAATTTTGCGCTAAGTGTATCAAAAGTTGATAGTTTAATCTACTATAGACCACCACTTACTTGATGCTTTGTCACTAGTAGGAGCTAAGATTATTTGGTGAAATGAAATTTCACACTTATTTGAGTGTATCAAGAATTAGATTTTTACAAGAAATTTTGTTGAAATCGGCAGTAAGTCAGTTACTTCCACAACCTTATAATTTTCAAAGTCTATCTGATGTTTTCAATATAATATTTATTACAATGTCAAATCACAGTGAAAAATTTCATCAGTCTTATATTCAGGCTTGACAGAATAATTCATATACAGTACCTATATTGTAAATTATTGCCTAAAACGTAAAGAATATATATTATTACGATACCACTTAGTGTGCATATATTATGACACATTGCAGATACAAAAACCTGAACACCCCAACATATAAAGAAATAATAATAGTGAAAATAAATCAATTTAAAAACAACTAACAGAAAACATTATTAGTCATGATGCATGTATTACTTCTACACTACCAAACTACAAAATATATTGTTTAGTATAATTCCAATGTGTTAATTTTTTGGTTTAATTTAAAAAAAAGCCAGAAGGGAAGGTGTGCATGCATAACAAAATATTTAGACAAAAAGCAAGAAAACTAATAAATAACAGTATAATAAAAAAAAATTGACTTCAATGACACTGGGACTCATCATAATTTGGAATAAAAATGACCAAACAAATTGAAAATATAAAATTATTAAGTAGAAATAAATAAATGTATATTTCCATAAAAACTACAATTTGACTAAAGAATTTTAGTTTAGTCATATTTAGTGGAACGGTACACATAATTTCTTATTATGTAATACGACAATGAAAACATGGTTGATAGGAATGATTAAAAATAGTTTTAGCCATTTGAATTAGTAATTGGGTAAAAAAACTTATCTTCTTCCGTCCCAAAATAATTTTAATACATAAACCCATTTTATTTAAAAAAAAAACATTATGTATAATTCAATTAAATTGATAAAAAACATGACTGTAAGAAACTCCCAGTAAACCATTGAAATTAAATGAAACAAAAAAATAAAAATAAAATAATGAACAGCACAAACACTTCTAAATAAAAAACAATTTGTTAATAAAAAAATAGTAATGTAAAGAACTCAGGAAAAAAATTCAATGTATTTTCATACAAAAAAAATATTGTTGTCTTTGAAATTATTTATACTATGCATCATGATTTAAAATAAAAAGTAAAAAATAAATAGATATAGATTACTTCTAGTAATATGGAATGAATTTCTGAATTTTTTGTATCCCCCAAATACCAAAATATTAATAATTTTGGAACATCTAATTATATAATAAACTATGACAGTAAATATGTATATGAAGCAATCAACAAAAATATGAGAACCACAATCGTGATTATTATTTTTTCTACGTGATGAATTTATATTAAATTTGTCAAATATCTCCTTATCAATATTTCTTTTGCATACCCTGATTCCCCATTTTTCGTCATAGCTGTGATTAATTTATTTATTTTTAGTTTTAATTGTTTTATACATCAAACCCAATTAACATTATTTCTCACTCACATTTTTTTCTACAAAATTTAATAAACAAATAATTGTTGTAATTAAAAATTTGTCAATATTTAAATAAAACAATTATTAAGTCGGTTACTTGGATATAATATGAATTGATCAAATATATCTTAAGAAACAAATTAATAATGTGTCATCCTAAGAATGCTGAATCACATTGAATTTTATGATATAATATGATTCTTCGAATTTTTCGTGAGAAACTTTGTAGAAGTTCATTTTAAATAAAATAAAATAAATTAAAACAAATAACTTTGTTTACTTCTACTACTGTAAACACCTTTAATTTATGAAAGGGGTTATAACGTTTTCGAGCGTGTGCTCATCCTCAGTAACCACTTATTACTAACTTAAAACTAATGACAGACTACTTAACTATGTTGGCGGGCGGACGGAGGAAGAAGGCACCAACCACACCCACTATCACCCCCCCCCATCCACCACCCCCTTCTTCCTCCGTCCGCCCGCCAACATAGTTAAGTAGTCTGTCATTAGTTTTAAGTTAGTAATAAGTGGTTACTGAGGATGAGCACACGCTCGAAAACGTTATAACCCCTTTCATAAATTAAAGGTGTTTACAGTAGTAGAAGTAAACAAAGTTATTTGTTTTAATTTATTTTATTTTATATATAATATGAGTTAAAATATTTTGTTTATACCCAATGTGATACAGTATGTGCGTTCATAATGTTTCTAGAGTATAACACACGATAAGGAGTTGGATTGAAGTTGGATAGGCAAAAATTTAAGCTAAACCCGTGAAACTATCGCTTGTCAACAGAGTTGTTGAGGAGTGGATTTGGAAGAACTTGTATGACTCTCTCTATGGCAGGAATAAGTGATTGTTGTTGGTGGTGTTGCTAGTTCTGACAGTTGGACTTGGTGCAATACACCAATATACAGACATATCAGCTTGGCTGGCTGTCTGATAATAATATATTGAAATCTATCTATTACATGACTGAGTAAGAATGATAATCACGTGTGTTCCTCATATTTTCACAATAATCAAATAATAATAAATATATAAATGAATGAAATGAGGGGAACTAACCGTCCCGATCGTGACCAGAAGAGTTGACCGTTTGTGTTTGTTTGGTATAAGTGACAGCCTCCTTAGGTGGAATGTTAGTAGCCTGGACGGAAACCACACTCAGCTGAGGAATGAGTCTCTTCTGTCCCCTGTAATAATAAGTCAATCAATTGCAGTAAAAGCAACAAAAAATAAAAGTGAAAAGAAAAGACAAATTGTTATAAAAGACTATGAACTAAAGAAACGCTCATGTGTTGATTCGCAGACGAGCTGCTATGTGCTACTGCTGTTGTTCTATTTCCAACAGTAATTTTTTATTGTCAATATATTATATCAAAATGAATTAATTATATCATAGAAAAGAACTCTAAATATCTTTGAATTCTAATAGAATACAAATCAAGAGTCAAGGCAGAACACACATAGGCCAACTGGCCTTTTGTGATACTGATACCCCAACTGTCTGGGACTGTTCTCCTCCTTCCTTAATCCACCCTAAACCAGCCCGAGTGGCTAATGAATAATAAAGTAACAAATTTCCATATTTCCACAAACAAGACTAGACGACACCCTGATACTAGAACATATTTAGTTCATAAAACGACACACAATCAAGCTATCAGCAACAACACAATTCAATACTCGAATTTTAAAGAGCAACAAGTTGAAAATGGAAATTCATTTTTCCTTGTAATAATTACTATGTTGTTTTCTTTTAATAGTTAGGAATCTTGTTTTATCCGTTAGAATTAAAAGGAAAAATCCTTCTTCTCACCATTTGCTAAGGATGTTTCCTTTTGTTGCCTTTTAAAACTCAGGTATCTACGCAACAATTTTCTAAGGTGGATTTTGAGAGGCAAAGAATAACATTTTAGGACAAGAGGGGAAATGGTCACGACACTTTCATGATTTTTTCCAATCTCAAGAAAAAATAGGATATGTCGATATGGATTCCAGAATAAAATAGACATTCTGGGGATATACAAATATTTACAGATATTCTCAATTTCGTTGGAATTCACCAAAATTATGGTAAATTGGACTTGATAATGATTATTTGTCTTATTACCATATTGTTATTGTGTGTGGTGACATAGATACAAGTATTTTCTAATCACACCTGTTATAGTAAATGGAAGCTTTATGTCATTGTTATTCCATAATTTTGATAAGTGTATCGCTGTTAATTGAGTGCATTATATACTTAACTATGATCCTATTGAGACTGATAAAATGGTAAACATTTAACTTGGTGGCCTTGTTGATATTTGTAATGGCGTAGCACACATGTCATGCTTTGTTGTCTTGTAGTAAAATTTATAGCCTCACTTGTGATCATATTGCCATTTATGTGAAGCCAAACTGATATATAAGCCAATTTTGGGAAGATAACGAGGGTTGCAGAACATAAATTTACATAAATTGATACAGAATCATTCATTATCCACGATAATATTTAATAGTTCAGGTTGACTTTGCGATAAAATGGTGGTGGTAATATTCAAAAAGTCAAATTGATTTTGTTCTTTTGTTGAGGTTGATTTTTTATCTATGAAGATAGAAAAAATGTTTAAATGTTTCGGTTGAAGTATAATATGTGCGATTGTATTGTAAGTAATATAATATAAGGATGTCATATGAAAAAGTAAGGAAATGAAACATGTTTTGAAGAATAATAATAATTATTACAAAAAATGGTAAATTTGTAGATTGCACAAATAAAAATAGATAATCCAAAAAATAGAAATGAGATACTGCATTCAGTCTTTTCTTAATTGAAAATAGTTCTCTTCAATACCTTTTTCTTTTGATATTATATTTATGTACACATTATCTCCCGTTTGTATGTCCCTTTCAACTGCAGATATAAATACATCATTTATAATCTTCAAAGCTTTATTTTTTGTTATGCAAATATCATTCGAACAATTTAACCAATGAAGATTCAGTTGACTATCTAGCAACGGTTGCAACAGGGAACTACCAGACCCAAAAGCTCTGTAGTCCACTTTTTCTAGATTTCCTATTGGATCATAGCAGTACACAGCCCCTTTGCCATATTCATCCAGGCCAACAATAAGACTGGATACCAAATACGGAAAAAACCTCTTGTTATAGAGCAATATGGACAGCATATACGCAGCGGCTGACGTAGAAATAACCTTTTGATTCTCCATGTTATAGATCTGTACTTGAGCTTGTACGAGTTTACTTATTGACAAAACATCATTCCACGACCCCACACAACCCAAAATACATGTATCAGTCAGTTTAAAAATTTTATGTTGTCCTCTTGTGTGAATGTATGTAGTCGTAGACAACCTGGTGTCTGATCCGACTACTGCAAAGTTGCATCCAGCAATAGCCACTAAACTGCCTCCATTGTTAGCATAAGGTCTCCAGGAAGTTTTATCTACAACTTCATGACTACAAAAGTCGTTATGAAACATCACAAAAATTGTACTATTTTATAAAAATATTACATCCAAAAATAAAATTTCATATTCAAAATAAATCAAATTAAAAGTCAAAGATTCTAAAACAAACATTCAAATTAGACAAAGAGAAAAATTAATACCCAAACAAAAAGAAAATTAAATTTGTTAGGAAACAAAAATAATTTAACAAATGGTACTTTATACAAAAAGTACTTACCTACTTAATAAAATGATAAAAGGTATAATTGTGTAGGGCTCGACAAACAAGAGAATGCAGGTGACAGTTTTATAAAGTGTTGTGGAAAATCTATGGATGCAAATTACAGTATTTTTCTGCACTAAAATTGGTTTGTGCACAGGTTATGTCAGCTACATTCTTTCGCTGGGCAAGGTCTACTTGCCCATCTCTGATTTTGGAATTGTTAAGTATATTGAAAGTTATGTAAGTTTAACTAACAAAAATAGAAAATTTGATTAAAAAAAAAATAACTATGGAGTTTTATCAAAAAGTGACAGTTTCAAACATTGAAAAAAGTATATTAAATAGTATCATACTTTCATGGTATAATAGGGCATAAATATAAAAACTTACATCTGTTGAGAGGGCAGTAGGCTGGAGTCTGGTGTGATTGTAGAGGTGGGTAAGGAGGAGAGTGGAGGCAGAGATGAGAGAGATGAAAGGGAGGAAAGGACCTCATGTACAGGTGCCACTCCCAGTGATGACAGCATCTCATCCAAGTCTCTTCGGCTCTCACCCCCGACACCCCCAGCAGCACGCAACTGTTGACAATAATAATAATTATAGGTTAAACATCTTCACACATTATATTTTTTTGCTGAAAACAATGATTATGTACTAATTTATTGTTTCAAACATCCGCAAAAACGCTACTATTTTAGCCACATCCTAAATATGTCATATTTCTTGGAAATAATCAAAAACCAATAATAATTCAATAATCAATAATTAGTTTAATAATCAATGTTTTTTTATAGAAAACTAGCGAAACCTAGCAATCCGACTGCCGTGACACAGTTGGTAAACCATTTGGCTTCTGTGCGGGCGTCCTGGGTTCGATCCCCAGCAGATGAGAAATTTATTGAAATTCATTTCTCACACAAATATTCTTCTCTGGGCTGGAAACACTGGTTAGTTGGAAGATTTTGCCATATAGCAATAAACTCGCCACTTGCGCAAGGTGCATGAAAGTGTTTATTATTATTATCATAATGTTCAATAATGGATCTTCGTGTTATCTGAAATTTCAAATTATAATTTTGTCCGTTTAGTGCCTCCCGTCCGTTCTATCTAAGGTTCCCGGCTTTTTTTATAATCCCGGGACCCGGGAATAAAAGAAAAAAATTCCAGGGTTTTTTTGGGAATATACGAAAAGTGCATTAATACCTTAAAAAGAAGTGACACGGATGGCCAAAGGTCATTGGAAAAGACAAAATTAAAAAAAAAACAAACTTTTTCATAAACATATTATTCATTTATACATACAAAAACTCAAATAAAAATCTGCGATATTGCATGTTTATTATTAGCAAAATAGGCCTTTATCAGAAACCTGACTTTTAGTAGCTAAATTGCATGCCACTGAGAAAACTCTTTCACTCTTTGTGGAAGTTGGTTTCACAGATAATAAAATAATTTATTAAAAACCTTTGTTTAACAAACGTTAAAATATCTACAACATATATGCTGCGAAGCCTCGAAGTTTGTGTTTTTTGACTACAAAGTTGAATAAACCATGAAAAAAGTCCACTAAGCCATACAAAATTCCTTCACAAAATAAGAATTTAACTTTGCCGATATGTTAAGATAAATAAATTCTCATGAACAAATCGACAGTTGGATTATAGAGCCATTTGATGTTTAGAAATACACAGCTTCAGATTGCGATCTTAAACAACTTGGGCATTCTTGTCAAATAAAAATATTAAACTTTATAATGTCAGTTACTGGCATTATTCCAAAGACCTTAAGTCACAATTTAAAAATTCTAGATTTACGGAATAAAAATATAAACACAATTGCAAAAATCGGTAATACACGTAGAATTGACAGACTTTTAAAACATTAATGCTCGGGAATCAATAGGATTGATAGGTAGTCATCATCATCATCATCATCGGTGCTATAAGCCCATTGTGAGCTTTGGCCTCCTCCAGAATTTTTTGCCATTTAGACCGGTCCATCGACTGCAGTTTGCAACGCCAATCCTCTTTAAATCCTCCTATATGCCGTCCATCCACCTTAGCTTGAGTCTCCCCACACCTCGTCTTTTCTTTGGGGTTCGGCCTTCCTCCATTCGCTGAACGTGCCCTAACCATTGAAGTCAAAGTATTTTTATATACCTATTTAATTACGTTAGGATCACTGTTAAGGTTCTCCAGCTCATGGTTGTATCTTATCCTCCATATTCCATTCTCACAAAATGTGCCAAAGATTTTTCTCAACACCTTCCGTTCAAAGACCAACAGCGCATTTTCATCCTTCCTACTAAGCAACCAGCATTCAGCACCATATACAAGTACTGGTCGCAGCAATGTTTTATACAATAACAGCTTAGTATTGCGTGTTAACAATCGGTACTTGAGATGTCGGTGAATACCGAAATAGCATTTATTTTTTCTCAGCTATTCTACTTTTAATCTTGTCTCTTAATTGATAGGTTATATAGCCATGTAATTTTTTTTTAACTTTTAATGTTCTAAAAACTAAGACAATGTAGTAGTGCCTCAATGATGAAAGTTACTATAAATATATGACTTGTCTTGATTCTCGAGCAACTGAGAGGTAAGTACAATGTCAAATATTAATTTAATATGCACCCAATAACAAGTTCCACATTCTGGAGGCTTACCGTCTTACTTATAAACATAAACTATCTATAATATCCTGGTAATAGATTGTGATTAACGAAAAAGTTTACTTATAAACCGTGACTATCTTTACTACACCTTTATTTCATAGATGTCAAGTTAGGACTGGTCGAGAGGTTGTTTTACGCTTGACTTACGCGTCATAACAAATATTTCAAAATGGCAGATCTTTCACATATGATCCGACACATATTTGAGATTGACAGAAAAATTTAATACTTATAACGTTTTTCCTTGTGTTTAAATTGACTCAACACGGCACAACGCGGTGTTTTTTTTAATTCTTCGATGTTAGTTATCCAAAGTTTACATGCATTTATCTATTTTTTGACATCTGTGAAGCCAATGCGGCCATATGACAAAAATAAATAAGGGTGTTCGTAAATAATTCGGTGAATTAGTCATATCTTAGTATACGTTTATAAGAAAAAAAAAATTAATACCGATCGTAACTATATTTTAGTTGTGCTTATCTAGTTGCACGTTTAGTAAGCTTTTAGCGAAATCTAATATGTAAGATTGTTACTATATTTATTGTCGCACAAATCCAGACTGAAAAACAGTATCTTTACTGGAAATCTAGCCTGAGATATTTTGCTCAGGAGTCAAATATCTAACTGACAACCACGAAACCCAACAATTTATGATAAATCCATTTGTTTTTATACATAAACAATAATAATAGGTACTTAATTATAAAAACAGAAAAGGTAACATAATTTGTTTAATATTTGAAAGGTAACTTTGTGGCGTCATTATAAATAATTAATAATATCCAAAATTACTTCGTTTACACCACTTATGAGGACTAACGACCTAGTGCGTAAGTCTTCCTGAAGAGAACGTTGTTTTCGAAACTGGTCGACGTTGGTCCTCATGAGTGTTGTAAACAAAGTAATTTTGGATATCATAGATAAGGTAACATAACATTGTGACTACCAGATCAGACATAATCAAAATCAATCGTAGGCATAATTTAAAAGGTCAATGTATTCTACTTACTGTAGCTTCTTCCACATCCTTTTGTTCTTTTTCACGACGTCTTCTATCTTTTTCTTCTCGAAGTGCCTGAAGTTTGGCCTTCTTTCGCTCTAGCTCAGCTTTTCTATCCGACATGATGAGTTTTTTCTGAAAAAATAATCGTCACTGTAAAAAACGATGAATACTGATGAATACGTATAAGCCAACACCTTGCGTATATACCTGTATACCATATTTGTTATTTAAAATCAATTTTCAACCTTAAAAAACAAATAATACTTACAAAACTCAATTCTGATGGGTTATAAAACGACAGGCGTGTTAAATATTACTCATAAAAGTTATAAATGTGGTTATAAACGATCTAATAAAACAGAACTGTCAAAACCGGTACAAATACGTTTCTGACAGCCATTTTGTGCAAAATGAACTCTTTCTATAGGGATGAGAAATGAGAAATTATCTAACAGTATTCGAATATTCGATAACTAAATATTTCCAAAAATGTCTATTTGTTCAAGAGAATTTATTTCTCTTAACATATTTTCAAATATCTTAGCCCTGTGTGTGAAGGAATTTTGTATGAAGTAGTCGACTTTTTGCGTGGTTTTTCTAACTTTGAAGTAAAAAAACACCATCATTTGAAGTTTCGCAGCATATTCGATAAACCACATAATCTGTGATTCGAAATAGAAAATTTTGTGTACCTGTGTGTCCGTCCCCCTTTATGACTTTTGATTCGCTTGATGTACAAAGCACAACATTTCAGAAGGTAAGTATACAAAATTTTTGGCCTGCATTGCTCATAAATTGCATGCAACACTAGTTTTTTAGTTATTAATACTTTGTGCACATAAAAATCACGTCCGTAGGCTAATCGAAACTTGTACAAAAGGTGATAAATTTTTTTATTAAAAAAAAATTATATTCTGGGTTGTATTGTCGTCAAAAATATGATATTGTTAGTTGGGAGAAATTGCCGTACGGCAACAAAAACAAAAACATAAACAAGAATATAACACCCTTACTAACCCACCTGATAAATAGGTGCATTTCCACATCTGTATACCCAGACAAATTGAAAATTGGCATAATTCGCCCAATTTATAAAAAAGGTCGACACGATGTATATAATAATTACAGACCGATAACTATTTTGTCTTGCATTGATAAAATAGTTGAGAGGTATTTCGGAAATCAAATAAACAACTACTTGGAAAAAATAAAATTATCAATAAAAACCAATTTGGTTTCCAAAAAAAAAAGAAGTACCTCACAGCTATTAAGTCAATTTACAAATGAAATTAACAAACATCTTAATAATAAAAAACACGTTCTTGTAATTTTTATAGATTTCAGCTAACCATTTGATACGCTACGATATGACACCCTATACTCTAAACTCCTGCAGAATGGTATACAGGGTCCTCTCTATAAATGGTTTATGAATTACCATCTTAATAGAAAAACTATGGTAAAGATAGCTGACTCGTACAGCAACATAAAATTGACTGAAGAAGGCACGGCTCAAGGTTCTATCCTGGGACCTATTGAATATTTAATTTATGTCAATGATATGTGTAATGTCCTTAGAGATAGGGAGGGCTCGGTGTACCAATTTGCGGATGATACGTGTGTCGTCGTGGCGCATGAAAGTTTGCAAACGGCTGAGCAAATTTTACAAGAAAATTTTAACCTTCTATGTAAATGGGCGCATGATGTTGGTCTTGTAATGAATGCAGAAAACTAAAGCAATGCATATTCATTCTTCTCATAATAAGTCGATTCACAAACCAATCCTCATTGCCCACGAACATGTCTGTTTACATAAAAATATTGCTATATGTACTTGTGAAAACATTGATTTTGTAACCCAACATATGTATGTCGGACTAATAATTGATAATAGATTGAACTGGGGTCCACATGTAGAGTATGTACATATGTGGGAAGCTTCGCACCATAGCATGCAAATTCTCCATTCTCAAACATAAATTACCGTATGCAATCATAAGAATGCTATATTTATGATTAGCAGATAGTATCATCAACTATGGACTGAGTAGCTATGGCAGGACATACAAAACTTATTTAGCAAATATCTATAATCTACAATTAAAACTTTTAAAAATCATAATAAGTAATAAAATAAAAAGTACGTATCAGAATAATGAAAAGGGTATATTCAAACACTGTAATGTATTAGCTATATATCATAAAGTAAAAATTGCCATCTTAAAAGACGAACATGATAACATTAATAAATTAGAAGTAAACTCACGTAGAAATAACCTCCGAAAGTTAAACTACCTAAAGAAATATATTTTACCTGTGTACAAAAATGTATATGGCATGAGAACATGGGAATATCTCCTGCCAAAAATATTAAATGATATGGATGATGAGCTCTTGCATATATGCACTACGTGCCCTAAATATTTTACCCACTTAAAAAGGTATATGATGAGGTCCGATAACGACAGCTATGTGCTCTAGAAGTATACTCCTAGAGTTGACCGGCTGTCATAGGTCGAAACCTGTATCGTATTATTTTTACCTGTATATGTATGTATATAGGTATATAGGATTTTTTTTGATTTATGTATTTGTTTGTTTGCTCATTTATTTGTTTCTTTATTTTATTTTTGTTTTATGAATTATGTATATTAAAATTACCAAACTGAATTCGTCAACCTCAGATAAACCCTGAGGGTTTCGTTGGTTGACTGTATCTTTGAATTGTAAATGTCAGTATATATATAAATAAAAAAAAATAAATAAAAAATAAAAAAAATAAAATAAACACGCAACTTGCGCAGGGTGCAAGGAAGTGTTCATATTATTTTTTTTTTTGCGGCGCTGGCCGATTTACTAATGATATTAATAACAATTAAGCACTACAAATAATAATACTCAATTATTATTATTACCATTATACACTTCCTCAAAAGATTTAGCAGATCAATGCGTAAATTGTAATTTATTTAAAAGAGCAAAATAAAATGCAACAAACGCATCATCAAGATCACCCATCCAGATACTTAACATATCAAAGGATTAGGCTCTGAGGAGGTCTCTATACTACCTAACAACCCTACTGATTCCCGAATAGTAACGTTTAAAAAATCTTTAACTATTCTACATGTATTCATTATTACCGTTTTTTGCATTTTTATTATTAAGTTTTTCGATAAATCTATAATTTCTAAATTACGGATTAACGATTTTGAAATAATGCCAGTGGCTGAAATAATGAACGGTAATATTATTATTTTACGAGAATGCCAAAGTCTTTTAATCTCGTTAGCTAAAGAGGTGTATTTTCTAATTTTTTCTTCAAAAGTTTTTATAATATTACTAGAATTTGGAATAGCCACGTCGCAAATATATAATATTTTTTAAATTTTATCATATATTATTAAATCGGGTCTGTTATATTGAATTGACCAGTCAGTTAATATTGTTTTATCGTAATAAAGCGAAATATTATTATTTTCTTAAAATGAAATCGGATTATATTCATAATATGGTTTTATGTTTATCGCGTCAATTAATTTATATTTAATAGCTAAATTTTGGTGTATTATTTTTGCCACTTGGTTATGTCTAAATGTATATTCTGATTGCGCGAGAAAAGAACAGCCCGATATTATATGCTCGATTGTTTCCGGAAAAGCCAAACATTTCCTACAACCATTGGCGGCTGGTGACCTTAAATCTTAGAGGGGCTCAAAATTATAATTATACCTAGATGAGAAATTAACTTACAACAGAAATCAGATATGTGACACAATATTATTTCGTATATAAAAATTATCAGTGTTTTCCGTAGTTCTTTTGTTTATCGGAAATCAAAACGTGAACCTGATCATTTATGCTGTATTTGGTTGGGTTTTAAATAACGCTTGCAATAAAATGCATCGATCAATTATAAAATAATTTGTGACAACTAATGAATTTTGATCATACAAAATTTAAAAAAAAAACTTCTGGCAACGGCCGCAAGACTGCTTCCTGATTTTACACATTTTATATCATTTTTATTTGTAATATTGTGGTATCAATTAATTAAATAATAATACTTATATATTTCGGATGATTTATAGTTTAAACTATGTAATATCAATTAATGATAGTCTCAAGGAATTGCAACTGATTACCTAACGTTCGACCATCGCAATGTAGGTACATACAACAAAATACGAATGAATGAAAATGTACTATAACCCTTCGCGGGCACTGCCTCGTTTTGCTCTAAATCGGCATACATTCAGCGTGTACGGCGAACTGCGGCGGCAGCGGACGGTCGCGTGAATTGTATGGGCTCTCTGGGCACAAGTCGACTGTGCCCGAGGAATGAAATATTTCATAGAATCTTGCTTGCTTTACAAAGCAGTTTAAATACTTTCGCTAAATATACTACAGGCGTAAGACGGCAAATATTATTAGAAAGATAATGTATTCTCAAGATTTATTGACATACATATTTTGGATTTTTTTTTGTTTGGGAGGGCTGAGCCCGAGAGCCCTTTAGGAAGAGTCGCCACTGCCTACAACTATCATCTGCTACATTTATGTCTTTCATTATATATTTTTGATAATTTTTAGTTATTATTACTCTATCCTGAATCGCTACCTATTATAAAACCTTCTAAATCCGCGTCCAAATCACCAATACTCAACCATTTGTTTGACCAAACTTTGTCAACATAAGATTGGTTGAGAAATTTTGGATGTACAGAATGAATTATTTTATTTAGCCACGTATTTAGAAGGTCGTCATTTATATTTATAATATTGTTATTGGCATTCTCATAATTTAAATTTAATGTTGTTAAATTTTTGTCCGCCTCACAGATAACTTTATGCATTAAAGAACTCTCAGATTTTTTGTGAAAGAAAGATTTAAGCGATTTGATTTGATTATTATGTAACGATGTTATTTTTATTATACCCCTACCTCCTAAATTCCTAGGCAAATTGATTCGTTCAATCGCGGAATTAGGATGATGACAACGAAATTTAGTAAAACGCGTTCTAATTGTTATTTTATTATTTTATTGTTTATTTATTTATTTATTATTAAGGACCACTTACAGCTTACAAGTTATTATACATCAATAGTTTCAAAAAACACCAACTTAGAGGCTTCGCAGCATATATGTTCCATAAACGGATTTACTCAGAATTCGGAGTAGAACATTTCGTGTGTGTGTGTGTCCCTTATAATTTTTGATCCGCTCAATTTACAGAGCCCAAAATTTCAGAATATATAAATAGTAATAGGCCTACAAAACCTTTACACTAACTCAGAATTTTGAATTTTCGTTTCAGTCAGGGGTTATCGACTTTTGAATTTTCACTCTATTTTTCCATACATCTCACAAACCATAAAAGCTAGAACGCTGAAAATTGGTACAAACACAGACAAATACAAAATCTCAATTTTTTTTTTCAAAAAAAATCCAGGGTTTCTCAAACATTTTTTATTAAGAATAATATTTTTTTATGATAAATTAATGAGTTTAACTGCCTATATTTCCAAATCTTTTAAAAATATCGAAAAAAGCCGAAATACCCCAACTAGATAATTTAATTTTCTATAAAAAATATTTATATTGTAGGAGTACATCTAATTTTTTTTAACAATTTTTATAAAAATTGAATTTAGTGACGACATTGCTTCATACAATTTGTATGGCAGTCGCCTATACACAATATGTAAGAAGACTTAATAGTTTAATACTTAATCTCCAAACATACATACAGAACCATCATGCTGTTTTCATATTCCGGGTAGGAAAAGAGGACTGACCTCCATACTGTCCTATCTTGACGTACATACCAACATGTGTTAATATTTTCAATAATTTGGATTTATAAGTTTATAGTTTGAATGACTATACATACTATCGCTATCGACAGTTGGATTTCATGTGTTACATGCAACTAGTTTTATAGAAATAAATCATTTTTACATCCATTGTGCAATTTATGTAGATTCTGTAATCGTATGTATTTCACATCTCTAGTTCGTATATTATCACCGCCATCTTTATTTTCTCAAGCCGTGCTGTAGATTTGGCGGGAACTAAAATTTCAAAGTAAAGAGACCTATTTGGCCATGACGTGTTAATGATGTTTTAGCTTAAATTTCGAAGATTTCAACAAAAAAAATTATACTATTAATTCCAAAATAATGAGAATATATTTTTAAAATATTTTATACTGCTAAATAATGAGAACATAATATATTTTTAAAATTATTTTTTACTATAATTATAGTTCCAAAATAATGAGAATATATTTGTAAAAAAAATTATACTACCAATTCCAAAATAAAGAGAATATATTTTTTTAGTCGGAAATTCACCAAAATAATTTATCAGACATTATGTCGTGATTTCAAATCTATAAATACTTCCCAGTTATATTAATAATAAACACATTGTTGTACCCTGCAGAAGTAACGAATTTACTGGCCCTTAGGCAATTTTTTCCAAACTTACCAATGTTTCCAACCCAGAAAAGCATATAATGCATGAGAATAAATTCCTTTCCTGCCAGGATTCACCCGTGACGGAAGATAAATGACAAACCAATTAGACCATGGAGGTTGTATTATGTGCATATACAATATAATTAAGTGTACTTATCTAAATTTCGGGTTAATAAATAAAAGGTAATTGTTTGTAAAAGATGATATTTAATTATTTAAATATACAAAATATAGATTCATATTAGATATATAGATTCATACAAGACAGAAAAAATAACAAAAGCAGGCAACGTTCAAATGACACAAAATAGACTTATAACGTAGAACAAAATAATCAATACTAATGAGAGAAATTTAAAAAGTCATATAGTTTCATACAAGACAGAAAAAATAACAAAAGTAGGCAACGTTCAAATGACACAAAATAGATTTATAACGTAGAACAAAATAATCAATACTAATGAGAGAACTTTAAAAAGTCATATAGTTTCATACAAGACAGAAAAAATAACAAAAGCAGGCAACGTTCAAATGACACAAAATAGATTTATAACGTAGAACAAAATAATCAATACTAATGAGAGAAATTTAAAAAGTCATATAGTTTCATACAAGACACAAAAAATAACAAAAGCAGGCAACGTTCAAATGACACAAAATAGACTTGTAACGTAGAACAAAATAATCAATACTAATGAGAGAAATTTAAAAAGTTATATAGTTTCATACAAGACAAAACAAATAACAAAAGCAGGCAACGCTCAAATGACACAAAATAGACTTATAACGTAGAACAAAATAATCAATACTAATGAGAGAAATTTAAAAAGTTATATAGTTACATACAAGACAAAAAAATAACAAAAGCAGGCAACGTTCAAATGACACAAAATAGACTTGTAACGTAGAACAAAATAATCAATACTAATGAGAGAAATTTAAAAAGTTATATAGTTTCATACAAGACAAAACAAATAACAAAAGCAGGCAACGCTCAAATGACACAAAATAGACTTATAACGTAGAACAAAATAATCAATACTAATGAGAGAAATTTAAAAAGTTATATAGTTACATACAAGACAAAAAAATAACAAAAGCAGGCAACGTTCAAATGACACAAAATAGACTTATATCATTAAAAAGTTATATAGATTCATACAAGACAGAAAAAATAACAAAGGCAGGCAACGTTCAAATGACACCAAATGAACTTATAACGTAGAACACAAAAATTAATACTAATGAGAGAAATTTAAAAAGGTATAATAGAATCATACAAAACAAAAAATAACAAAAGCAGGCATCTTTCAAATGACACAAGATATACTTGTACGTAGAATTTACAATTAATTAGAAATTTAAAAAGGTAAAAATAGATTTATATAAAACAGAAAAAAAATAACAAAAGCAGGCATTTCAAATGATACAAAATAGACTTATAATCTAAAACACAATAATAAATAAATAGAAATAGGTATACAAGAGCCATTATTCACAATAGACATTTCAAATAGTATATAGATTCATACAAATAAGGAAAATAAAATCAGGTAATCTTCAAAATAAGTACATACAATATACTGAAATTTTATAATAACACAGATTACATAATATCTAAAGAATAATAATTTGTAAATTAATATACTACTTCTACTAATTATAATGTTTTCAGTTTTCTTGCATGACATTTTTTCATACAGATAAGCAAATCAAAATCAGGTAATTTTCAAAACAAGTAGGTACATACAATAGACTGAAATTTTACAAAACTAACACAGATTACATAAAATATTATATAAAGAATAATAATTTGTAAATCCATTTCTACTAATTACAATATGTTTTCAGTTTTCTTGTATTACATTTCTTTTTTGTAGAGATTCGATCATTTTGCATTTTGCTATAATTATTTAACAAAATGTTTGATAGTGTTTCCACAATCATACTGTATATTCTGTTATTTGTCATTCCACAAACACATTTTGAATCTAAATCTACATAAAATGAACCAGATCTTAGGCTTAAAAATGTTAATGACAATAACAAGTCTTTTTGGTTGGTATGTTCCAAAAATTTATGATGTAACGCTTTTACATTGATAACATATTCAAATATAGAACACAAATGAAAATAAACAAACTTTACAGACTCAGAGGGGACGATCAAACCTCCTCTTTGTAGAAAATCAAAATACTTATCATTAATTTTAACACCTTTGTTATCAGACACTAAACTAATACACAAGTTACAATTATTCACAATTTTTTTTCTAACACCAAGGGCTGCATAACCACAAACATAAATTTGTGATGATTCATCATTTTCATATGTTTCCAAGTAATTTGATTTCAATATGCATATAAATTCAGAAACATCTACTTCTAAATTGGATTCTTTTTCCAAAGGTGTAAGCGAGTTTTTAATATTGTTTAATGTCTCCGATATATTTTTAGACCTAAACATTTTCCTGACTCTAATTTTTTTCTCCGACTCTACAATTTGTGTATATGATATATGGTAATTTGTACCCGATAACCTTCTGTACAAACTAAATCTTTCTTCGAGCATATCAGTTTGAAATTTTCCTGTTAAAATATATGAAATCGAATAGTTGGCAAATGAAAATTCAATAAATTTTATGAAAGTTAAAACACTCTGATATAATGCATTATAAGTATCACTTGAAAAAAATGTACCATTTGGCAAATTATTCCATTTATCTAACCATTCAGCAAATTTTTTTAAATATACAAGCTTCTCATCAGTTGTCCCCAGTATAGGTGTACATAGATCATTGCGTTTTATTTTACCTTTCATTGTGGTTTTGACATTTAAAATGTCCCACCAATTTCTGATTATTTGCAAAAACATAGCTGTTTCTTTGTATTCATCGAAAAAAGACAAACCAGCAATAGTGGTACAATGAAATATATTATCGACAAAAATCACCTTTTGCCTTTCGAAAGAAGTCGGGTACAAAGATTTAAAATTTAATTTGAAAGCCTTTTTAACTGTACTATTACTTTCTATAGTATACAAATCTCTTAGATCTTGAAATTTAGCATGTCTAATTATTGAATTGTCCTCAAAATCTGGATATGAAAAGGATTTTTTATGATCTTTCATATTAATCCAGTTATTTCGTATATTTTTAAATATGTGCACAAAGTCATAAAACATAAAAATTGGCATATTTGTATACAATGGATTATTAAAATTATCCGACGGAGATATTTTTTTAAACATGTTTTGGTTCACCCGATTATTATCGGTTATAATGCAAGTGACCTTAAATCCAAATTTTTGTATAAAATTCAACACATTTAATGTAATAGCTTTTAAATCGTCGCCAGTAATAGAATTAACAGGTATCAGGCGAACGACTTCTTTAAAACCACCAAAGCATGAAGTAATCATAAAACATTGAACTGTTTTTGCTACTTTTGATAAATCATTGGATGCAAAACCTGCAAGTTTTCTGGATTTATAAGTAACACAGCTACTTATGTAAATTTCATCAATTAATAAACAGACATATTTTTCACGCTCAGAGAGCTCCTGTGATATTTTCTTAAAATATAAATTATTCGACGAATCTGGTGAAACATTAAACGACGAAGAAATGCTCTGTAAATACCTTTTATGAGGCAAATTAAAAAAATCTTTCAATAAACGGTAACATGAAGGAGACCTCGAATACATTATAAAAGCAAATAGCAAAGTAGTCGTGCTATATCGTTTTCTTTTGGTCATTAGTAAATGAACTTGATCCAAAAGCAACTCTAAAGTATTTTTACGTGTATAATCAAGTCCACTGGCAGCATCTAGTGCAAATTTTAAATACATGTGAGCTTTCATAATATTGTTATTAACATTACTTATGCTATTTTCTTCATCACTAACACTGTCATCTTCATTAACACCATATCTTGCTAACAAATTTTCAAATTGTGACCACAAATCCAATTTCATACATGTAGGAAATAACCACTTCAATTCACCATGACAGAGTTCATTTGTTCCGACAAATACTTTAATCCTAAGATTCTGGTCAACGACAACTTGACGACTTAAATATAAATGTTTGTCTACATCATCAATGTTTGTAATATAAAAATATGTCGTGTTATTCACAGTTTTTAAACTCCACTCACTAAGATTTACTTTGGCTTTAATATTTCTTAAAAAATCACTATAGTCGACAATCACATCGCTTTGCAGGAAAAGTTCGACCTGTTCCTCGTGACGTTCTATAATTTTGAACTGTCGGATTTTGGGATCCACTCTTTTTGTTGCCACATTCTTTGTCAGATAACATGGCAAATTTTTAAAAATTCTTGGTATTGCTCCAATAGCCAATTTTGGTTTTCTAGGATGTGATATAATATCACTTTTGTCAAAATGATGGGCACAAACAGCAGCAAAGGCCCCTGGAGTCCAATTCTTGCGTGGAATCGCACGAATCCACGCCTGTCTGCGCACTTCTTCATTAGGAAATTTAAAAACTGTGACTGCACTTTCTTTCTTCAGGGAACTGCTATAATTGGATTTACATCCAGGGACACAGCATCTATGAGGCATCTGAAAATAATAATCACTAATAAATACATTTTCAAAACAAAAAAATCTTTAAGAAATCTAGAGAGGATATTTTGCGGTTGACACGAAAAAAGATACATTGACATTGAACACAATGAATACACAAGAATTTTTAATAAATACAAACTCTACATAATATTCCAAAGGTACCTACAATTATATATTTTTCCTAACGACACAATTTCTTATTATAACAACGACGTATTACACGTGGTCTCGGCCATTACGAAAACAATTTTAGCGACAGATAAACATTATTCAAACTACCTATAACATCATTGTAAATATATAAAAAATATCTTACCTTAATGCTTGTTTAACACCACCAACGTATTTTTTCCAAAACGGTATATAAATATTACTAAAACACGTGAAAAATGATAAATTCAAACGCACAAACACATCAACCCGCTTCCAAAATTCATACTAAATCCATAGAATAAACGTTCGGACTAGATAGAGAACGAAGTCCGGAAACAGGTCTCTTTAACTGTCAGTGTATTTTCTACAGCACGGCTTGAGAAAATAAAGATGGCGGTGATATTATTTATCACTTCTATTTTTTTGTGCAAAACTAGCAACACAAAAGTCTTTGTCAGTAGTGGTGCAAAGTTCGATATTTTTGTAAGATCCTGTCTTTTAAAATCGATTCATGAAATTTATGCGGATCATCAATTCGCTCTTCGATTCAATATGATTCAAATATAGCTATCCTTATCTATCGTACATAACATGTACGTAGTATGACAGAGAAAACAAAACCGATTCAAAATATGATATGCAAATGTAGGCGTTAAAATGTTTGCATTTCAATGTACTTAATGGTCAATATTGCTTAAATATTTTATGAACCATAATGAATTAGTCGTGAATCGAAGATCGCCTTCAAAATAGTATATTCAATTATAGACGTTACGTATTTGTTTTTCAAAGTATGTTGCGGTCAAAATTGCTTAACATATTTAAGAACCGCAATGAATTAGATTTTATGAACCATAATGAATTAGTTGTGAATCGATGATTGCCATGAGTCGGTATGTGTATCGCATTCTAACGATATATTTTATATGAGATAGAAAGTGTGAGAGTGATGTCCGGTTCATGAGCGGATCGTTGTGGCAACGTGAACCGTGAGTCACCGATTCAATTTAATGATCCGGTCAAATAATACGGATCACTCATTTTTCCCCGTCTCTATTTGTCAGTAAACGCTTGTCTGTTGTACTGTTGTCTGTCACCGCCACCCTAGTGATTTTCAATTTCAATATCCGGCGTTTCCTTCGTCTACGTTATTTCCTAAACATTCACATTATTTATTCTCTGTTGATTTAAGACTGTGCGGGATATGCCTCCTGTAAGAGATGATAGTGTAACGGAGAAGATCTTTATCGATATATTGAATGGCTCCGACAGAAATGCAATTAACGCAAATTCAGTAGACATTCGCGCTTGCAATAAGCCTGTGGCTAAAGTGAGTGACATCACTTGTTATTTTTTTGTTTACTATAGTCAATAGTGTACATAAACAGTTGAGCTTTATCATGTCTAGTTTTACTTGATACCAGATTTTTTTTGCATACTTTACGATCGAATCTTTATGTAAAGTCATATATTTTTTGTATACATATGCACAAAGTACTTATTATATTTGTTATTTAATTGTATTTTATCGTTTTGTAGAATGTAGAAGATTTGATTATTATTTATCTTGATAGAATTTCACGAACTGTGAACTATTATTCTTTTTCTTTTTTTGTGTATATCAGTATGTTTGATTTATAGAAAATTAATTTAGAAATGTATTTACAACATACAAAAATCTGATATTTGTAACTTCTCAATAATTCTTCCATACCATATCATTCTTTTGTTTTTCATTCATTTTAAAATAGAAGAAGCAATCTATTGAAGTTTTCCATGTGTTAATTTTGTAGTAGTTATGTGTGAACAGTGGTTCTAAAAGTATTGTTAAGATTCAGTCATATTCTAAAATTTCGCTGATTAGATTTTTACAAGATGAAAATACAAGAAAAATATTGGTTATCTTTATGAAGCTTTTAAGCAAGTATAATATACTGTTTATATCTACATAATATACAGTTTTAAAATGCTTATTATGATATTGTGCAAAAATAGGGGATGTGAAATTTATAAACTAGCTAAAATCTTATGAACGAGATTCAAGGATCAAACAATAAAACAATACTATACCTAATTGAATAAATGTAAGAAGTAGTTCAAAGTTAATAACATTTCTCCTTTTTGAAGAATTTACTAAGATTGACAGTTAACAAATGTGACTTTTAGATCATCCAAAAAAAATGAACCATCTGTTGTTTTATTTTGGATAGTAATTTATTGCCTATATTAAATTTGTACAGTGATGTAACCAAGAAATATTCAATTCTAGTTTTTTGATTGGTATGATGTCATTTAACATGTTTAAAAGTAAAATTGCTATAATTTATTTTCACAATATCATAGGGATCATTGCATTACAACTCTTAGTTTATTATGATAATATTACTTTATTTTGATATTAATAGGGATTTAAACAAGAAATTGCTGTTTCATAATAGAATTTTTTATTTGTAGGATAAAATATATTTAGGTATTTAATCAAAGTATGTACTCTCATTGTCTATACATTTCTGCCATCTAATTGGAAGATCATTTAAACCTTTGGGATAGAACTCTGGGAACCTGGACTCCACAAACTGTGTGAAGGCATTTTGTACTGCTTCCTGGGTAAATTTTTTTTCCCATGCAAAAAAATGTCCAAATAGTGTAAAAAAGGTAGTTGGTTGGGGCGAGGTCCTACGAGTAAGGTGGATGATGGATGGTTTCCAACTGCAAGTCTTGCAGTGTTAAAATGGTTTCTCAAGCAGCTTGCTTTATCATGGAGCAACAATAGTGAAGACCGATTGACGAGTCTGAGCTGGTCAATATTGTGGGTATGCTAACGTTAAACCATGCCGCTAATTCCTTTTTAGTTTAACATGGATCGCCTCCCTCCATCACCTTCAATTCATTTTTATTTACCGTAGTGGCTGGTCTTCCTTGTGGTTCATTCTTCAAGTCGAAGTTTCCACTACGAAGTCGGTTAAACCAAAAACGCATGGTGCGTTCGTTAGTTGTATCATCTCCAAACACAGTATTGACATTATGAGCAGTTTCATCTGCGTTAGACTCATGCCAGAACTCGTTTTCGAAAATTACTCTGATTTTTGCCTAATCCATTTTCACTTTAAAATTCGATGTAAAAACGATCGAAAGTCGAACAATCCAACATCACAATTTTTAAAAATTAAGAATGTTATAGTTTTCTTGTGAAAAAAGTTTCACTCTGAAATCTGTCACCATGCAGGTTTAACTTTAATTTAAAGTGACCAGTAGTTTAAAATGACAATTTCATATTTAAATCCCTAATAATATTGGGAAACAAAGTAATTCATCATTCTAAAAAAAATAGTTTTAGCGTGTTAATAATACTTCAATAATAGGTACTTGATAATTCAATTGTACATGGTGATATCAGAAAGTAATATATGAGATGGTGCATGATTGTAAATGAAGCAATGAATGTCTAATTTAATTTATTAATAATAATATAAACAAATTTATGAAATAAAATAATAATAACGTATAATTTTAGCCTCTGATGATTCTAGTTGTTTCTAATGAAATAGTTTCTTATGTGTTTTATACTCATTGCCCCCAAGTCAAATTGAAAACGCTGTTCGTTATCGCCAAGCGCTAATTTTTTTTTGTATGGGATTTGACGTTTGTTGTTTGTTATTGTAGAAAAAATTTCTACAACAAACGTCAAATCACATACAAAAAAAAAATAGCGCTTGGCGATAACGAACAGCGTTTTCAATTTGACTCAGGGCCATTGTGTATTAAAGGTGTGTTAATTCATAATTTTGTTTATATTCTTATAGATATATTAAATTAGATTATCATGAATTTCCACTTTATAAGCAAACAAATCAAATTTATAATTAAAATTATTCAATGAACGTCTGTCGAAATAGATAAAGATGATTTTTTTATGATATTTTTGTAAAATGTTAATATCATTTGGAAACTACTGAATGTAGTGTTAAAAAACCATTTTGGTAATATAGCATAGCATGGCCTATTACTGGATGTAGTCACGCTTGGTCTCCCTCATTGTTCACCATAGTCGGCAGTGGTCGGCCATCCTTCTTGTCTATTATTCAACATTCTTCACTTGCCCAATTATTGCAGAACAATTCTGACCAAAGTCATTGACTGATGCTTATCTCACACTGGAATTTCTAAGACATTCGCCATGCAAATTTAAACTGATTAATTTGCCGTAAACTTTTCTGTACCAAAAGTAATTTGTAAAAGACATGCTTGACCCAAGCTAGTAATTTTATAAATCTTCCATTCATTTATTCAAGTATGGTAATTTTTTAAATCTTTACTCTAAATATTTAAATAGATTTATCCTGAATAAATCGTAATCCACGAGATGAGACAGTTTTTGAATATTAAGGAAGGAATTTTTGTCCATTATTTAGTACAGAAATGTAAGGTGAATATGATTTTATGTGTTAAAAATAAATCCTGAGATGGCATTTTACGTATATAAAAATAAAATGCTTCAATAGTAGGTATGATTGTTTGAAAAATAAAGTGCTGAGAAGGTAAATACAAATAAATGTAAATACAAATTTGTTATGTAAATACAATAAAAGCATAGCAGTTGGCATGTTTATTCTTTATTGATTTCATGTAATTTTATTTAAATTTCTTAGGTCTAAGTTCCCTGTATTTTATTTATTCCTCCATTTTACTCCTAGAAGGGTAGGTAAATGAAACTGATTTCTAAATTCACTTCAAGTAATATTTATCTAATCACTTGCATATTTATTCGTCCATTTTACTCCTAGAAGGGTAGGTAAATGAAACTGATTTCTAAATTCACTTCAAGTAATATTTATCTAATCACTTGCATATTTATTCGTCCATTTTACTCCTAGAAGGGTAGGTAAATGAAACTGATTTCTAAATTCACTTCAAGTAATATTTATCTAATCACTTGCATATTTATTCGTCCATTTTACTCCTAGAAGGGTAGGTAAATGAAACTGATTTCTAAATTCACTTCAAGTAATATTTATCTAATCACTTGCATATTTATTCGTCCATTTTACTCCTAGAAGGGTAGGTAAATGAAACTGATTTCTAAATTCACTTCAAGTAATATTTATCTAATCACTTGCATATTTATTCGTCCATTTTACTCCTAGAAGGGTAGGTAAATGAAACTGATTTCTAAATTCACTTCAAGTAATATTTATCTAATCACTTGCACATTCATGCCACTGTTTCGTATCAGCTTATCCAACTTATTTTTCTAAATTCAACACAATTCATATTAAATTTCTTACATGATCACACCATTATACTCGGGTTATAGTAACACAGGTGTTGCAAAATTATATTGAATAATTGTTGTTTCCTTTCATTACACACATTCTGTTTAAGAATAATACACTGATCTTATTCTATACTATACCTTCTTTAAATTAAGTCACTTAATTAGCATATTTTTCATGTTATGGATTTTATGATAGTTTAAACAATAAACTATTGTAACATTCTACAAAAAACTACTGTTGTTAAAAATTGTATTTTATTCTTAAATAACTAGTTTTTTCATTTATTTGCTTTTCACAATGCACCTCTTTCTTAACACTTGATTTTATGTAAGTGGACTGATAATGTGTTAAAAAAATATATTAGTTGGTTAGATATTTGACTGCTGATCCAAAGGTCCCGGGTTCGATTCCCGGTGGAGGCACAGTTATTAATTGTGTTTTTAGTCTGGATCTGTGAGACGATTAATATCACAAGTCTCCAGAATGTGGCAACTTGTTATTGGGTGCATGTTAAATTTATATTTGACATATTTAGATGGGTCGATGGTTAGCGCATTGGGTTACTAATCCAGTGGTCGCAGGTTCGAATCCTGCCTCGACCGATTTTGTTCACCTATATAGCACAAGCATTTATGCTTATTTTAGGGAATGTAGGAAGATGTATATGTACTTGTTTAACAAGAACATATTCATTTTTGAAAAGTAGTACCTGTTAGTTGCCTGAGAAGTAATATAAAATACATAAAATAAAAATTTCTACTTGTAATTTTTAATACTAGTCAAGAGTTGATCATAGTTCAGTGATTAGTGTACTACTCACACATTCCAATTTACTAGGTTTCAAATTCAGCCTATAGATGTATGTTGTGTATTTGTTCAGATGATGTATCAATTCTTTAAGAAATGTGCACATTGAAATAGAGGTAAAAAATAGTCAAACCTTTATTTCCAAAAATAAAAATTATGCTCTAGTTTTAAAGTGTGAAGCACAAGCTTAGAATAGTGCTTCCACTATTTTCTATTATAACCGTTTTAAAGTGTCCCGTAAGAGCAAATAACACCTCAAATTGTTGAGAGATAACATTCACCAAACCATTCTGAATGTTGCTTGCTTAGGTGTGATGAGACTGGTGTGTGGGTATGCATGAATGTTTTGTGCTTCTTTAATGCACACCTGTCGCTGATTACCCCACATTGTGGGATAAGGATGAATGAATTTTTAGAGTATATTTAACACATTATGAAACATTAAAACTAATACACAAAATAGAAATAGGAAAAGTAGAAGACCCTGAACTAAGATTTAAGAAGAGAACACAAATCCACAACTACAACACACATACAAAAAATCACTTTGTAACTGAGAAAGCTACAAAAAAAATTGGACACGAAAGAATAATGTGGCTGTGGACTCAGTCACTACAATAATTTACCAGAACAACTAAAAACCATAAACGAAAAAGCATTCCAACGGGAATTGAAAACCAGACTTTATATCAAGAACTGAAGTAAAATGTTGCTGTATATAAAAACCTACAATTTTAAAATTTACATTGTTGACTATAAATTATTGTCATGAGCCAATCGGCTCTTTTAATAATTATTATGAATCAAAAAAAATATTTACCATTAACCAATATCACATTAACGATTAATTGTTGGCTCATAATATTAATTATGGAGATTTCAACTAAATTAAATTATGACTTTTGAAAAAAGCTGTCTAAATGAATAAATAACATGACAGTAAAGTGTTAGTGAAATGGTGTGAGATTTCCTGATGTTTCTGTCGTAGAGGATGTTGTGTGGTATTTAATGTTGTCTAGTTCAGTACTCAAATGTGATAGACGGTGTTAACATGTTCACACTGTGTCTCATTAACTCTCGTTAAAAACAACAACACATATACATATATACATACACACACACACTTTCCATTTCACTTTTCATAGGATAAACATAATCATTGGTGCGCTTCCCAGTTAACTCAAACGAATAATTCATGTATAATTTGTTATGAGATAATTAGGAGAAATTATACACTTGTGTAATACTGTTACATATTATTTTGTACTTATTCCAAGTTTTTGAACATTTGGAATGATATTTTTATCGCTTCTTTTGTAAGTTTCCTGTGCTGTGTTAGTTGTGCGTGGAGAGATTCTCGATTTTGACATTGTGGAAATGATATATGTTTTTTTTTTATTTAAACAGTGCATTGTTTTTTTCATTTTTGTTTGTTTTTTTAAATGAATTGTAAAGCTTTAGTTGTTCATTTAGTGTAGCTTTCTTGTGTGTAGTGATTGAGTCTGTTGCAACTTCCACCAGTTCAGTACAGCAATTGTTCACATCATCAGCTGATGCATGTTACCCCCAACGGAAAGGTCACCCCCTAGCATCCCCGCTGAAGAATTCACCATGACCAATTCGCAGGTATGTCGCTAAATATTTATTTACTACTCGTTTTATATTTGAATATTTTTATTTGCAATTGTGTTATTATTTCATGCATGAATGTGTGGATTTTGTGATGTAACATATTATGCTGTATCATCCCTGTTCTGGAGTGATATCTTCGATTGTTTTGCCAAGAAAGATTCGTAAATGTTTATACATATTTCCACCATTTTAGATTTTTCGCTTCAGTTCAAGAGTAATTTGTGATGTAATATTTTTTGGCATAACAACTTTTTGCACAAATTTTCTGTAAAACCAATTTGTGTATTCATTTTTTTTTTCCATGTTTGAACCTGTCTTTTAATGATAGAACTCCATAATCAACTAGAATTATACCTACATATGAAATCTATTTACGCAACACTCTCAGAGTAATAGTGAAGATACCTATTAATTTACTATTAAATCATTAAATTACTGAATCGTTAAGTTTATGATGGGCGGAGTTCTCAGAGGATTATTAATTTAGTACATGGACATTAGTAATTGTTTTTATTTGCACATTATGTTTGTTTACTGCATAATTTTTTTGATCTATGTTTTATCTCATTTGCCTTAATTTTATTCTCCCTTCTGTTACTACTTTTCCCTCATACTAATCAGAAATTTCTGCTTATTTTCCATTCTTCTGTTGTGTCGTCACATCCACTTTCTTTACACAATTAATTGTTAATTGTAGATAATAAATATTTTATTTCTTATCAAATACTAAACACACTAAAAAATATCACTGCCTTATAAAATACATGCTTAATTTTCTGTAGACTAATGGATTGGAATTAAACCCGAAATATTTGGTTCAAGAGACATCGAAAAAATGTGTAGGTACCTATATTCTATGTGTTTATTTTAAAGATAGTTTTTTCAAGAAATATTTTCAGAAATAAGAATTTGGTATATTATATATGAAAGTTTCATGCATATGTGTATGTATTCTCCATTTAAATTTATCTATTTTTCATGGGATAATTTATAAAAGATCATATTTAAATTAATATGAAAATAAACAAAAAAAATGTATCTCTTCTGTTTTGAATAATCTTGATTTGCTCACAACTTTTATTTTTGTATCAATTTTCAAAATATTGTTATTTTTAGCTCCTTTTTAGTCAGTAATTGGTTCTTATTTATGCACAGAATATCATTTTATAAATCATATCAGATTGACTCTAGAATTGGTTCACGATAAAATATACAAGAGATAATTTTTCCCCGTTATCTTCTAATAATGGATATGATCATCTTTTAGATTTTGATTGCATTTTAATATTGATTTCTGATAACCTTTCATTAGTTAACAAAATATTTATAGGCACCTATATTTACTGAAATACAATAATATTTTACATGAAAAATTACTACATTTGTATACCTATAAGTATGTCTGAATAATAGTTGTAAAACTCAATTGATACTTATATCTGTAGATTGTATAGTGAATGTACATCTGTTACCAAAATGAAACCTCCCATTTAAGGAGTTCTATATTATCAATACTGTCACATTGACAAAATAAAAACTTCAAATTTTAGGTTTTTTTACACACAATATTTTAGAAGCAGTGCGGTAGACCCCTGTAGTTAACAAATACCGAATATTTCTTATGAAGTTTTGTAGCTTCTATCCTTAGGGTGGCTGTGATTTAGTTTATATTTGTCAAGATACATCATTATTCTCAATTATCATGTCATTGTGTCATTTAAAAATAAATCTACAAAAAAAGCCATGTATTTTTTGACATTTTCTTAGCTTAAATATAACTAATTATCACGATACAGGATGTCAGTGAGTCTTGTTCTGATAAAACATAACTATTATATGTTCTGACACATAATATTATCTATTTTTTTGTTGTGTCAAGTCTTTATTTTTACTTACATGAGTGAGATAGTCTAATACAGCCCTGAGCAAACTGTGGCCCACCGTGTGTTTCAGTGAGGCCCGCAAGCAATAAGTTTTAAAAATAAAAAATATTTTTTTCTCATATTAAATTTTAATCTCCATCATTTCTGTAACTGAAAATTCTTCACTGTGAGAATTTCTTTTATTTAATTTGTTGTAAAAACAAAATAAAATTGAATTTTTCCGTGGATTTTCTGTTTTATTTCTTGAAAAAATAAAACAAAACCGACATTTTCTCCCAATGTGGAATTTTCCATTTAATTTATCAAAAAAAGCACAAAGAAAACTGTTTTTTTATATAATTTTTTAGAAAAGGGCAGAGGAATTCTGAAAAATTTTAAGCAAGTCTTAAAATGGAATTTGTTATATTATTTCTGGCCCACCATTGACATTGAATTTCAGAATCTGATATTTGTCATAAAATTTTGCCCGCCCCAGGTCTAATATGTATTGAAATATGTTAATCAATACTCAAATTTAGTTTTCTCGAGGTATTTGTTTAATTATAAAATAATTTGTTTTATCTAAAGTAATAAAGCAATCAAAATGTTAGTGTTTGTGTGTGTGTATGTGTGTGTGTTTGTCTCACGCCTTCTGAAAAACCAAGAGCATCTAAAAATCTAATTTATGTGCGAACGTGTACCTGTATACCTGATGCAGTGTCACGCTAAAAATAATGCGATAAAAATGCTGAATTTTAAAAATATTTCAATAATTATTTTTTTCATACAAAATTTTCCAAGTCGTATCTGTCAAAAAAGTGTACATTTTGCACGCAAATATCTGTTAGTTTAAAAGTTAGAAGTACGTATTTACACGAAGAAAATATATTTTCAAGTATAACTTAGCGTTTAAGTGAAAAACATGGTGAATATTTGGTATAATTATAATGTTTAACTTATTTTTAAAGTAAGCCTTTTGTACATAATCGCCGCCATTTTAATATCTTTTCATACAATATTTCATTTTCCCACCGAATGAATATGTTCTTGAAAATAATAAACCTTTGAAATAAATGTAATTATGAAATAATAAAATGAAACACAAGACATTACGGCAAGTTTTAAGACATATATTGTAAAAATGTGTTATTTATTAGTAAAGATATAGGCATAATAAAATTGCATAATTTGTAAATAATATTTGATTTTTCTGACAATTTTCATTTTTATGGCATCGAACAAACCAATGTAGGTACCTACATATTCAAAAAATGTATCCGAACCATTCGATATTACTTACGTGTTCGAATCGTTTCCATGGCTACAGAAAGAATGTGATATTCAAATAAAATTTGTTAGGAATCGAATTTATTTAGAAGGTTGTTGTAGGTAGGTACCTACCTAATACTATTTACTTACAAATCAACAATAATATACCTATACTGATTTCCTATAGGAAAATTATTTTATTTATTTATTTATCAACCGTTTGTCCGATTATAATGAAACTTTGGTGAATTGTCGAGCGTATGCCCAGGATGGTTTTTGGATTTAAACTTTTTTCTTATTCTTCTTCTTCTTCGTGTATTTGGTCGTTTTACCTATGAAGGGGGAGTATCCTGGGAAAAGAAGGTCCGACTGTCCCTCCATCTCTTCACAGGTCTTCCAGGACGGGTTCTGCATATAAACTTTTTTCTTCTTTTTCTTCAACGTGTACTTGGTCATCTTACCTATGAAGATGAACTATCCTGGGAGATGAAGGTCCAATTTTCCTACAAAGGTACCTACCTAATACTATTTACTTACAAATCAACAATAATATACCTATACTGATTTCCTATAGGAAAATTATTTTATTTATTTATTTATCAACCGTTTGTCCGATTATAATGAAACTTTGGTGAATTGTCGAGCGTATGCCCAGGATGGTTTTTGGATTTAAACTTTTTTCTTCTTCTTCTTCATCGTCTATTTGGTCATTTTACCTTTGAAGGTGGACTAACCTGGGAGAAGAATGTCCAATTTTCCTTCCATCTCTTCGCAGGTATCTGGATTTAAACTTATTTCTTCTTCTTCTTCTTCATCGTGTATTTTTGGTCATTTTACCTATGAAGTTGGAGAATTCTGGGAGAAGAAGGTCCAACTGTCCTTCCATCTCTTCGCAGGTATCTGGGTTTAAACTTTTTTCTTCTTCTTCGTGTATTTAGTCATTTTACCTATTAAGTAGAGCATCCTGGGAAAAGAAGGTTCTTTCATCTCTTCGCGGTTCTTCCAGGATGGTTTCTGGATTTAAACTTTTCTTAACCGACTGATGGGACGGGATGTAATGAAGGGAAGGGAGGCACCAAAGGGCCTGAAGGGACGGGAGGTATAAAACTGCCTGAAGGGACGGAAGGTACTGAAGGGCCTGATGGGAAGGGACGTAATGAGGGATTAAAGGGACGGGAGGTACTGAAGGGCCTGAAGCGGCGGGTCCTGGAGTCTAATTCTTTTTCTTCTTAATTTTATGTAGACCTTTAGGGCAGTTTTTATACAAACTATTTCCTATTGTCTAATTCATCTTCTTCTTCTTTTATGTATACATTTGGGTCATTTTTTTATAAAAATTATTTCCTTTAGTCTAATTATTATTCTTCTTCATTTAAGTACGTAGACTTTTGGGAGAGTTTTAATACAAACTATTTCCAATAGTCTAAATATTCTTCTTCTTCTTTTTTGTAGACCTTTGGGTGAGCTTTTATACAATCTATTTCCAATAGTCTAATTCTTCTATTAGGTATATCTATTTTTACTTATTTTATGTAGACCATTGGAATAGTTTTTTATACAAACTATTTCTTATAGTCTTATACTTATTTTTCTCTTTTTTATTTAGTCTTTTGGGTTAGTTTTAAGTCTAATAGTCTATTGTGCAGAAATATTATAAACGATATGCACACTTGATGAAAATACATATGAAATGAATGGGATATGGGATGTGACGATATAACCTGCACTAGAATCTTTTCAATACTTTTGTTTAATTAAATTTAAACCATTTATATCATCCTATTTTGAATAATTTTCAACACCTAATATTTAAAGAATTGGGGTTGTGGCCATTACTGAACTCTTCACAACATTTATATTCAAATTAAAAACTATTTACTATAGTTCAAGTCTTCTTCTTCTTCGTTAATGAAGACTTTCAGTCAAATTGAGCAAAAATATAATGCACACTGGATGTGACCAATACTAGATCTTTTCAGTACCTACGTTTGTTTAATCAAATTTTAACCACATCCCAACATCCAAAATTACTAAATTTTCAATAGGTACACATTACAATTTGTTTTCGATGATAATATTTAAAAATGGGGGTTGTGGCCAAACCAATCTCTTTACAACGTTGATAAACAGTCATATTTAAAACCATTACGCATAGTCCATGCGAGCAGAAATTGTATAAATATTATACTTCATTCACACTTTATAGCAATATATAAAAAAGAATGGGTTGTGGCCATCACTTGAACATTTTACAATACTTAAACTCAATCAAATTTCAAACCACTTTTCATAGTCTGATATTGCAAAATAATTGGGTGACAATATTATAAAAACGATTGCTTTTTCCTTCACAATTTTACATTCTTGGCCAACGGCGGGACATAAAAGCTAGTTACAAATAAAACTGCATATTGTATTGGTATTAAAGAATACAAAAAATACTTGTGGACGGGAATAAGAAAAAAGGATTGTTATTATTGTTACATGGATCATTCATCCACACAAACGTTGCCATTATTTAAAAATGTTTTACTGTTTCTTTTTTGTACAGCTATTCATAAGTTTCTCACATTACAATTCTCTTATCTTCAGTTTTTCTCACAAAATGTTATACTTTTTTCCATTATATCTTAGCTGAAAAGGTAAATCAAAATGAGATCACTTTTGAGTTCAGTTTAAATTCATAATTAATTTTCCTATTTAAATACTTTTATGACTGAATGCTCTGGAAACTTAAAACGGTTTTGTTACACAGAGTAGGGAATATACAGAGCTGACATAAGCTATGACTTTAGGCCAGTGGATTTGTACACAAAGTGAGGTGGAACGGGGGTATCCCAAACTCATTCAATGTTTAAATATAAATTGGATATTAATGACACACTTATATAGCAGTAATATTATTGGTCTGTGTTTTGATTGCTTATTTTAAATGGAAATATGAAGAAGTAATTAATTAAGTCTGTAATTAACTCAATAAATAAATTACCTAATTACAGACTTACCAGTATTATGCTGTTTGGAATGTCATAATGAATAATAATAGTAATTTACAAATGTTTTACGAATGCAGTTGCATTGCAAATGAAGAATGTAATTCAAAATAACATGGACTCCTCCGCTAATGATTAATATTGTAATTTTTGTAATAGTTAACAACCAACTGTTTTCTGTGTAAATATACTAATGTTCTCAGGGCAATTCTATAAATATAAATTGTATTTCAATAAGACATGTGAAAATAACATCATCTATTCATTGGAATATTGTTTCACATTAAAATTTTGTTCAATGCAGTGTGTATTGTTTTGTGATTATATTTTTTTTTGCAAAGTATTATTTTCATTACGTACCTACAACATTATTGTGCAAATATTTGGTCTTTGTGGTTTTAGAAAATTGTTACTAATTACCGAGATGTCTTCATATTGTGACTCTTTTCTCACCGAGACTTAAAGAAAAAGTAATCCCATTCACAGTTTAATTTATTACTGGTATCAAGTGAGAAATGAATAAATGATTGATAAAATATTTAAGATGGAAAGATTTTGGAATCAAATAAGGTTTCTCGTGTAAAGGCTGACATGACTATGCAAATAAAATTTTGATAGCACGAAATTACCTGTGAACATATAGTAAACAGTGAATGAATACTTGTTTTTTTTCTGCGTGCCCTATTAAGGTTTTTGTAAACTACTGTGGCATGGAGGTAGATGGTTATTTGTCACAGAAATCTTGATCTCTGGACTGGAAACACTGGTTAGATAGAATATTGCCATTTGGTAATAAATTTGCCACAGGCACAGAGTGTAAGGAAGTCGTAATTATTATTGTAAGAAGGTGAAAGAGTCAAGAGTAATGATTTTTTGCAGCCTTCATAGATATTTTTTTCTTTGAATTCTCAACGTTTTATGACAGAGTTGGGAATCGACAGACAGAATGTATGTATATTGTGAGTTTTATCTTCATGTTTTTGTATGTATGGTGTATTATGTACGGTGCAATTTTCAATAAAAAAATATCAAACTGAATTACCGCTTAGGTTAATTAGTACATCCCATATATATTTTTTTAATAATGCAATATTGTAATTATATTTTAGGAATATGTAATTACAACCAACTGTTCAGTTCAAGCACAATAGACTGATATTAATCAACAGTTGTACAGTGCAACCTTGATAATTCGTGCCTTCAAACCAATTTGAACTTAATACAGCTGAGCCAAGTTTCGGATTTCATTTTCGACAAAACAAATTGACAGTTTTAAGATCAAAAGAAATACAATTTCTTTAGGTAATTATTCGGAATAGTATGTGAACGCCAATTTTGTTGTTTTTTTGTCTATAGGTAGATAAAAATATACAGATTACGGGAAAAATATTCATTTTCCCGGGAAACGTCTAGAAAAATTAAAAAAAAAAAATATTGAATTACGAAAAATGTATGAAAAACTCTAAGCAAATAGTTGCTTTTTTGACATCTATGGGCGAATATTCAAACTAATTTTTAGTATAGAAACACGCGGCGAAAATCTGAAGTTAATGAAAATTCTATTAAATATCGAAAATTTGTAATGTTTAAAAAAATACAATGTTATAAAATATTACAATACTACTTAAATTTGAATTTTTTGTCACTGATTGAAAACGAGAATTCCGGTGAGATTAAGTATATCGAAATTATTTTAGGTCATCAAAATGAAATATTGTATGCTTTGCGCGTGAGCAAAATGCATTATACATTGAGTGACAGTATGTAATGCAACTCGCTCTTGCGAGTCGCAATAATAACTACATACAAACCTAACCTAACCAATTTTTACCAAAAGTTTGCTTATAATAGGTTGGTTAGGTTTGTATTTAGTTATTATTGCGACTCGCGTGAGCGAGTTGCATTATACATTGAGTGACAGTATGTAATGCAACTCGCTCACGCGAGTCGCAATAATGACTACATACAAACCTAACCAATTTTTACCAAAAGTTTGCTTATAATAGGTTGGTTAGGTTTGTATTTAGTTATTATTGCGACTCGCGTGAGCGAGTTGCATTATACATTGAGTGGAAATTTATTGTAACTCAACCTAACCAGATTAAAATAGTTGAAATGATATTCGCACGTAATATTATTATTTTTATGATATTACAATAATAACTCCATACATTCAAACTTTGTGTTTTAATTAAAGTTATTTATATAAATTCGGTGTTTAAATGAGAAACAGTTTTTGTAAAGAAAGTATGGCAAAACTATTGTATTCGTTTCTATTCGCCGATAGATGTCAACAAAGTATGGCAAAACTATTGTATTCGTTTCTATTCGCCGATAGATGTCTCAAAACCACCAAATTGTATGGTATTCGCGATACATTTTTCCGTAAGTTTATTTAATTTTTTAATTTTTCCTGGGCGTTTCCCGGGAAAATGAATATTTTTCCCGTAATCTGTATATTTTTATCTACCTATAGACAAAAAATCAACAAAATTGGCGATTACATACTATTCCGAATAATTACCTTTCTTTATAAATACAAATTTACAAGGCTATTTGACTTTTATAGGATTTTTTCAAATTTATATTCTTATGATTTTTGTGAATAAGAATATTTTTTTTTGTGTTGACATAATCTAAAAATGTTGTTTTTTACATATTTGTTTTTTTGAAATTGGCAAATATTAGGTACCTAAATTAATTTCCCATATACATGGCAAGTTGTCATTCACTATTATGTGTTTTTAAGACTCGGTTGTCTAAAACTTTATCCAATTGCCCCTAGAGTCAGTTCATTCAATACCGATTAGAAAGTTGAATAAAATTACATAAACAACTCTGCATTGATCGGGATGTTATTTAGTTCAAATATAGGTACTTAACGGTCAATATATACTATTGAAAATTAAATAATTATGCAATTTTATTACTATTTTTACAGTTATTTCAGCATTTTTTATTTCATATTTATTCTTGTTATGTAGAATTTTAAAATTTCACATATATACATACATACCATTACCCCATGTCCCTCACGGGTTAGGCAGAGAGAACCGAACGCCACTTCTATCTTGACATACATTCATCGCCTCGTCAACATTCATACATCGTCTTGTACATGTTGAACTCGTCTGTTGTTCACGCTTCTAACATTTCCGTCTTTCAAAATACCGTTCACATGGACGTGCCATCCCTTCCTTGGGCGGCCCTGACCTCTCATTCCATTCCTGTCCGCAATGTATATTTTCTTCGTCAGGCGTTCCTCATTCATTCTCCCCATGTGGCCAAACCATCTCAATGTGTTCACTTTCATTCTATTAATAACATCTTTCTTTATCCTACATTCTTTCCTTATGTCCTCATTTCTGACCCTGGCATACATCGTTCTATTAGAGATTCTTCTTAGTGATCTCATTTCAACTGCATTTATTCTACTTTCGTGCGACTTCTGCCATGTCCAGGTTTCATTTGCATATGTCAAGGTTGGCACTAAGATAGCGTTATGAATGGCAACTTTAGCATCCTTTGATATGTTGCGGTCATTCATAACTGGTTTAAGTGCTCCATTCACTCTGTTTCTTGCCATAACTCTTCTTTCGATCTCCTTATCAATCCGTCCATCCCGTTGAAACTTAACACACAAATTTAACACAACCAATAACGAATAGTCATATTTTGTTATTAATTATTGGGTGCGGGTTGAATGAATTTTAGTTGCCCATAAAGCAAAGTACAACAAAATAAATAATCTGAACACATCTCAAATTGAAACACTTGTATTGTTTCACTTTTGGATAACCAAGGCTGCGCTGTATATCATATAATTGTTTTCACCTGAATATTAATGTTGATTGTTATCAGTTGAATATATCAACTTTTGTTGAGTAACATAACACACCATCCTATCTGTCTACAATAGCAGACATGCATTCAGTTAAAAAAAATTGTTTGTTTCAGAATGATTGTTCAACATTGTTATATCTCTATGTGCCACTATGTATAATGTACAGATCTCTATAAGTAGTGGCTATTGTTGTTAATGGACTCTTGTTATCGTTTAAAACATTTTATTGTTTCCACTGATAGTGTCCATTTAGGTCTATGACTTTTAATATTGATAATTAATCATGTGAGATAGTGTCAGTTATGGTATCAATTAGACTAACATTCCTTGCACAAAATGATTTTTATACTGACATACGTTTCACGTCCATAGAAGCAAGTATATAATAAGCTACCTTTCTGCAAGAAATTTAACTGCAACACTGACACAGAAATCTATTGATTGGTATCACACTTATCAGACAGATTCAAACTTTAATAATATAAATTTGGAAAGCAAAATTACAAATATATATGTATCTACTAAATTGTACCTACTTTTGAAATTATTATTGTTAATTTATAACTAAGAATGTTGATGTTGTTCTTACCATAGTATAAATGATTTAAACTTTTACAATATTTGTTTCAATAGGAATGGATGTGTGTTGAGGTGAGCATAATATGGTCATTACTAAATTTTTACCACCAGAAAAAGCATATTCTCACAATTATTATTTTCATTAAAAAAATATTCAATGCAACAGTTTAGTTCCGAGATACGCAAACATTTGAATAAATTAGATGTAATAGAAATTTATCAAAATGTTAAACATATCTATAATTTTCTGTTTCTTCCCATACTATATTATATGATTATTTATATTTTTTGTATTCTCACGCATTATTGTCATAAGAATGTATGTACATCAATATGTGCAATTTATTTGTATGTTGATTGAAGTGTCAATGTATGAAGTGTTTTTTGTTGTTGTAAAATATGAATGATGTGAGAGAGAGAGAGAGAGGATGAATATAGTTAGAAGGAAATCAAAATCAAATTATATGTACATATAAAATGATGCATTTCTTTGATGTCTTTATTTTAGGGTTAACACCACTAATACTTTTTTTAACATGATTTACCTAACTTTAGACAATTTTTGTATTGTTATTGAATTTACCCATCTTCTAATCCAAATCAAATAAAATGTTATGTAGTTTGTTTATATATTTTATTGACAGAATGGAACAACTTAAGAATCTTTCTGTGTCTATTTATTAATTCAATTAGTAGGTTGTACCTACACTGGCAGGTATATTGCTATTCACTAATCTAACTAACCGCCCAGAATATATTTCTTCTACTTTTTATATAAGAAATTAAAATTAATTGACATAAATAAAATTAAAAAAGAAATAGAAATTGTGCGTTTTTATTTTTATTATAGTCTTTTTACCATCTTTTTAACATGTGAAGCAAATTAGATGACATAATATTGACCATCGTGGCAAGCCATTTGTCTTCTGGGTTTTTGTTGAAGATGATTTCTCGTGCAATACTCGCTTCTCTGAGATAAAAACATTGGTTAGTTGAAACAACATGTCAATCAGCATTAAACATTCCACTCGTTTAGGGTGTAAAGATGTTTGTACACATACACACTAATACAATCTGGATGTTTTTAACTATTTTAGTCTTGCTGAAGGTTGTGAAGTAGAATTTAAAAAAACATATATCTAAAATTAAAATCGATAGTGCAATATTATTTGGTTATTCAAAATGAATGTCCATAAGTGTAATTGTTTTTGCAAATGTTTAAATACATATTTTTTTTTTTAAATGTGACAACCCTGTTCCATTGTATGGTTATTGTAGAGGCAAGTTTTCTATTGAACAAAAACAGTTAGTTCTTCACAAGAGTAGTTCAATACATTCATAATTCACATGTTAATAACAGACTAATGGGAATATATATTTTTTCTGATTTGTGAAACTCTTGGTTGAAGTATGTTTTATCTACTCTATACTCATTTATTATCCCATTATTGTTATCATATTTTTGTAAAATTTTAAATTATATTGCGAAGGAAAAGCAGACATATTTAATTTTTTTTTTATTATTATCTTATCAGATATAAAGTCCATGTAATTTCTCCACAGCTACTCCCCGTTTAACTTGAGTTAACCTGTTTTGAGGTGGGTTTTTTTTTACTTTTGTCAATTTTTTATTTGTCATCACATTTGATTTATCATGGTTGTTTTTGTTTTTCTGTTTATTTATTTAATTAAAGAATGGTATTTTGAAAAAAAACAAAAACTTTCAAACAAAATAACAATAAATTTATAAATGTTACAATTGATCTTGTTATTTTACAAAAAATATATTTATTAAAAATGTGTATTATGAATTTCAGTTATGGTTCCGTGGTGTGCGAAGTTCCAAGTTTCGCCACGTCTACGGAGTGCCATTCAAGAGAGAACGATGCTACGACAACATAAAGATAACGAGGAATGCCCACGACTCAAACTTCTGTGCCGTCAATCCCAAGTTTGTGGCGATTGTCACGGAAGTGGCTGGCGGTGGAGCTTTTCTCGTCTTGCCCCTCGATAATGTGAGTATTAGAGAAATTCATTTTATTTGTCACATCAAGCTGATCAATGTTTCTTAACTCAAAATTTATTAGATTTGAGTTAAGAAATATTATTTATTTTATTGTTTATTATATGTAATATCTATTTTTATTTGTTTAGAGAAACAACGGCTTATTTTATACAATAATAATATTTGGTTTACAATTGGAAAAGAAAATGTGTCACCACAGGGCCTATTACAATGTTTCACTAAATTACTATATCATATAAAAAGAAAATGTGTCACCACAGGGCCTATTACAATGTTTCACTAAATTACTATATCATATAAAAAGAAAATGTGTCACCACAGGGCCTATTACAATGTTTCACTAAATTACTATATCATATAAAAAGAAAATGTGTCACCACAGGGCCTATTACAATGTTTCACTAAATTACTATATCATATAAAAAGAAAATGTGTCACCACAGGCCTATTACAGTGTTTCACTAAATTACTAGATCATATAAAAAGAAAATGTGTCACCACAGGCCTATTACAATGTTTCACTAAATTACTATATCATATAAATGTGTCACCTCAGGCCTATTACAATGTTTCACTAAATTACTATATCATATAAAAAGAAAATGTGTCACCACAGGCCTATTACAGTGTTTCACTAAATTACTAGATCATATAAAAAGAAAATGTGTCACCACAGGCCTATTACAATGTTTCACTAAATTACTATATCATATAAATGTGTCACCTCAGGCCTATTACAATGTTTCACTAAATTACTATATCATATAAAAAGAAAATGTGTCACCACAGGCCTATTACAGTGTTTCACTCAATTACTAGATCATATAAAAAGAAAATGTGTCACCACAGGCCTATTACAATGTTTCACTAAATTACTATATCATATAAATGTGTCACCTCAGGCCTATTACAATGTTTCACTAAATTACTATATCATATAAAAAGAAAATGTGTCACCACAGGCCTATTACAGTGTTTCACTAAATTACTATATCATATAAAAAGAAAATGTGTCACCACAGGCCTATTACAATGTTTCACTAAATTAATATATCATATAAATGTGTCACCTCAGGCCTATTACAATGTTTCACTAAATTACTATATCATATAAAAAGAAAATGTGTCACCACAGGCCTATTACAATGTTTCACTAAATTACTATATCATATAAAAAAAATTATAAAGTGAAGGAAGAAAATAGGATACGATATGATATATTATATAAAGAGTAGTAACTCATTTCTATCAGAATCACATGTGTAACTGTGAAGCAAATCTTTATACTGCTGTAACTATGTTATGAATGTATTGTATATTATTGATTAAGCTTTGAGAATTAATATAGTTTTGTATCTATTATTATTATGAATCACTTAAGTAAAGGACTTTTACATGAACCTATATTAAATTACCTATTAAATAGGGAAAAGTGTATAAAAATAGGTTACGAGTTGCTAAATAAATCGAAGTTTAAATATAATGATTTCTATTATAATCATGTTCGAATAATTCGTATAATATGAGAAAAAAATATTATACTTAAATTGATCTTAAAAGACATGAATGAAAAAAAGGTTATCTAATCTCATTTTGTTTTATAATTTAACAAATGGCGCAAAAAGTCATGGGTAATTTATGCACTTGTGTCTAATCTTATCTTTTATCAATAATATGCATAACGTTTATGATAATTGACAATATGCAGAGCTACGCGTGTCGTTAATGAAGTTCAAAATAAGTAAAAGTGACTGAAATATTTGCATTGGATGCTAATCTGATAAGCTAAAAAATATTTTGATCGCTGTTCCTAAATAAATTAAATTTGTCAATGCCAGTTTGCTTTTTTTTTGTTTGAGTATTGGATAATTGTTTTCAATCATCGGTTCATTGACAGAAAGCACAATGTATATCTGAGATACATAATATTTTTGTTTGAGTATTGGATAATTGTTTTCAATCATCGGTTCATTGACAGAAAGCACAATGTATATCTGAGATACATAATATTTTTGTTTGAGTATTGGATAATTGTTTTCAATCATCGGTTCATTGACAGAAAGCACAATGTATATCTGAGATACATAATATTTTTGTTTGAGTATTGGATAATTGTTTTCAATCATCGGTTCATTGACAGAAAGCACAATGTATATCTGAGATACATAATATTTTTTATTGAAACACAAATTATATATTTCATATCCTTTCGTTGAAAAGTTGAATGAATTTAAAATAAAATTTATTTAGTTTTTATACAAAAAATATTTAGGTCATCCTTTTGAAATCTTGTTTTCAATCCAGCTGAACATTAATATGGACCTATATTGGGTGGAATTCTTCCTATAGTTTTCCTTACCTTTTGAAAATCATCAACATATTTTTATTACATGTTTTATTTTTCTCGTTTGTCCTATATTTTGTAGCAAAGATCATAAATAATTTTATCAAATAATTAATTACTTAAATAATTTGCAAATTTATTGTTAGAACAATATAACAAGCATATAATGAAAGCAGACATATTTTTGCGTCATGTCTGGAAGGTTGATCTCTTTATTTCAGATCAATTGATTGTTTGTCAATTGGCTTTTGCTTAGTGATATTGACAGCTTCAAGTAGATTTCATTTAACAATCAAATTGATTTTTTTTCAGACTGGAAGATTGGATTTCAATGCCAGTCGGGTAACTGGTCATCGTGGTCCCGTTCTAGACATCAAGTGGAATCCTTTCAATGACAATATCATTGCATCCTGCTCGGATGATACTACTGTATGTATTTTTTTTCAGTTTCCTAGAAAATAATAATGAATTATTGACTAACTACCAAGATATTTGTTAATTATATATAGTTTCTGGTGTTATTATAATTAAATTTATTATTAACCTGAGATATTATAATTAAATTTATTATTAACCTGAGATAAAATTGAGTGTTTGATATTTGTACGTAAATCTGTATCTTATGACATTTGTTTATTACATTTTAAGTTATTTTTCTGTTAGATATATTTATATAAAATATGTTTAGGTAAAACTATGGCATATCCCAGATGGAGGGCTGTCCATGCATCTGACAGAGTGGTTGGTGGAACTGAGAGGTCACAAAAGACGCGCAGCCTACCTTGAATGGCATCCATGTGCTGAGAATGTACTGCTTAGTGCTGGATTTGATTATCTGGTAAGTTTATAAAAAGTTTATCATCATTTAGTAAATTCTATCTCCAATTTGATATTTACCCTTACTAATTGTGTATTTGTTGAATTTAGATCTCCTTTTTGTAATTTCAATTAACGAAAGATTTAATTTTTTTAGCAGCAATAAAAAACACTAAAAAATATTGTAAATACTTTGAAATTGTTTGATCTCATGAAAATAGTTATCATGAAAGAAGCTTGAATAAGTAACTTCCATGTATGAGAGAGTGCATCAATACAGTTATTTTATTTTATTTTTATATTACTTCTTGGGCAACTAACAGGTACTATGTCAAATATTAATTTAACACGCACCCAATAACAAATTGCCACATTTTGGAGACTTACGATATTAATCGTCTCACAGATCCAGACTGAAAACACAATTAAAAACTGTTTCTCCACCGGGAATCAAACCCGGGACCCTTGGATCAGCAGTCAGATACCTAACCAACTGAGCCACAAAGGCCGACATGGCATGATGATTTAAAATTTATGTTTTTGTTAGTATAATGTACATTATTTTGTTATTGCATATGGCTAACTGTAGTCTTACTCTGTATACTCGAATTCAATCTTAATTTCGATTTTTCATTTGGAACTTCGACTATTACAATTAAGACATACCTATCTACCACATTGTTTTCTGTTACAAAGGTAACAGAAAATCGTATTTGCAGTACGAGAGTAAGGCCGCTGATGTTTGCATTATCAGCTAAATATGAATATGTACCAAAAGTTACAATTGAACATTAAACAAAGTTTTTAATTGTTTATGGTCTGGTATTTGAGTTGACCCTTAAGAGTTTAAGTCAAGTTTAACAATAATATTGTGTATTACAGTACTTAATCTTCCCTTGAATACGTCACTAAATGAAAAATATTTAACTTACGGTTTCTGGCGGATCACATAGGTTAATCTTGAGTTAAGTATAGTTTCTAGTATATTATCGTCAGACGACGCACTAATCAGTGTACGCTTTAGTGTTTTATTTCATTTTACTACAGAAAACTATATGCGTAATATTTATAATCATGATTTATATTTGTTGGTAATAAAAGACTTAATGAAGTGTTTCATGTATTGAGTATTTATTTTATTTTATTCTTACTTGAAACGTTAGTCATGCATTTTATAATTTTTTTTTCGCGATTGTTTTTCTTCCCATTTTATAAAATGATCCATCCTGTTTCTATATAATCCGTATATTCCTAGATGTTCCACATAAGATATTATTTTATAAAATGATCCATCCTGTTTCTATATAATCCGTATATTCCTAGATGTTCCACATAAGATATTATTTTATAAAATGATCCATCCTGTTTCTATATAATCCGTATATTCCTAGATGTTCCACATAAGATATTATTTTATAAAATGATCCATCCTGTTTCTATATAATCCGTATATTCCTAGATGTTCCACATAAGATATTATTTTATAAAATGATCCATCCTGTTTCTATATAATCCGTATATTCCTAGATGTTCCACATAAGATATTATTTTATAAAATGATCCATCCTGTTTCTATATAATCCGTATATTCCTAGATGTTCCACATAAGATATTATTTTATAAAATGATCCATCCTGTTTCTATATAATCCGTATATTCCTAGATGTTCCACATAAGATATTATTTTATAAAATGATCCATCCTGTTTCTATATAATCCGTATATTCCTAGATGTTCCACATAAGATATTATTTTATAAAATGATCCATCCTGTTTCTATATAATCCGTATATTCCTAGATGTTCCACATAAGATATTATTTTATAAAATGATCCATCCTGTTTCTATATAATCCGTATATTCCTAGATGTTCCACATAAGATATTATTTTATAAAATGATCCATCCTGTTTCTATATAATCCGTATATTCCTAGATGTTCCACATAAGATATTATTTTACCATCATCTATTTGTAAAATATAAATATATTTCATCGTTACAATGATTGATTTTAATAAAAGAAAACATTGACTGGTATAAAAAATTGAATAATACAGTATTATAATGATAAAATAATATTTAGTCAGAGTCACGTCACGTATCATTTAAAGTTATTGACAATTTGACAGATGCGTAATAGACAATAACCACAGAAAACGTAAATTATGTCTGATGTTACATTTCGCACTGTAATACGCAAATGTAATTTAATCTCCCCATAACTTTTAACATGGATTACTAAATCCAACGGATTCACGGCCAACTCAAATACCCGGCGTATGATTATTAATGCTATCGATTGTTTTAGTTCTACTAAAGATGTTTTCATCCTTTTAGATAATAGTATGGGATGTTGGTAAAGGTGAAGCTATGAACGTCATTGACTGCCACACAGATGTGATATACAGCATGTCTTTCAACAGAGACGGTTCTCTTCTGGCAACAACGTGTAAGGATAAGAAATTGCGCATTATCGAACCACGCTCTGGCATTTTGGTCTCTGTAAGTTTGTTGGAAATAAGTTATTTATGTATGATTACAAATATGTATATTCTTGTTCTGTCATCTATTACATTTACAGATGTATTATTTTTTCGTTATTTGATTTAAAATGTAGATGATACAATACATGGTCATTATTTTTACAAAAAGCAGTGATATAATTTTTGTAAATTATATTTTTTGATAAATTAATTGGTATGATCATATGGCAATAATGTTTATTTCAATATGAGTAACTTGGGAGGAGTAAAAATATCAACATAAAAATGTTTATTTATTTTTTTTTATTTTTTTTTATTTATTTTGGATATTCAACAGTACAGTAGAGCATAATGATATTAAAAACAATGAAAAAAAAAAACAAGTAAATGTAGACTACGGTACATAATAATAGGACATCATATCAAGTAATTTTTAAAGCTTAACATACAATTTACGACAAATGAGAAAAAACAAAATTATAGGAGAGGATTATATTCTAGAATCATAACATGGAATTCTAACGTACTTAAGGATTAACGAAGAAGGTGTTGCAACCATTATGGTGACACATACATATATTCATGTATATACTAGAGAGTGGATATACTTATTATATTATAGTGGATATAGAGAGTTTATACTTATTGTAGTGACAATCCTATCTGGGGGGCAAGTCTGGTCTACCAGTGTATGTTTACCCATATCATGAAAAAAATTATCTCATGGAATTCTATAATATCTTAAGATTTTATAGAACTCTAAAGATATGCGTAAACATGGATGGTTTTGATTCCGCCTGTAGACCAGACTTGCCCCTAGATTTTTTTAAGCTTTGATTTTGGTAGATACCTACCAACAGTTGGTATTATTAAATTTTTTGTACATATAAATTATCTCATCAAATACATTTTTTAAACAGAATAAATATGTCTTTGTAACAAGTACATTACACACATTCCCTAAATTAAACATATGCTTGTGCTAGGTGAAAGAAATCAGTCATGGCAGGATTCGAACTTGTGATCACTGGATTACTAACCCAACGTGCAAACCACTCTGTCACCACCCATCTTCATCTTAATAGTCTACTTATATATCTTTATTGCATCCTTATACAATATTTTATATCAAAAATACACACATTTTTTTTACAGAATTTAAACAATAAAGGACAGCAAATTTCTGGTATAAGAGCCCCATGACAATAACAATAATTATACAACCAAAAAAATGTAAAATAACAATTAGTTAAAATAGACCACTTATACACATTTGATATTTATATTTCATTTCTCCAATACATACATACATACATACGTATTATGTGTTGTTACCTGTCATTATTGATTGATATTTCAACAAATCTTTAATTTTTGTTTTTTTGCCAGGAAGGGCAATGTCACCAGGGTACGAAGGCGTCCAAGGTATGCTTCTTGGGTTCCAGCGGTCGAGTGCTGACTGTGGGTTTCAGCCGCCACAGTGATCGTCAGTACAGCGTTTGGGACCAACATCAGTTGGATCGTCCACTGGCCTGTGAGACAATCGACAGTTCCTCGGGTGTTGTCTTCCCGTATTACGATTATGATACCAACATGGTGAGACTCAATGATACAATAACTCATTATACACAATATATGGTTAGTGGAATAGTCCCTATTCCCACACCCTCAGCTAAAATTTTAATATTCTAGACATACCTCAGCTATATGCTAAAAACACTTCCATGTCTACATATATAAACACATCAACAGTTTCCAACCAACCCAAACTACACGACAGACTAGACAATGGCCCTGAGTCAAATTGAAAACGCTGTTCGTTATCGCTAACACTATTTTTTTTATATGGGATTTGACGTTTGTTGTTGAAATTTTTCTACAACAATGAACAACAAAGGTCAAATCCCGTACAAAAAAATGAGTGCTTGGCGATAACGAACAGCTTTTTCAATTTGAATCAGGGGCATTGTCAACTTTTGGTTATAGACATTTTCAATTCCTTGGAGTCAAAGCTTACAATTTGATTCCATTGGAGTTGGAAATGGCTAAAAACATAAGTAGGTTCACTTAAAAATGTATAAAAAGTACAGACAAAACTTTGATCAGTAAATTACTTTACGAAAACTTACAATGACAGGCACATACATGCGCACTAAAATTGTACACATAATATTATATAAAATCATAAACCTTTTCAGAACAGGTTCTTAACATAGTGTAGCAGTTTACGTTCGCATTTAGATTTAAAACATTTTTCTGTATCTTTATTTGTATTATATTGTATCTGGATGTACAAATGCTGTAAAAAAAAACTAACCCTACTGTTCACAGACTAGAAAAGCGATATCCTCATTAGTTTATCATCCCATTGGGTTGTTTCATATTCCACGAATATGAATGAAGATATTTGAAAAAAAAAACAGAATAAGGGTAAAAACAACATACATACAATTGACACAAACATACATACAATTGAGACATATAGAAACTAAAGTAGAATTTTTTTGAATACTATTGAATTTTATAAATTATTGTTTATTATTAAATTTTATAGGTTTAAGAAATATTCATATTTAACCAAATAACTTTGAAAAATGATATTAATTCATGGACACTGCCTTTTTTGTCCCAAAATAATGGACACTGTTGGTTTTGTTTTGTAAGAGTTGGACACGGTTAGTTTCGTAATAGTTGGACACTGTCAGTTTTGTTTCGCATTAGTTGGACATTGTCAGTTTTGTTTCGTAATAGTTGGACACTGTCAGTTTTGTTTCGTAATAGTTGGACACTGTCAGTTTTGTTTCGTAATAGTTGGACACTGTCAGTTTTGTTTTGTAATAGTTGGACACTGACAGTTTTGTTTCATAATAGTTGGACACTGTCAGTTTTGTTTCGTAATAGTTGGACACTGTCAGTTTTGTTTCGTAATAGTTGGACACTGTCAGTTTTGTTTTGTAATAGTTGGACACTGACAGTTTTGTTTCGTAATAGTTGGACACTGTCAGTTTTGTTTCGTAATAGTTGGACACTGTTGGTTTTGTTTCGTAATAGTTGGATACTGCCGTTTTTGTTGCAACATCAAAACTTTAAATTTTTGGTGTTGCAACAAAACGTTTTTGTAACAAACAGAAGATATGAAGAAAATATACCACTTTCAGAACAAAACTGCATACTAAACACTCAGTTTCGATTGTAGGTGGAATCTTCCGCCTTTGTTTCTATATGCTTCAATAATGGAATTAAAATCAATTACATACTTACAATTACATATAATATTTAATTATATTCTACCCTTCTGTAAGTGGGGAGATATCTGAAAAAAAACACGACATGGTGCGGCTATCGAAACTCCATTATAACATGCAGCAGCTCTGTTTAGAGGAGAGTACTAATCCACATTCAATAATATTTATTTAGTCTAATATATTAAATAAAATAAAAATATTCATGTTATTATGGCATATTTGGGACGTGGCAAAAACATTGTAGAGTTTTTGCGGGTGTTTGAAACAATCACTTTTAAATATTTTTTTCTTTTGGCGGGCAAGGATTATAGTTTTCATTCACAGGTATTCATTATATACAATAATTTGTTCTTATCAACAAAAAAATATTTGTGAAATTAGCCTATTCTCTCTATGTATGCTATGAGTGACATGAATTCATTATGAAGGTGTTTTCTACTATTTTATTACACAAGTATTCATTTCTTCTTTCATTTGCGAACACGCATTTATGTAGTAAGTATTTTAAACAGGTACATTATTTTTTTATTCAGGTATACTTAGCAGGCAAAGGTGATGGCAACATAAGATACTATGAAGTGGTAGAGGAGCCTCCTTACATTCATTTCCTCAACCAGTTCCTTTCTGGAAATCCACAGGTATAAAAATAACAAAGATTATATAGTCCTGTTTTATTTATTAAACAATTTATCTTCTTTTTACTTTAATTGAAATGAATTGTTTTGTACACAGAGAGGATTAGGGTTCATACCGAAACGTGGAGTGAACGTATCTCAGTGTGAAATATTCAGATTCTACAAACTTCACACATCTAGAGGTCTCTGTGAGCCCATCTCCATGGTTGTTCCGAGGAAGTCTGATCATTTCCAGGTTTGTATATTCACTAAAATTTTATGAAAATAATTGCTACAACTTATTTTATTGTTACAAATACAGTAATATTATAAGATATTGATGAAATACAATATGCTTAAAAATATAAAAATAATAATACATGTTTATTGACTTATTGCCCGCAGGCAATTTATACCAGCCAACCACACTATTAAGTTCACTTGTAGCAAGGAACTTCTAAAAAACAACACAAAAATAATAAATTATAATAATAAGAAATACAAGATGGGTGGTGGCAGAGTGGAAAGCGTGCTGGGTTAGTGATCCAGTGGTCGTGAGTTCAAATTCTGCCACAACCTATTTCGTTGTGGATGTATATTTATTTATTTAATTAATTTATTTATTGTTTACAAGTATTTATTTATTTACTTGTTTACAAGGACATATCCATTCTTTAAAAAAAATGCCAAAGAAAACATAATTTAAAAATAATAATGAAAATGACCAACAAAACATATAATTAAACAAAATGCTGTTAAGAGACCACTAGTCCAAAGGTGGTGCTGGAGTTATTTTTACACCCTTTTAACTAACTTTACTTGTCTGTCTGTACTGGAATATTTCAATAAATTTTTAACTTAGTCCCCGATCAGTTAGAGCTCTGAAACCTTCAGAATTTGTGTATTCCCGATGACAATGCATGTTAAAACTATATCCAGGCCCCTGAGTCAAATTGAAAACGCTGTTCGTTATCGTCAAGTGCTATTTTTTTGTATGGGATTTGAAGTTTGTTGTCCGTTGTTGTAGAAAAAATTTCTACAACAAACGTCAAATCCCATACAAAAAAAAATAGCAGATGCCGAAAGCAAACAACATTATTAATTTGACTCTGGGGCCAGCTTGATCCATTTGATATTTTGATAAAATTGAACAATTTAGTATTTCTGAACTTGTGACTGCTGTACATGTTGCATAATATTCAGGCGTTATTTATATTGTTATTTGATCAATTTCAGTTTTCTTGAACTCTTCTTGTTCTTCATTTCAATGCGAAGAAAACGGGCACTGATCGATATCGATCAGTCTATAGTTTCACTAAGTGTTGTCAGATGACAAACTTAATATAATAATGTTTTTGACATTTTTTTAATATCTCAATAGAGATGACGTTGGAATATTATAGAAGTACCAGGAACTCAAGGCACCTACTGGGTTTATGAACTTTAATTGTCAAAAATATTATTGACTCCCGACAGGAAAAATCCAAAGCAACATTTAAAAAATATTTGTTTTAATAAAATAAATTTAATTTCCAGGAAGACCTATATCCTGACACTGCAGCCCCATTGCCAGCTTTGTCTGCTAGAGACTGGATGAGCGGCCGTAATGCTCCACCTTTGCTCATCAGTATGAAAACAGGTTACATATTTACACTCTAATTTTCAGTCACAATACCACCAAACATGTTTCGCGGTAATATCTGTACACAATCATTATACTGGTGTACAATGGTAGTGTTGCTTCCTATCCACCAACTTATTCCAACAATTATGAAATGCTTAGAATAGTGCTTCCATTCTTTTAAATCATTGTTTTCGAGTGTCCCGTAAGAGCCGGGTAATCGAAAATACAACAGGCAACAACAACATCTCACATAGTTCAGCAATGAGGTTCACCACCCATTCTGAATGTAGTGCCTTTTTTGGTGAAACGAGACTGGTGTGTGGGTATACATAGATGTGTTGTTCTCCCTTTTATAAGGCAAATGCACACCCGGACACCTTTCGCTGGTTACCCCACATTGTGGGATATGCCGTGATGGTATGAATGAAATACTATCCAACAAACCATATCCATTTGTTTAGGTAATTTAATTGTATGGTATGTATAATATTCATCTTTTGAAAAAAAAATTGTGATTAAATACTCGACGAGCAATAAATTCATTTGAAAATTTAAGAAAATATTTTGGTCGGTTCAAATGAGCTTTGAAAGGTATAATTTTTATCTTAAATTAAATTTGAAAATACAGTAAAACATTGAACATGATATTGTTTATAAAGTATTTACAACTTATTTATTTTACACTTCCTTATATCCAGTGTAAGTGGCGAGTTTATTGCAAGTGGCAATTTCTTTTAACTTACCAGTGTTTTTAGTCCAAAGATGCAATTTGAATGAATTTCTTTTCTGCTGGGATTCAAACCCAGGATGCTGGACTTATGTATCGAAGAACTTCATATTAATGATAATCCACTTATTTCAATTATAATTGAGTTATTTTTAATCTTTCTGGGTAATTTTTTCAATTGATGATGCTAGACCACGAATCATATTTGTGCAATCCTATGAATTGTCTACTAAAAAGTACAAATAAAATTTTATAGGAAACTTATAAATGACACACTTCCAAAACTGTATACAACCACAATGAATGTTAATCAAGCTTCATAGTCAATATAATTAATATGAACATTATTGAATTGGCTCAATGATAAGTATATTCCCATATCAAGATTTTATGTGAACTTTCAGCCTCAGAGCCCTTCGTCTTTGGTGTTACCTGTAAATCAAACTACCTTTTAGATGGAGGTACGGACATGGGTTTTTATTTTTCTGTTCATTTCATTCTTTCATTCATCTCATTGTGAATGTACACTTAATTAAGGAATTTGTCAAACAATGACAATAAGGGCAAGTATCAAATTTCTGCAAAATCTTAATTTTGCTCATTCACAGTGTTGCATGTTGTTAGCCATAGACAATTCTTTTAAATACTCTTTCTATGATATACATGGTTGTTCTTCTATGGTACCGTGTTCCATTTTCAAACCATGGTTAAAATCAATGTAAATAAAGTTATTCAATGCAGTGGTCTCGAACCTACCGATTTTTATGTATATCTAAGGTTCTCATTTTGAAATGCAATATTTTTAAAAAAAAATCCCAGATTAGCGATTTGAAATTCAGTTAATTTTTAAAATCAATTATGAATTATGTACGAAACATCAAAATTAGTTCTATCAATTATCTATCGACTATCTAGATATCGTCATCTCGTTTTATCCTATAGTGCGTGTATGAAGTATGATAGATAGATATTTTTATAGAGATGTAATGATTTCTTCTATCAAAAGGCTTTTAGCAAAATGTCATCAGAGGAAGTAAACATACAAGCACGGGTACAGAATAAAGGACTTATTACAATGATTTTTATTCATTTACCAATTTGGGTAGTAATCTGCTATATCTACCGATTTTAGATGGCAACTTTATCGATTACTTATTCTGAAATTTGAGACCGCTGATTCGGTGTAATGGGGGTAGAATATTTACATTGTAATACAAAGAATGTGCTAATTAATTTAATATTATTAACCAATTTCATTATAATAATTCTCATTTACTATATGACTACATAATGTGCTAAAACCAGTTAAAAAAACTAACATATTTTAATAAATCAAATATTTAATTCATAACCACAACAAATTGCTACATTTTTGAAACTTATACATTGTACTAATTAATAATTAGAGTATTCTTTCTATGTATATCAACAGTCCCAAAACAGATAATAATCTAATGGGGCATTGTTTGATCACCTTTTATATATATGTGAAATAAATGAATAAATATGACCTTGTTTTTAGGACACACTGGGTCTATTATGTAATAGAAACATGACAAACAAAACTACTAATACCTATTTTAAAAATCAAATATTTTATGATCGCATATCAAACATCGGAACACCTATTTTAAAGACTAAATAATTTAAAAATCCGGCAGGTGTCAGTATATCCACGCACAAACCTCGGGTGTATAATAAGGAAGCTCCAGCCCTTCAACCACAGGACAATAACAACAAGAAGAAGTTTGCATTCCTCAGCTGCGAGACAGTGCCGGACTACAGGCCATTGCAGTCTTGGAAAATACGCACAGATGATGACAACTCTTTGCAGGTTATTTTTCATAAATATATTCCTAGTTATGATACAGAATATTTTGATTATTTTTGTTTAAATTCACATTATCAATATTGTAATTCTCATATTGTATTGAATTGTATCAATGTTGTAGAATCTTAGAGTTTTTTAAAATCAAATACACTCTTAGTAGAAACCATCAACTGGAGGAGGCCAAGGCCCGCAATGGGCTGTGGAGCCATTGATGATGATGAGAAACCAACATTCTACATAATGTTCATCAGTTGATAGGGGCATAGTCAGCAGAAGCGATGAACCTGTAAAAATATGTTTGTTATTTGTCCTATCAGAGTAATATAACTTAATTGCCATTTCATAGAATATTGCGACTTGTTTGGAATTTCACTGTTCAAAGCGATTTTTTGTAGCATTTAGGCTAGAATGTCAGGTAACAATAAAGCTAGGTTACAAATAAAATGTTTTTTAGTGTTTATATGATTGTATTTTATTCTTGTAAAGTAGCCATATTATTTGTCATTAGATTTAGCATAATTATAAATTAAATTAAGTATGTGCTGTTTTAAAGTATTTTGTATATTATATTATGTTCACAGGCTGAAAAGAACCAAAAAACATCTGCCAACCAAGCTACAAAGTTCCACAAACTACAAGCTATGTTCGGTAATCAAAAAGGCGATGATAACGAAGAACAAGTGCCTCTCTATAGGCAGATAAATCAGGGTGATGTATTTGCCACTGAAAATGAGGTAAGCATTTTTTACTTTTAACCAATAGTGTGTTTCTTAGAGCTACTGTTAGTAAATTCCTCATCTCATCACCTGTGTTTCCGAGAGCTACTGTTGGTAAATTCCTCATCTCATCACCTGTTTCTGAGAGCTACTGTTAGTAAATTTCTCATCTCATCACCTTTTTTTCCGAGAGCTACTGTTGGTAAATTCCTCATCTCATCACGTGTTTCTGAGAGCTACTGTTAGTAAATTCCTCATCTCATCACCTGTGTTTCTGAGAGCTACTGTTAACCAAGGTCAATATATTAATTTCTTGCTCTTTTTATTTATAAATCTTTTTTCTTCTATCTGTTTGGGAATACGACATAAAATTTATTGGTGTAAAATTCATTGCATTTGCAGTTACGTTTGGCGTTCAATCGTCAAGGTGATGAACTAAGAGTGGTGAAGAAGCAGCTTCTGAATAGTCAACAGAGAGTGAGAGAGTTAGAGCAGCAACTGGCCAGACTCCAGGCGCATGCATGAACCCCAAATCTTTACTTCACAATCTGATTGACGTTTGGCGGTGGTTAATTCATGCATACGGTATAATATATACTTTGCATGTGCTTCGTTCTGCCGTGTGCTGTTATTTGTACCTGTATAAGGAGTTATTTTATGTTGGCTTATAAAAGTGAATTAAACTTTTTATATAATATGTCATATTTGTAAAAGAAAAACTTAATAATTTTTGTGCCTGTAGCGACGTCTGATTGAATGATTGTATGGTTTAACTATTTTGATGAAGAAATTTCTGCGCTTATTCAATCACAGCTTTACCATCCTCTATGATAGAATAAAATCATAGGAATCTTTAGGTTCAAAATTGCAGTGTCTTAAAATTGATTAAATAAAGTTATATTTATTTGGTGGTATGTATATATACATACATACATACATGAAGGTATAATACTACATACCTACATATATATTAATAAATGTGTTAGGTCAGTTATGTAGTTAAGTATTTTATTATACATAATATTTCATCCTCTGTAGTTGGAGGTATTGAGACCAATGAGTCCTAAGGTGGTGAGGTCACAGTTTTTTTGACTGGTATTTCTAGTTATTTTTATAAATTTAATAATTTGTATATTTTAATCCCTCATATCTGCATGTTTAGTCTGTTTTAAATTTTCAATTATAAAATTGATAACATCTTTTCATCAGTGTTTACTCTTATGCTGAATCAATGCAATTAATTTCAAGAGTGTCCATGTTGCTGCTTTATCGGTGGCTTTTTGACAATTCTTTACATATATTTTGTATGTAATTATGATATTTTCAAATACGTATTACTTTTATGCTCTACTTAATATTTTGTAATTAATATTAATCAAAAGTGCTGAATTGCCAATCCTGAAGCTAAATATTTTAATTTGCAAATATTTTATTGATAAGTAAGATGAATGGTTTATTTTTTTAAGTACTGGTGGCATATTTTATGTTAAATATATAGATAAATATTTGTCCTATGAAATATTTTTGTTAATTTGAAATTGTAAATGATTTCACTTGACTTATTGATTTTGTTTTTGTGATATCATATATTTACTATGCTAAATGTAATCTTAACTTTATTTTTAAAATACAAGAGCAGCGCATTTTATATACATATATTGGGTCAGAAGTGAATGTTGTGTTAGAAATGAAATTGATAGAATATTTTATACGATGCATTTGGAAAAATGGAATATTTCATTAGGATCAGATTTAGTGGTAAGTGATTATTGGGTGCGATTAGAGGTTTCATATACATAAAATTAAATGGATACCTCCTACGTAAACTACCGTAAGCCACATTTTTGCGAGTTTTTTACATATTTGGGTTCCTTTTGGATCGATCTATCAAAAACACAAACAAAAAAAATTCTAAAAGTCCTAATACGTTTCTTACAAACTTAAAATATCGTATCTAAAATTTATAACGACATGTAGTACGGTATAAACAAATACTATTTACGCAGAAAAAACAGAGAATTCTGTGACGCTAGTGTAACATTTTCCCGAAAGTATTGACTCTGTCGAAATTATTTAAATCGTAAATTTTAAATATTTTTTTAATAACTCATAATCAATATGAACGCAATATGTTAAGATTTGTGTTTCCTGTGAACATTTGGAACTTTAAACTGCTCTCCTCTAAATTTAACTTTTTGCACTTACGGTACTTTACGTAGGAGGTATCGAAATACAAATAATGTGACGTGGCTATTCCAAACTATGAAATAGGTACATAGTTTTAATTTTTCTACGATATCTTTTATCCAAAATAAGAAAGGTCTGAAATTGAATGATTGTTAAGTGTATTATAAATATTATATAAATGCTGATTGCTATGGAAAGGTAGGTAATGAGTTGTTTCTATTTTCTACAGCATCTTAGGTTTTATTCCAAGCAGAGGAAAAATTTGATAAAAAAATATTTTTCACATTTCATATTGGAGCACTGGGTAGTTTGAAATAAATTACCAACTGGCAGTTAATAATATTCATTCAATAAATATTTCATTCTTTTAAATTTTTCTTGTAGCACTTATCGAGCATTATTTTAATTGTAATATTTTTAATTGATATAAAAACACTATTTTCTATTATCCTCTATTTTTTTTTATTTTGACTTCAACTGGTTTTGTGCAATTTAGTCACTACTCGCAGCTATGCTGGTGTATCTTTTTTACAAAGTATACATACACAGTCTTTATCAGTGGTGTGCAAGCCATACATGCTTCTATGCCTGGCATGACTAACAAAGTCCATAAAAAAAAAATCTTGTACGATTTATTAATATATCAACAAGTTGTAGAACATATAACGAATTATAAAACGTTTATTTCTTTTCAGCTTTAATAACACTAACTAAAATGTCGGAATACCTCTATCGTTCACGATTTGTTTCGCTACAAACTATATCTCTTTTTAATTTTGTCGTTAATATTCATTTCAGTATGCCCGATACATTTGAGCATACAATATACATGACTAAAGGAACAAAGTTTGTTTGTGTTAGTGTATCTGTGTATTTTATAAGGTAAGATTTATGCCAGGCATGTATGAAGCTTCTTAAACGGTTTGGTTTTATGGGTGCAAGAATATTCTGATGGTTTGCCTTTGGTTCAACATGGTACATATTTAAAAAAACGACCGTTAGATTATATTACTGTCATTTAGCGCTAAGATTTTAGTGCTAATATATTGAATTGTTTTGATTCGAATCATACCGAATAGACCGTTTATCTTTAAAATGACGGAAAATAAAAAGGACAGTGATAATTATTGTTTCTAATTAAATTTCATAAAGTATTTAAAATATTTTTAGTATTTTGCATTTGATATTTATGCAATAATCCAGATTAAGAGCCGCGTAATTCAAAATAGTTTTAAAATTAAATAATTTTAAAATCTATGAACAAATGATGGATGAAAACAATTGCTGTTAGAAACACGGTTGGAGCGATACTTCATAGGTGTCTCTGAATAATTCCGAGCAATTATATTTAAACTAACAATATTCATGATATTTAGTTATTAAAGGGCTGCATTCAAAATATTTCAAAAAATTATTCATCAATAGAATTTATAATACTATGCCATTTGGATTATTTGCTCCTACCTTCACGGAATGCGTGTAAATGGTGCTATGTGCGTAGTACAATACAGGAGTTGAAGAAAAAATATAAGGTGAAAGGATATGGAGATTGACTAAACAGAGGATGTAGTTTTTTTTTTGGGCATACCCAGCTGAAGGACCTCTCGCACGCCACTGTTTTTTATTCTTGCATGAACATTCCGCAGTGAAATACAACGATAGCTTACATTCCTGGAATTCTAATTTTTATAGATTTATACATTGGTATTTAGTATAAAAATTTTAGATGTGTTTATTCACAGTATAATTAATTCTGATAATCCATTTTTGGATTAGGTTTTAAAGATTATGTGCACAGTTAATAATATAAACCTTTTTATATATCAATCGTTCTACACAAACAGCTGTGTAAATGACACGATATGCATTTATTTACAGGTGTTAGCGGCAAATAACTTGAGTATGTCTCATGGGGTGCACAGAGGAGTGCAAATTTCGCTTGGTTGGTACCTATATGTGCAAACCGCTCCCCTCCCAGATGGAAATACTCAAGTTATTTGTTAGAAACTATAACAATTTTATGTGATCTTTGCACAATACATTATTAGTGTATTTTTTTGTTAAACAATTTTATTGTTGATCTCTTATGTAAACCAAAATTAATTTTCAACAAATGTCATTTGTTGTTATTTAATCATTTGTAATTATATATTTAAGGATATTATAGATTTTTCAAATTTATCTTAGTTTTATTATTGAAAAAAAATATATATTCTGACATTCCTTTATTTGTATGTATAAAAATAATTTTGATTGCAAATCATAATAACTTTTCAGTAGCTTGAAATTGAAAATATATTTTAAATCATAGTTGTTTGATTTTTTTGGTTTTATAATTTTTATGGTTGTCACAATTCAAATGATTAATTATAACACTATTATCTATTTTTTTATTGTTGTTTACGTTTATAAGTTTAATTATGTTGTATCTATTTGAAAATTATTAATAGATTGATTTTAAATTAATAATTATTCTTTGTAATCTTTTTTCATTCTCTTATAAATTAGAATTTTATAATTATGTTGCATTAGTTTTCAATTTATATATTTTGGACAGATCTTACAAGAAGGGAGTTTTTTAAAATTGTCAAACGGAAAATGGATTACTTGTCTACAGTAAGTGCGACTGCCAAGATATATTGTTGAAAATGTAAACTAATAATTACTGTTTCATAATTTTTATATTACAAAAGTTAACTTCTTTTGATCTGTGTATTAAAATTTGTAGCGTGTAATGTAATATGTATATTATATGATTGTAAACAGTAAGACAAATGAAAAGGCTAATTTTGTAGTGTTGAAGAAAATTGATATTTTTGCATTCGGTGTGTAGACATTTAAGGCTTGGATGTTGTGATTTATAATGAATAATAAGTATTATGTATAAATTTTATTATTATTATTCATTCTATGTAATTGCATTTTTGTCATAATCTAGACAATTTAACAAAAATTAATTTTTGAATTGCTTGTATATTTTAAAAAGAAATGGGATTAGTAAAAGACAACATAAAAATAAAAGTTTTATTTTAAAAATATAATATAAGACAACCAAATAATAAAGATTGAACAACAGGAATGTTTTATGAACAACTTACAGGACTTTATTTTTATGTGATAAAAAAACTCAATAAAATTAATAATTTGAAAATCTAAATTATTTTTTTTTCATTTTCTTACAAAAAGTATAATAAATATTATATTGATGTCGGTTAGAATATCTAAGTATGCGAAATAAATTTTCAGTATTATTTACAAAAGAATATAAAATTTAATGTTTAATTATTTCCAGTTAAATATACTTAGTTATGGTTTTTACTTATACACAAATAAATTTATTTCACAACAAAATTTTTCCTTATATTATGTGAATAGTAGACAATAATTTGATGTATAATAATATACTACACTGCCTCGTTTTATCTAACAGCAAAATGATCTCTTGTCAACAAGTTATAGATAATCTGTTTCATAAAGATTATCATTCTTACTTTTATAGTAAACATTCAATAGTGAAATCTTCATAGAGTAAAATTACTTCTTTAAAAGAAGATATCAATGAATGATACATATTGTATTGTCTAAGAAAATTATATTAATTGGTGTTGGACTATTTCAACAGTCTACAATCTAGGACTATTGGTTTGGGTCATTCTATAATATTCGAAGATTAAATGTTTTAATAAAAGTCTATTAAGTATGTGTAATTTTCCCTTACATAAAATATATTTCATCTATGTAAATTGTTTTGATAAATAGTGTTATAAAAAGTACACATATTCATGTTTCACTGTCAACTATTAGTCAATATTGTTGAAAAAAATCACCATTCTTAAATGCAATAAAATGCATACAACTTTCTTACAGAAATTTGTTACTGTTTTCATTCCAATCACTTCATTTTCATATCAAATTATTGCTAACCACTAGTGATAATCCAATATGTTTTTATTTCATTTGAAAATAATATCTTGTTTATTATAATAAATAGAAAAATGTATCTTTCATATTTAGCACAAACTTATATTGCTTAAGATTACTCAATAACGCACACATAATCTGTACAAATGACTAACATTGTTTTAGATATTATTTGGTGATTCCATGTCTAAGTTAATATTTATTATAGACAATGGCTCAAGAATATAAAGTTTTACAAAATTTTTACCAAAAATCAATACATAATTCAATGTGTAATTTTAAAATAATATTTTGCTTAATAAAATGTACAAAATATAATTGTTCTGAATCTAACTGAATCTTTATTTTCCACACTTGTCCTTTTTATGTTAGTCCAATTCTTTGTTTATGGCATTATTTTGTTTGATTTTTTTTCATTAGATACTAGATCAAAATAAATCAAAGTGAAAACAAATGTTCATTTAATTTTAGGTCATAATCCAAAAATCCGGCTAATGAAAACATGTAGTAATTTAACTCTACAATTGCATACTTTTTTATATTCTTGTTGATTTAATTTTTTTATTACATTTACATATAGCAGATCATCCTTCCATATCACATAGATATTAAAATGTATTACAAAAAAACTACACCAAAGACAAATGATACATAATATTTATAATTTACTTCATTGTGTTATCAATTTAAAATTACTCTTATTAGTAAAAACAACACAAATTGACATTACAAACGAACAATAATTACTTATGCTTAAATGAATATGAAAATTCTTTGTAAATTTCAGATGAATGTTATGTCAATACCAATACATAATTATTATGCTATCAACACATGTTTGAAATAATCTTCAATATGTTTTAAGCATTATGTTTAAATTTAATTTTACTTTAAAATTAAGATATGTAAACAACCCCTGGACCGTGACTGCTTTTGAATTGTGGAGTTTTGATCATATAAATTTGTTATCATTTTCAATATTTCAAGTGTGGTTTGATTTATTAAGGTATAAATAATACCTTGATAAATTATATACTCACCAATTCAAAATTTATGGTTTACTATCAAGACATGTGATGCATTCAATTTGATTTTAGTGAAAACTGATAACTGCACATCAAAATAGTTATATTAACCAATTGGTGATTTCCATTCGGAGTGCATAGTAATGTAAGTCATTAAACCCGTAAACAAAAATATGAATATCGGCAATTGGAAAACTATTAATTAACTACATATTAGTAAACCCTATTTTATTGAAACTGAATAAATCTACTCGGAACATCAGAATTACTTCAATAACATTAATGGTCTTATAAACATGGATCAAGAGTTGAATCATGATTCAACTCAAATGTAAAATTAAACCGTCGACGGGGGTAGTTTACAACTGGTTCAAATTGACATTTCACAATTTTGAAGTACCTATGACCATAAGATATGAGAAAAACATATAAACAGCTATTTAATCTTACATATATTATATTTTTATAAAGTCTCAGTTGAATGTGGAATAAGACTGAACTGGGTTCAATTGAACCATGATTCAAGGTATTTTTATAAATAACACTGTAAATGTTGATTTATTCCCACATAGAATATTATATGGACTAAAATATTTTATATTCTGGTTCGTGACAAAAAAAAAATGGTCACACAGCCCAGACGAGAAAAGAGTTGCCCTACCAATGATTCAGAGGAATTTTCATTTTATTTTACAGTATGTTTTGCTATTATGCCTATTTTTAACTAAATAAAAATACAGTTTTGCATCAAGAGAGAAAAATAACATCATAAGACACACAGAGATTCAGTAAATAACATGGACTCATTGTAAAATTGAAAGAAATTTTCAAATATCACACCACCAAAGTTTACATTTGTGTCATAATAAGATGATCAAAGTGATTCACATCTTATTAAAATACTGAACAACTTACGACTATAATTTTTCATTTTAATTGCATTTAATCCTGTTTCTGTATTGATTCAAGGCATACAGCACTCTCTAGGGTGAATTGCCAAAAACCCAAAAAAAAGTAAACTTATAATATGACAAGAAATTTTTTTGTAACATATCTCCAACTTTAACTATTTACAAAACTTATTATTATATTAGCGGCAGTGTATGATAATTATTGGCAGCTAAGAGTAGGTGGACAAATGTGGTACTTCATTAAGTATGCGTACACAATGAAGTAAAATAATTATTCCCCCACGTATAGCTGTCAATAATTACGGAACTTCACGAAAAGTCTAAAATTCAAAATGACCATACGTTGCTGCTACTATAGCAAAAATGAACATTCAAGATAAAGTATGAATACCAATTTCTTACCAAAACCATTCATTCCTTTGTGGATAATTAACATTATTTTGTTTTATTCACATAGATTCAATTAAAGTGCATTGCTGCACTTAATGTGTATGTAGTTGGCATCAAGAGGTCAACATCTATCAATTTGAACAGTAATACATATATTCTAAAATGATTATAATTTGGGTGAATTTTATAGTCAAAAACAATACTTTGTGAAATTTTTATCGTTTTAATATTTCTTTTGTGGTGTGATATTTATAACTTTTATGTATTCCAAAAAATACAAATTACTAGATGGGGTCGGTGGCAGAGCAGTTAGCGCACTGGATTAGTACATGGACGTACTAATCCAGTGACCGAATCCTGCCTCCACCGTTTTCGTTCACCTAATCTAAGTATTTTTGCTATGTATATGTACTTGTTTCAAGAACATATTCATTAAAAAAAATTAAGTAGGTATATTGGTGGAATATTTAAAATGAACATATTTAGTCTAAAATGTTGGAGATATGTTGAACTTTCTCTATTTTTTATCTGGTGAAGAAATATGTTAGTAAAAGTAGAGGTAGTGTTATAAGTAATGGTGTGGCAATGATACTCGGTGATGAGTTGCAGCCGTCCGTGTCACATGTGAAGACACAAGATCTATATTCCAGCTGATCTCCGAGGTGTTGTACATAGTTACAGTAGTTGCCCAAATCTAGAGCAGAACAGTAACGCTTTGTTCCTATACCACCTAGACAGATAAATTATTATTAAAATAAACATTTCATTAGTATTATTGAGTCAACTTACAATTGCTGATGGCAAAAATACACTTGAAGGATAAATATAATTATATTTGTGGAACAAAAATCCCATACTATAAGGCTCTTAAAGGTCAGCGTCCATATAGGTGCAGCATACGGATTCGTTTGTGGCAGTGAGTCCGCAGAGGGTGCACCAATTGCTGACACAACTGTCATTTGTTAACAAATATCACCATAGAAAATGTGCATACAAAAATGACAGATCCGATTGGATTTTTGCCTCTCCTAGCAAAAGCGTCAGCATTCCGATGATCTGAATGTACGTGCAATCGATCCCGATCAGTGTATGCACTTGTATAAATTTGTTTACTAAGAATACTAAAATCCGTTTGATGGACTGAATCCGATATGTATGCACAGAAAATAATAATTCTAAATGGTTTAAACAATATTTTATTATTAAAAATCGTAATGTATTGAAAAGGCTAAGTTAAAATGTGTTTTGTCACAAAACTGGAAAAAAAAGTTACTAAAATATATTTAAAAGGTAGAGAAATATATATCCAGTAGGTGCCTTATCTGATGAAATAAAAAAAAAAAAGAACTAAGAACTTTGTTAAATAATTTTTTTTTCACCATTGTTAATAAAATATTTTTAATTCTATTACGCATATTATGCATTCACGTTGATTGGACTGACCTCAAAATTTTTGTCCATGTGTTACAATATAGTTGTTTTACGAATTTCTTATCAAAAATCTTGAACAGCAATACAGCGATTGAGCAATATAGTTATTTCTTTAGCTCGACAAAATGAATACATTCAAGATTTATGACAAAACAAATGGGGAAACTTACACAATCATCTTCATTATATTACGTTATTACAATGCCTTTAGTAATAATATGGATAATAGTGCACAGTCAGTATTAGATTTTGATATAATCTCAATTATTATACAGCTACAAATGTGTAATATGAATAATTTATTATGTTAGTTAAGGCAGCATGCATACCTACTAATTAAATATTAATGTATATATTACTACATTGTAAATTTAAGCTCCTGTGTTGTTTAATTATTCAGTATAGATTATTTGAAAATGCTGTGGGTTTACAAAAGGCAAGGTGCTGAATAGCAAAAATATACCCTATGACTTACTTCAATTGACATGCATATCCACATATTCTACGTTTATGGGCCTAAGTGCAAATTTTCAAAGTGAAAATTGAGTTAAAACATATTTTTGAGTTTTAATTGTACAATTATTTGATGAATTGAAATTCATATTTAACTAAGCCATTTTTTGGTAATGAAAATTAGTAGGTACATACTAGGTATGCCATTGGTATATACATATAGGTGGAGAAAACTGAACACTGGAGTCTTAGGCCCTTTCCTAATTAGTCGGTGCGGCACAGTATGCTCTGTATACTGCAATGATATTGCAATGCTTTCATTTATGGACCTGTCGTTATGTTATCGGCATAAATTGTGCAGTGAGAAAATGTATTTTTTGAGTGATGACGATTTTGCGGCATGTTACATTTGACATACATATTTTGAAAAAAATATTAATTGTTGACTAGAAAACTTTCACAGGATGATAATACATTTTTATCCATGTGTAAGGTGTCAAAGGAAACATATTTTATTTTTAAATTATATACAATATATTACATGTTAAGTTATAAACCTTTTAAAGGTTCTTTTAATTAGGTAAAACCAAATAAGGAATGTAAAATGGTTTGAATGTAAATTGTAAAAAAAAAATGGTTTTATACATTATTTAGCCATTTGTATCAAGAATCAGTGCAAATACCGAGCGGGCACTGGAGATGTTTCTACCGATACATGGTAAAACAAAATGATCCCCTTCCCGTTCCTGCACATACCGAGTCAATCAGAAACGCTAATTGAAATATAGGTGCTCAGTAAGCTTTTGGTACCGCGTGTACCGAGTATGCCATCCCCCACTGCTGACGTACCGACTAATCAGGAAAGGGTCTTATCATGACATACATTATTTACTTCATTCATGTACTTGTCTACTACTTCATACATGAATCAAATATTCAGAATTTTTAGATCACCTTTTTTCAATATGTCAATGAAGCTTTCATACAGTTGCTTTAAAATACACATTATTTGTTACATCAGCATTCAGTGTTCTATTTTTTTCGGGTTTCATGTGTCAATCTAAATTGTAATATATTTTGAACAACACAACATGGAAACAATTGAAAATAAAAATAAAACACAGGGGTACTAAAACAAAAAAAAGGTTCTTCATAACACAATATTTGTAGTAAAAACTAACCCCTTAATGCTGTACTTTTGATGCAATACTGAGCTTCAAATACATGATCGCAACTGTCCGGCTCAAAAGTGTTATCCGGTTCATTGATTAGTAAGTCTGTGCAATCAATGTGTTTGGCTGAATCACACTGAAAACACTTTATTGATGACACTAAACAACAATCCATAGCAGCGTGAAAATGAACAAGAGAAACATTCTTTGTTAATAACAATATGTACATAATACTTGGTACCGTGTTAATAATATCACCCACCATCTGCAGACCCTGAAAATATATAATTTCCAAATATAATTTATTTCATACACCTCCTTTTCTGCAGGGTTATCAAAATGCACATTTAAAAATATATGTATATCCTTTAATAATTATATTCTTATTTGAAGTAAAATATTGAATTGTAGGTATTTCAATTATATTGTACAAAGCTATTGCACTTTGGATAACCTAACAGAAAATTAATATAAAATAAGTAATTGATGATTAGTGTTGTGTAAAATTTCATCCATATATTTTTTTTTAAATATTTGGAGTGTGTATAACTAACTAGCATAAAACCACTTAAGATATTTTGTGTTTTCCTTGCTTTAATTGATGCCATATTCAAATGCAAAAATTCATCACTTAAATTTTATTTTAAAACCTCTATGAAATAATTGGTCTGATTAATGAATTAATAATATATGAGTTAGTAAAGAGACCATGGTATTATTTAGATTTTTTTTTGGGTAATAATTTTTTATAAGAGCGCATCATTCTATTATTTAATTTCATACTGTGAAAAATATCTTAAGTGTTTTGATTTGGTACAACCTTAAGAACCCAAAAAATAGCAGAAAGAAATGGTGTTAAAATTAAAAAAATTCATGAGTTAATAATTGATGAGTCCCCGTGTTAACCAATGATGAGTCCATATCTACCATCACCATTTGAAATCTCACCTTCGAAGCGACCGATGTGCTTGACACAATAACTGGCCCCGTATACGTCATTACAACTCTGCGGTGTTAGGTCCTGGTCATCATCCAGGAATTCATTGCAGAGGAATGGATTGGTGGGATCGGTGCCCACACATTGGTAACAGTTAATAGCCGTCACTTAAGATCATAAAATAAATAAATATTATTACTCTTTTGGAAAAAAATCTTATCACTTATTCGAAAATTATCACTAAGAGAAGGCAACGAAAACCAATTCATTTTAGGTATTGGTGACAAAAGTCGATTTATTGTAGGTGGTAGTGACAAAACTTGATTTATTGTAGATAGTAGTGACAAAAGTTGATTTATTGTAGGTAATAATAATATAAATAATTTACAAAACGCCGTTTAATGATACAGGATCAGTCCAAGGGCGCTTATATTCTGTCTTATGTTGCTATACGAAACAAAACTGTTTTCAGTCTTTTAGAGAAAGTGCTCATGCTTTGTGCACTGCAGATATCTGGAGGCAATCTATTCCACATTATAGGACCACTCACACTAAAGCATCGATCATAGTAAGCCACTTTGTTGGCTCTGTCCAACTCCTTTGGGGAGTTGTTACTCTGTGGTCCAGAAGACCTGAGTGTGAGATACCTCCCAGATAGCTCTTTTCTCTGACACAACTATTTTGAAGGTCACATACCATCACGCCATTTTCCTATTTGGGGTAGGCAGAGAGAACCGAACGCCAGATTTCTCTCTCTTGACATAAATTCCTCGCTTCATTCACAAAAGTCAATTTATTGTAGGTATAAGTGACAAAGGTCGATTTATTCTAGGTAGTAGTGACAAAATTCGATTTACTGTAGGTAGTAATGACAAGAGTTGATTTATTTTAGGTAGCAGTGACAAAAGTTGATTTACTGTAGGTAGCAGTGACAAAAGTCGATTTACTGTAGGTAGTCGTGACAAAAGTTGATTTATTGTAAGTAGCAGTGACAAAAGTTGATTTGTAGGTAGCAGTGACAAAAGTCGATTTACTGTAGGTAGTCGTGACAAAAGTTGATTTATTGTAAGTAGCAGTGACAAAAGTTGATTTGTAGGTAGCAGTGACAAAAGTCGATTTACTGTAGGTTGTAGTGAAAAAAGTCAATTTACTGTAAATAGTTGTGACAAAAGTTGATTTATTGTAGGTAGCAGTGACAAAAGTCAAAGTAAAATAAAAAAAATCCATATATGGATTTGTGAAGTACATTTCTATTGTACCGACCTATAAATTATTCTAACAAAAAAACAATATTTAAGGGGGGGACTGCTGCCAACGTAGGTACCTATTTTTCAATTTGATATACCATCATTAATTCTTATCAAATTGTTTTGTTAAAAATAATTTAGATAGTTTGGATATTAACAAAGAAAAATATATCTTTACTTTTTGATAATGTTCTGTAGAAATTCTTGTAGAAAAATAATGGCATATCCCGATTTTCAACGTTTATCTTATATTTTTAATAAAATATAAGACGTAGTTCATCATATTTTTTTTTAAATTAAAGAAGACAAAAATATCAAGAAAAATATGATGTGACGTTGCATTAATTCTTCAGGTTTAATAAATAAACCCAAAAAACATTTATTTTCCATTCAGCGCCATTGCGAAATAAAAGTTTTTTTGGAATATTAACTTAACCTGATGCATTAATGCAACGTTACATCATATTTTTCCAGATATTTTGATCTTCTTTAATTTATAAAAAAATATAATGCTCTATACCTTGTAGTTTTTTAGAAATTTAAGATAAATGTCAAAAATCAGGGTATGCTTATTATTTTCCTACAAGAATATATACAGATCATAATTAAAAAGTTAAGTTATATTTTTCTTTATTAATATCCAAACTAACTAGGTTATTTTTTTCAAAATGATTCGAATTGTAAGTAATGATGCAAATTAAAATTGAAAAAATAGGTACGTTGGCAGCAGTCACCCTCTTAAGAACGTGAGAAAACTTTGAATGTTGATAATAGTTGATAAACCCTATGTATAAAAATTATAACAGTATAAAATATTTTCTCCATTTAAATAAAGTAAAAGCTTACAAAACTATCATATAACTAATTACAGTAATTATTATGGATTTCTAAGTTCAATAATCATGTGTGTATGTTTGGGTGGCTGTGAGTAGGTGCCGTGTATGCGTAAGTGATAATCTTATAAAATTCTGGTCTCCAGTTTTTGAGCGAGTTTATAATTAAAAGATTGTATGTCTGGAGCGTCTTAATGGTGTTATACAATATTTTATAAAAAAAAATAACAATAGAGAAGAAATGAACACAATATAACTATGGAAAACGCAGCTGGAAGTGCACTTTACACATATTTATCAAAATGTGGTTCATGGAATTTATACTTTGGACTGTACACAGAGAAAACGCCTATACTGTATCATGTACCTATGATTTGATTAAATTAATGTTTGTAAATATTATAAAATTAATAAGTTGTTTTGGTGATGAGTTTCCAATTTATTACAAAAGAATTGTTACTATTTGTTTATAAAAGATAACCTATGATAAACTACATAAACAATATCATTTATATAAACATTTATTTATTAGCTGTTCATAACTTTAAATACATTAGAAGGTTTATTGACATGGCCAGCTAAAGAAATACAAATATATTATTCAATTAATATTTAGTACAACATTGAGTAAGATTTATAGAAAACGAAAAAGAAAAGCTCCTGACACAACGCAATGTGTAAAGCATTTACAAGTACGTCCCTCTAGTGTTTCACCGAAGGTCAGATTTTGGTCGAAGCCGCAGCCGAAGGTTACCGATAATCTATATTATAAATTTGAATGTTTGTATGTATCTATGTATGTATCTATGTATGTGTTGAATGCGCTCCTAAACCGCTCATCCGATTGCGATGAAACTTTGGCGAACTGTCGAGAGTATACCAGGGATGGTTTCTGGATCAAAAAATTTTAACTTCTTCTTCTTCTTCATCGAGTTTTAGGTCATTTTACCTATGAAGGTGGACTATCCTGGGAACCGTTCATCCGATTGCAATGAAACTTTGGTGAATTGTGGAACGTATGCCCGGGATGATTTCTGGATTTAAAAAATTTTCTTCTTCTTCTTCTTCATCGGGTATCAGGTCATTTTACCGATGAAGGTGGACTATCCTGAGAACCGTTCATCCGATCGCAATGAAACTATGGTGAATTGTCGAGCGTATGACCGGGACCTACTGAAGGGACGGGAGGTAATGAAGAGAATGGAGGTACTGAAGGGATGGGAGGTATTGAAGAGTCTGAAGCGACGGGTGGTTATGGAGGACGATTTTTAATTATACAGGCAATACGAAGTTTGCCGGGTGTTCACTAGTACTGTATAAAAATCATAAAAAATATCGACGCAAGCTGTGGAGGAACAAAAAAATTATTTATGCAGTAGTAGCAATAAAATAAGTAGGTACTTCAAATGAGCTAGTTGTCAACTCTTTTGTTTAATGAACTAAAATTATTATTATACGTAGCAAATTTGCTGTCAGATACCGGTTTACAATAGTGCTTCCACTCTTTTCTATGGGCCGTAAGAGCCTGGTAATCGAAATACAACAAGCAACAATAACACATCACATAGTTCATCAATGAGGTTCACCACTCATTCTGAATGTAGGCGAGGCGAGACTGGTGTGTGGGTTCACACGCAACTCTGCTTCCAATTTTATAAGGTAGGTAATGCACACCCGCACACCTGTCGCTGGTTACCCCACATTGTAAGATATGCCGTGATGATATGATGATAGGGTCGTAACAAAACGACCAGGTGGGCAAGTCTGGTCCAACCGGCGAAATCAAAACCCTCGTGATTACCCATATCATGGATATATTTATCATATGGAGTTCTATGACATCTTAAGATATTATAGAACTCGATATAATAATTATATCCATGATATGGGTAATCACGAGGGTTTTGATTTCGCCGGTTGGACCAGACTTGCCCCCCTGGTGTCATTGTTTTATCAATGAAATTTATCCATTTTCAACTATTTTTAGTGGCTGATAGGAAACTTCGGTTCGACCCATGTTTAGTCGGACACCACATTAATTTGTTCTATGAGGCATAATATAATATTAGATCTTATAAAATACATACGACTTTTACGAATAAAATGTATTTTTTAGGGTAGCTCTTTAGAGATTTAAAATATAACTTTTCTAATTTATAATATTCACCATTAAAATTGAATATGCCTAATAATCGGAATAGTATTAGCCAAAAAAAGAAAATATTTCCACTTTTTAAAAAAAAATATCAGAAAAATCGTTAATAACTAGGTACCTACTAATTAACAATGGTGCCGACCGTCATGGCACAGTGGTAAGCCGTTTAGTTTCTGTGTTTAGTTCCCAGCAGAGGAGAAATTAATTTCTAAACATTGTAGAAACTCATAGTACGCCTCTCTCTACATGATTGATATTTGTTAGGAAATTTAGGCGATGGATGTGTCAAGATAGAGTGATAGTATGTAAATGTAGATGAATAAATACTATTATACGTTCGTAATATTGGAGAGTAAAAAATACAATTTTCTATAGAAACATATATGTGCAATATAAATATGAAGTCGATAACCGTGAATATAACGGATATAATAGAGAAGAAATTAACGGATATCTATGGAAAACTAATCAGCTCTAGACTACATATTATATGATGCAACCATCTCATATGATGCAATCATCAACAGAATCATTAGCACCTACCTATATAAAACACGAGAACACGCTTGGTTTGGACCTATTTAAAGATACTAGAAATTCAGTTCGTCAAAAGTTAAAAACACTTACTTCATAGCATCACACATATGCATGCACCTTCACATACGCACCACTCACAGCACATACACTCCCTCACACACATTACACATTCACTCACACACATACATACTACACATATAAACACAGTGATACCACGAGATACGGATATATGTATATACATGTATGTTTATAAACCTATATACATGTTAATATATCTATAAAATATTATGTAATTTATTATGATAGTAATGTAAGCTAATAATTGATGTATGGAGTGGGTATTTATACAAGTTATTTTATATTCCGTATTTATTTTTTACTTCGTACATTGTTAGCTTCAATTTGAATAAAAAAAAATGATAGCAAAATGAAGCCAATCGGACTTAGTTTGGGCTGTAGAGGGAACAGAAAAAACGACGCAAATGATAATACCATAGAGATGAAATTAAAGGATACCTATGGAAAACTAATCAGCCCTGGCTCTATGCACTTTACACATATGATCGATCGGACTTATAATTTGGACTGAAGAGAGGACATACGTCATAAAAAGGATACGGCGTACGTCATAACAAAAACACGTCACGATTAAGTGTGCACTTTCTACATGATACCCGTTGAGATATCGATGTAAAAAATACCCTTAAGAATTGTGAAATCGTGACTCTCCACTATTCCATGGTAGTGCATGGAGAGTAAAAATGGACTGTATCTGGTCAATGTATAAGCATTCGTGCATAATGAGTTTTTGTCAGTTTCATAAGCGACGGGAAAAGTGGTTCTTGAAAAGGTTCAAAGAGCTCTCGAAGATCACGAATAACGCACATAAAGGATTTGAAGAAAATCTTATTGTTACAGCACCAAAAAAAGCTTCCCCGTAAACCAATACTATAGAGCTCGACACGCGAAAGAATGCGGATGACATCACCTGATGTGCACAAACCAATTTTGAATCAATCAATAAGATCAGTTGACGTCGTTGGAATTTGTGCAGCGTATTACGTGTCATTTTTTCCCTGACTGTCCTCCGCTTTCTCTGATTTATCGAGCTCTACCAATAACCGTAGATACCGAACAGTCAAATGTCGAATAATACGTTATTTTAACCAATAAAAACATTTAATATGATACAATTGATTGTTTTTTGGGTTAATTTGGTGGTTGTTCATGATAAAAAATTATCATGGAGCAAATTATTTATGCTATAAATATGAAGTTGAACGAACTTATGTATAGTTAAATTTAGAATAACATTATAATGAGTATATTCCGGGTGTAAATATTTTATCTACTTAAATTAATAAAAAATAATGGTTCGAAGCCGTGGATTGAATAGAGCAACTGCTAGACTTACGCCATGGTATAAAGACTGATTTTTTCCTATGTAAGGGTACCACAGTAGGAAACAATGATTGGTTTGCAATGAACTATGAACCCTAAGCACTGGTGCCTTCGCAGAAAACAGCCTTAATATTGTGGAAAATAATAATAATTTTAATACGGCAGTTTTAGAATATTTACTAGGTAAGGCTATTAGAAATCAAATCTTCCAATTAGAGACTTGATGGAAACCCGCGACAGACACATTTACTATATTGTTATAGGTTTTGTGCAATACATAATGCGGTTCACAGGCGTAATGTCACTAATGGTAACCTTTTGAACGATTGATCTTCAAATGTGTTTATTTTATTTTTATTTTATATATTACTTCTCGGGCAACTAACAGATACTATTTCAAATATTAATTTAACATGCACCCAATAAGAAGTTGTCACATTCTGGATACCTACTTGCGATATTAATCGTCTCACAGATCCAGACTGAAAACACAATTAAAAACTGTGTCTCTACTGGGAATCGAACCCGGGACTTTGGATCAGCAACTAGATACCTAACCATCTGAGACACGAAGGCCGACAACAAAAGTGTCGATAAACGGAAGACGGGATTTCTAATGGTCTTCTGTAGAAAATATAAAAAAAATATTTTTATTATAATAGTAATTTTTCACAAATTGTAAGCTGTTGCCTGCGAAAGCCATCACTACTCAGGGTTCATAGTATCCCATCGTTATTTTTACGTGCCATGGTATTGCATTACATAGAAAAACGAGTGGGTTGTAACCAACGCCATACTAATCTCAAAATTCATTTTAATGAAGTACATTTCTATTAGATTCTTAAACAAATATAAGATTCCTAGAGGACAAAAGTTTTCACAATACACCATACACACAAAGCATAGTAACGAAACTCATAGTATGCACTTTCTACATGATTCCTGTTGAGACATTTTAAGTAAAATTGCATTACTAGCAAGATGAGCATATATTATGAGACAGTGTATCAATGTTGATGAGGCGATGTATGTGTCATGATAGAAGTATGCGGTATTCGATTCTCACTGCCTACCCCTTGAGGAAGATAGAAGTGGAGAGTAAAAAATACACTTGTCTATAGAGACACATACAATACCAATATGAAGTTGATCACTCAATTTTCCCGTACAGAAGCTATTTTACTTCTGTTATATACATTTTTCATACAAATATGAAATTTATTTCACATTGATATGGCAGACCATAGATTTTTTTCTTTGAATTTTGACAATCCTTGAATGCATTTTTGATGAGTGTATTTTTGTTGCATTAAAATTTTAAAAATTATAAAAATACCTCGATTTTCCAGACCGTGAGAGCATTTTGAAAATTTGGTCAGATGAAATCATAGAGAATAAATTAACGGATATCTATGGAAAACTAATCAGCTCTAGGTCTATGCACTTTACACATATGATGTTAATATGAAGTCGATCGGATTTATAGTTTGGGCTGTATTTTTTGGGATTTTTCATACAATTATGAAATTTATTTCACATTGATATGGCAGACCATAGATTTTTTTCTTTGAATTTTGACAATCCTTGAATGCATTTTTGATGAGTGTATTTTTGTTGCATTAAAATTTCAAACATTATAAAAATACCTAGATTTTCCAGACCGTGAGAGCATTTTGAAAATTTGGACAGATGAAATCATAGAGAAGAAATTAACGGATATATATGGAAAACTAATCAGCTATAAGTTTATGTGGACTTTACATAAATTATATCAATATGGACTTATAGTTTGGGCTGCTGAGAGGACAAAAAAAAAACAACGTAAATGATGAATTCATAGAATATTAAATTAAAAGTTGCCTATGGAAAACTAATCAGCTCTATCTCTACGCACTTTACACATATGATGTTAATATGAAGTCGATCGGACTTATAGTTTGGGCTGTAGAGAGGACACAAAAAGGATAATCCGTACGGCGCGGTACATTACATTACTTCTCAGGCAACTAACAGGTACTATGTCAAATATTAATTTAACACGCACCCAATAACAAGTTTCCACAATCTTGAGACTTACGATATTAATCTCTCACAGATCCAGACTGAAAACACAATTAAAAACTGTATCTCCACCGGGAATCGAACCCGGGACCTTTGGATCAGCAGTCAGATACCTAACCAACTGAGCCACGAAGGCCGACAAACATACAAACACATCACGACAAAACTTACAGTGTGTACTCTCTACATGATACTCGTTGAGAAATTGATGTATAAAAATACGCATGGAAATGGTGAAATCATGGCTCTCCACTATATCCCCTTGGGGTATTGAGGAGTACAAAACATTATTTATACTATGACGTAAGTACATAAGTTTGGCATTCGCTGGCTATGCTCTACATAATATTATTTATGTTCTTATTTGAGAAGTGCATATTGCTTGAGATCGGTCTACACTTTCAATAAGTATTGATTTAAACTTCATAGCATCAAGGTAAATCAAATTTGTGATAATCCATATTCACTGATTCCCGGTGGCGTGAGAAATGTATGCTGGAGTGAGCATTGAACAAATTCTATCAGTTCATCAAACATCGGCTGTTTGGAGAGTTCGTTCTAGTGGAAACTAGCGATAATCTCAGTGCAATGTAGGTACATACACTTTGTTACTTACGAGTATGTATAAAATATCAATAGATGACCTAACAAAAATATAGGGCGATAATTATTCAGAAAAATATACACGTAGAAAAAACAAAACTCAACATTTTTTCTAATGATATTTTCAAAATTAGCTTTGTGGTAAATTTTAAACAACCTTTTTTCTTAAAATTAAATTTTAGAAAATTAAATTATCTACTTGGGGTGTTTTGGCTTTTTCGATGTTTTTTAAAACTTTGGAAATATAGGCAGTCAAACACATAAATTTATCATAAAAAAATATTTTTCTTAATAAAAAATGTTTGAGATACTCTGGAAATTTTTTGAAAAAAAAAACAAATTTTATGATTTTGTATTTGTCTATATTTATACTAATTTTCAGACTTCTAGTTTTTATTATGAAATTTTGAGCTCTGTAAATTGAGCGGATTAAAAGTTATAAGGGGAGGGGGGACACACAGACACAAAATGTTCTACTTCAAATTATACGAAGCCTCTAAGTTGGTATTTTTGGCATGCAAAAAGTCCACTACATCATACAAAATGTTCCTTCATACACGCGTCTTGGCTTTAAACTGCCGATTCGTTCAAGAGAATTACATTCTCTTGAACGAATCGACAGTTGGAAAATTGTTACAAAAAGTTTGAGATGAACTGATGAAAATTAAATTATCTAGTTGGTGGAGTTGGGGTGATTCAGCTTTTATCGATATTTTTAAAAACTTTGGAAATAAAGGCAGTTAAACACATAAATTTATCATAAAAAAATATTTTTTCCTTAATAAAAATAATTTGCTGCAATTTAAAAAAAAGCAAACTTGATATTTTGTATTTGTCTATATTTGTACCAATTTTCAGCTTTCTAGCTTTTATGGCTTTTGAGATAAATGGAAAAAAAAGTAAAAATTCAATCTTTCTTCTCAGCTTCAGCAAAATTCAATCTTTTGTCTCAATATTTCTTCTCAGCTAACTTCTTGTCTACCCCCGCTTAGCAACCCGGACGCCCTGGCTCTCATTGTTTCTGTAATAAAACTTTATCTTCGTCTATATTTATTTTTCCAAGAGCCTCAGCGTGAGCAATATCAAATAAATTATCCAAATATTTTTGAAAAACTTGCTTACGCGTCAATGAACCTCCTGAGTTTTTTACAATTTTTTCACCCAGATAGGTAGTGCATAAGTATTCATGCTTTTTCTGAAAATATTATACACTCCCCAACTACAAGATTTGCTCCTTCACTAATAAATGTTAAAAAATAGCACTAGGAAAACTTTGGTGCTCATTATTTGGTGATTTACCTCACCAACTAAGAAACACTTTTTGTATTACTTCTCAGTTCCAATGAAATCTTCGACAATAATACAATATGCGCGAATTACTGAACCGAGAGAAAATTTCGAATAAAACGTAGGATGCGTTTCTCGTATCGCGCATCATAAAATTTCTATGAACATGACATGTTTGCATCGCATGTCGGCACGGGTTGCAATGCTCTAATCATTTATTTTTGAGTTCATTAGAACCGAATTAATAAAATTAGTCTATGCGTTTTAAAATATATTTTGAAAAATAAGGGACACCCAATTTTTTTATTTGTTTCTTTACATATTTCAGTACAGTACATTTCATAATGGTATAAAAATATTGAAATTTTACTATCTCACTAGGCTGAACGCCTGTTCTGAGGTAGTAATCTTAAAGCATTTAGACAAAGGTTAAATATTGAATATACATATTGTATGTTTGTTTGTGAAAAAATCAAGTAATTTTTACTCAAAAAATCAAGTAAGTTTTACTCAAAAAATCAAGTAAGTTTTACTCAAAAAATCAAGTAAGTTTTACTCTAAAAATCAAGTACGTTTTACTCAAAAAATCAAGTAAGTTTTACTCAAAAAATCAAGTAAGTTTTACTCAAAAAATCAAGTAAGTTTTACTCAAAATATCAAGTAAGTTTTACTCAAAAAATCAAGTAAGTTTTACTCAAAAAATCAAGTAAGTTATACTCAAAAAATGGCCGTAAAACTAGCCGAAATTAAGCACGAGTGGGATAGGAGATTATATTAATTTTTTATTATAATTTTCTTACATTAAAAAAATAAATAAGGGGGCAAATCGCCCCCTTTCTAGGCTAAAAGTTCAAGTTATTTAGCGACAGCTATACTATCAATGTAAATTAAAAAAAAAATCACAATTGTAACATTAGCAAAAGCCATTTTTGATAAACCTTTGTTCTATCATATTCCTTACCACATACATAATATAATAATTTGGAAAGGATAAAATCCGTGGACATGTTATGTATGTCCAGGAGCCACATTAGACAGGAATAATTCATTGTATTGTTACCAGCAGTGAGTGAAATGAAATCAAAGGTGGGCTGATTAAGTTACAATTACTTATATGTTATTCTAATTCATTATATTGTTAAATTTTCATTTTTGTACGTAGCCCATTTTAAAATAATATATAAATAATAACCTCAATTTTTATGGCGCTAATTACCGTAACATGAAGACATTCCAACCAAATAGACATGGAAAAAGCGTTGTCCAAAAGAACCTTATATCAATAATATGCAGATTGTATAATTGACTGTGTAAAGTGGAGGGGTCGGATGTATTTGGCTTTAAGACAGCTGTCGGGGAACCGGGGTAAATTACCCCAAATGGGGTAAAAATTAAAAATGTTTTTTTTTGGTAATAAGAAAATTTTTCTGGTTTTCTATTTCATAAACGTGTTAGTATTTTTACTAACTTAATCAATTCAGGGGGGCAAGTCTGGTTCGACCGGCGAAATCAAAACCCTAGTGATTACCCATATCATGGAAATAATTATCGTATGGAGTTCTATGACATCAAAAGATATTGTAGAACTCCATATAATAATTAAATCCATGATATGGGTAATCACGAGGGTTTTGATTTCGCCGATCAAACCAGACTTGCCCCCCTGGTGTGTTCGTGAGAAGAAAGAGACGCTCGTTGTGTGTGTGCTTAAACATAAAAACGAAGAACAGAAATCGATTAAACGCCGAAGACTGTATTCAAATTGCTCTTACATCAAAAAGTCCCAATTTTGAAGTAAAACATGAAGCAACATTATTTCTCCAAAAACTGAAAGGGAAACCTGAAAATCTGAATTTTTGTTTAATCCAATTTGAGAATTTTATTTTGTTCGTCTATTACATACTTACTATTTTTATGTAACTTTTTTTATTTTCCGTGTTAAATAATTCAATAAAAAATGTTTATTCAAATATACCTATATTGATTGTCTTCTTTTCAAAATGGGGGGAAGGGGTAATATCGACTTACGCAAAAATATTTTGGGGTAATGGTTAAAAAAGTTCCCCGACCGCTGCTTTAAGAGGAACATTTTTGTCTCTAATCTTACCGTGTTTCGCGACTAGATGTTTTCCTTTTTTGTGAATTTACGCAGTTTATTAAGTCTGTTTCTTATTAATGATTCTATTGTTTACTTTAATTTCAAAATTATTGACAGGATGTCTTTTATATATCTTTTTAAGGTATTGCTTTTATTAATTTTCCTTTGTTTTGAGGTACATTCACGTATGGTTTTGATTTTAAATTTTGTTAATGTTTATGTTTTACTGTTGTTTTTTATCAATATTATTAGAGCATGTATCAGACTATAGTGTTCTGTGCAGCAGGCACTCTTAATAGTCTTAATTGAAGAGTTGACATGACATGTTTATGAAATGTATTGTATCGTCAATTTATCCGAGTGTCTCATAAATAAAATAAATAAATAAAATACATAATTTCAAAGTGGCCGTGAATTTGTTTAAATACCAACAGACTAGATAACAATAATAATTAATATCCCCTTTTGTTTATATATATTGCGTATTTGGGTTCCATATATCTGAATAAACTAACGATACTGACATCCGCTTTGCTAGATAAAAAGCATGTTTTTGAAAAGCGACGATCGGTCGTAATTAAACAAATTAAAGTAAAAATAAACTTTAAACAGTTGTAATGAGTACCTACATACAACTAGTCTCCGACCGAAGTTCAGATTTTGGCCGAAGCCGAATGCTCGGTCCTAGCCGAAGGTACATTCGGCTAGGCCGAATTCGAAGGTTTGACTTTTCTGAGAAATTTTATAAATGTATAAAATCTATAAAAAAAAATCGATCTGATGCGACCTCTTCTGTTCGCGTGTTTGATTTTGAATTTGACGCAACAATCATCAGGCTTTGTAAACGGTAAAAACAAGAAAAAATATATTTATAGTACCTATATGAAATGTCAAAAAGTAATTATGATTATAATTTGAGAGTTATCTATAAAAAAAATTCAGACGAAATTGCACAAGCGTCGTGTTGTCACGGGCCGCGCTCGTTGAACGCATATCGGCGTTCGTTGCGTCAGGAGACTTGTCAGGATCGAGACATCGGTCGGGCCCAGCCTTCTGAAGCCACGAAAGAACCACCGGATGCCGTGGTGATCGTCGCACCACATTTAGTGGGCATATCGTCGCGTCCCCGAGGAGGCGGACGCTGAGTAGAAAAGGGTTCCGATGTCATTGAGCTGTGCTCATCCTGGAGCCGGTCAGCAGCTTCTCACGCCCAGCCGCTTTGGAGACCTGCCTCGTAGCCGCCGCTTTCGATGGAGATTCAGCGTCTTCCGTTGTCTGGGATCGAGGGTATTTTCACTGAGAGCATTGTCCCCACCATCAATCGACGACGTCCTAATCAGGCGTTGGACGTGCCCTTTAGATCATGGCCATGTGTAAGGAGGAAGAGACTATATGTGCCCATCAAGAACGATAATATTTTTTTTACAATATTTTTTGTGATACTTTTGGCTGTGATTGTATTTATTGAAAAATTTAATCTGTGACGTCCATAATCGACATTATTTTACATACATTGTATTGAATTGTTTTAAATAATTTTTTTATCTCATATGTTTGTTTGATGTATTTTCTTGTATGTAGGTACTCATGTATGTACGTGTGTTTGTGTGTGTATTGATGTACCTATATCTATAAAAAAAACTTTAAGCGTGTGTATAGATGAACTTTACTCATGTCGTGTTTACTTCTAAACTAAAAGGATATTGACATATTATAAAATTGTAAGATATACTTTCTTATATGCCGTTGTCAATGTCCGTAAGTGCTCCTAATACAATAAAATAAATAAATACTAATTTGCAACGTTCAGTTTTATTTATTTTGTCTATAAATATTTAATTTAATTATTATATTGTGACATGATCGTGCCGTCTGACTTTCATGGATTTACAAGTAACATTTTGATTCAATATCAGAGCACGATTTTATAAACACATTTTCAATTTTATTTATTTTAAGATGTGAGCATCCTGTGTGCGTGAAAACAAATTACATTTAAAAGTGAACCTAACTTCTGCGTGTCCCAGAGGGAGGGTATCAGATGGATGTAAGAAGTTTTCTATCAGCCACTAAAAACAGGTTAAATTTGGCTGTTTAAACAGTCAAAACGTCGTTTTGGTATGTACAGTAATTATTTTATTTCATTTTAGTTCTTACATACAGTAAAATGAGAGCGCCACTTACTATAGCTATCGCAAAACAACTTGAGCCAGCGTTCCGGGTGCGCAGAGCACAAATTTGTTTGGTAGGTATAATATGTGCAAATCGTCCCTCTCCACGGCGAAATGGCTGAAGAAATTTGACGAAAACTACACTACTGCATATATAATAAATCGTTCCTTAACAGCTTGCATCGATATTTTTAAAATTTTATACAGTATAATTACACAACTTCATAGAAAAATCAAACCTTGCGCCGAAGCCGAACTAGGGCCGAACATTCGGATTCGGCTTCGGCCAAAATCTGACCTCCGGTCAAACACAATTTTCAACAGGAACACGGATTATTTCAATTTTCATGTTTCATGTCCAACGAATAATCACTAAATTTAAAAACACATTTTTATGACAACATAATTATTAACACAATAATTAATTACTTCTTTTTTATCGTAAAATATAATAATCAAAGGTTAGAATAACATTAAATTGGTGTCACTTCATTATCCAAACAATTCATAATACCTAGTCATTTAATTAATAATAGTCAACGAAGAAAAAACATTAAATAGGTACGTAAAGTTTTGTAATACAAGACAATCATTTTCATTTTTAGTAAACGAATTATTTTCATTTTTAGTAAACGTAAAACTATGTAATAAACGTCATTGATTAATACTAGGAACGGCTTCCAGTAAACCTAAATCAATAGTTTTCCCATATCGAATTTTCTCTTTGTCGGTATATTCTAATGTGAATTCACGAATTTAAAAAAAAATATTTGTGAAAATAAAAAAGTGTATTGTATTTTAAAATAAATTTTTAAATTCGATTTATTTTAAAATAACCGTTGTGGTCAGTCAAACATATAAAGTTTGTTATTTATTTATACATAGGTTCACTAAAATCTAAAATACACATAATTTGAATGTTATGTAAATAATACATTTATGATCACTATACCAATAAAAAATAAAACAAACAATTTCATTACCAACTTAAAAAGGTGCTGATAATAAAAATCTTTGATAAAAGAGAAGGGATAAAAATATGTAATATTTAATATTTACCAACGTACAAATTAATTTACGATGCCCTTTTTTAAATATAATCCGTCACATCGCATAGTAAAAATAGATCGTGATTAATTTCAATTTGATTAATCATTTAAGTGGGACATTTTTCCTTTCATAAATTATACAATATTGTGTAGCTAATTGAAAAAACCAACTAGAATCAAATTGAATTATGAAATAAATAAAATTAACAATAATTTGTTAAAATACGGTGATATTACCAAAGTATTTGTGAACAATTAATAATAAATAAAAAAAATACATTTGTAGTATTTTGTACGTTTCCGAATAATTTATTATGACATCTTAGAAGTTTTTTAGGTTATGAAATATAAACTTGTAGAAAACTATTCAAATATAATAAAAAATATAAACAATAACCTTATAATAAAACATAATATTAGAAAACTATAATGATAATTTATATAATATACGCGTAAAAATAGAAACTACTATTTTATAATAACGCATCATACACGCCCATTTTTATAAACAATGTTTCTACAAGAAACTTGAAAAGTTTACTACAATATTTACGTTCAATTAAGCTCACCTGTATGAAGAGACACCGTTATTAATGCGAGAAGGATAAACAAATTTTCTAACTTGCACTGCATTTTGTGTGTGTTCATTTATTTTGATACAAAATACCACTGAAACTTCACTTTGATTCAAGTTGATAACATATTAGTCAACATTGAAATTACGATGACCACGAACAACGACACATCATAAAGTTATATCATAGAATAAAGATATGGTTTAGCAATCAACCGACACTCGCATTCATCGCTAGCGTAAATACAGGTAGATAATGAGTTGCGGCACGTTTATCAAAAGATATTTTCATTCCAAGAAAAGTTTTGTGTAAAAAATAAACAATTAAGAAATATACTTTAATTTATGAAATTAACTATTTATGACTATTTTGTCATAAATTAAATACAATTATAGTATTTTTTGTTATATTTTCTCAGTTATACAATTGTTCTGATATTTCAATTGCTATTCAGAATACAAGTCTTTGATAATATTTTATTGTATTTACCCGCAGATTTAAAATGCGCAAGCGCAAAATAGTGGCGCTCAAATATTTTTATATACTCCTTATATACTTTATAATATGAAGTTTCAAAATTGATGAAGTTATAATAATATAATAAATAAATTAATTACGCGGGATGATGTTGACTGTTTTAATGTAGGTATATGTTTTCCATATAAAAATATTTCAATCAAACAATTTAATTTATTTTTTATTTTAAATCTTTCACTTTATTACATTATTTTCTATTTATTTACCTATATCTACATTAAAAAAAAGGAAGATTCAAAATTGTTGATGTAGTTTGTTTAGATTTCGCTCTTTATTTATTTTGACGAAGAATAATATAGATTTCTGTGAAAATGAAATGTATTTTTGTTGAAATCTAACAGAGATAAGGTATACAACATTTTACTATATATGTTTTACTGATTCTTACTCAAATGTACCTAAAGTACATAATTTATTTTCCGTTCAATGGTGTATCAAGCAGACACTTTTTATCCATGGATTTGATTAATGACTGTGTTTTGGTGCATTGGTAACCTGGGAAACGATGAGTCATAATCAAAATGTTATGTCGATATAAAGATCATTATCAACATTTTTAGTATCAAATAAAACTGTTGCAACATATCTGCGTTAATCACATCATCTATTGTAATAAATCAAGAAATTAAATTAGAATAAAATTAAACAAAGCCTAATTGCCTTATAATACACTCGCATGTATTGGATTGAAATAATAATTGTTTAAGAGGGTGACTGCTGCCAACGTACCTATTTTTTCAATTTGATATACCATCATTATTACTAAACGAATCATTTTGAAAAAAATAACCTAGTTAGTTTGGATATTAATAAAGAGAAATAATACCTTAACTTTTTGATTATGTTCTGTATATATTCTTGTAGGAAAATAATAAGCATACCCCGATTTTAGACATTTATCTTAAATTTCTAAAAAAATATAAGGTATAGAGATATATTTTTTTATAAATTAAAGAAGAACAAAATACCTGGAAAAATATGATATGACTTTGCATTAACGGATCAGGCTAAGTAAATAAACCAAAAAAACTTTTATTACGCAATGGCGCTGAATGGAAAATAAATGTTTTTTAGGTTTATTTACTAAACCTGAAGCATTAATGCAACGCCACATCATATTTTTCTAGATATTTCTGTCTTCTTTAATTTAAAAAAAATTATATTACTCTACGCCTTATAGTTTATTAAAAATATATGATAAACGTTGAAAATCGGGGTATGCCATTATTTTTCTACAAGAATATATACAGAACATTATCAAAAAGTTAAGGTATATTTTTGTTTAATAATATCCAAACTATCTAAATTATTTTTTTCATAACGATTTGATAAGAAATAACGATGGTATATCAAATTGAAAAATAGGTACGTTGGCAGCAGTCCCCCCCTTAATGAATTCAATTTCCATTATTGTGTGTAAAAATTTACATTTACATCATGTTGCCATCTAGAAATGAAAATAATTTAATAGATTTTACTTAATATAGGTAATTAATTGATAAAATTCCTACCTTCTGCAAAATACCAAAATTGCTTTCATACATCAATTGATGTTGCCTCTACTGTATTAAGCTTATCTAGATGTTACTGAGGATCAACTTGAGAGACTGCAAAATGTTTGTATACAATATGTGTTTGGACTCAAGAAGATTGATCACATATATTATCTGAAAGTTGAAGTGGCTCAAGATCCGAGAATGAAGAAATTTCCCATGTTCTTTCCTTACTTTACCAAATTTTTAAGAACCCTCTCAAGGAGAAATTCGCCCATCATTGTACTCATGGCTTAAATATATACAATTCATGCAGTCCGAGTGTGGAACCAATTATCCAATGTATAAGAGATACTCTTATCTTGACAGTTTTCATGAAGCTTCTGAAGTCACACCTCCACATAATTTGTAACTATAGTTCCTTTATCCTTCATCCCTTCACATCTCATCCTTTTTCTGGGTAAATAATTATTTTTAAATTGTTAATTATTTTGATTTTTTCTGTAACTGTATATCCTTTAATATTATATTATTTATACTTACTACAAATGTATTTACTAATTTGATTGATTGGTAGAAATAGTCTACGTGCAATAAGTCTGCCACATTATGTGAAAAATATTTATTTTGCAAATAAACAAATATTATTATTAATACTATAGAAACCCAGGTTCATGTTTGTGTTCAAAATTTAATTTGTTACTTACATATCGTCGCTCTCCTGAATAAAGGTCGTAACTGGCAAAATGCAAATTGTTCAGGAGAGCGTTTTTAGTGTTTTGCGCGTGCATATTTTAATCTCTCCCAGCACACGGTGACACGGTGTAAATATATTTTAATATTTTATTTGTATTCTTCTATATATGAATCATTCTTATATATATTAGAATCGTATTTGCACATAGTGATATTTTATTTTCAGTAATTCATAGACAACAAATCATTAAGCTATTCCAAGTTAACGGGAGGTGATACAGTCGAGAACATTAGTGAGAACATGCGTACAACATATAAGTACACATTGGTGGTCCTAACTCGATTTTTCTAAAAATGTCAGATACGACTGTTAGTCAGGAGAGGGACGATATATATATATATATATATATATATATATATATATATATATATATATATATATATATATATATATATATATATATATATATATATATATATATATATATATATATATATATATATATATATATATATATATATATATATATATATATATATATATATATATATATATATATATATATATATATATATATATATATATATATATATGTATAAAATGCAGGGTATTAAATTTATAGATTTTGCTATTACTTTGTGGCACATTTTTGCAAATTGTAAATAAATAAAAAAACTGCAGCAGAAGCATTATCTAAAAGCAGAATAATACATTCATATTTTATTTGATTTAATTATTATGAATGTATTCGGTTTTGAGTACATAGAATAAGCAGCGTGTAATCAATCAAGCTGACACGACATAAGAAACACGCTCCAACTCATGTGGAATGATTTGAAAAATAGGGTATGTAGGTAGCAATTCTCAAGGGATTCTGATATGAATCCAATTACATCCTAAATAGACTGCCTGCCAATCATAGGCTGTTTCATGAAATGTATATTATCTGTTATTGTTACTCATTTTGATGGCTGTTATTGTCTAGCGATTAATGTGATAGTTCATTAAGCATAACTTACATAGTTGGGCAGCAGTTATCTATTTTTAATGAAGATTATTTTTTTAAAGAAATAAAAATAAAATATTATCAAATATCGTGTTTTTATCTTTGTGGTACATTTTAACAAAAATTAACTATATTTTTAACTTTGTTTACAATATTAGTTAAAAATACACCACGTGTTCGAACATGGTGTAAACAAAGTTAAAAATAAAATAACCCAGGATGCTATGTGTGGAGGTGAACTAGTGTTACATCCCTTTATGATAATTCAAAACTTCATTTTCTGGAGTCATTTTTTGCTGGAGTTGAATATTATAAAGCATATTCGAATGCACTTAGAACTTAGAAATATCACTATTAAAACCATTGAAACTATGAAATAACAATTTTTGCATTTGCATAATATGGTATATAATTAAATATACATATTTGTACCTTTGATAATAAACCAAGAGGTTTTGCTTGTAATTTTTTTTGGGTTAAGTAATTTTTTGATTCTTATTCCAATGGCATTAATTATAACATGGAATATAAAATGTTGTACCATAACTTGTGTCCATAATAGATTGTGACAGTGAGACCAGAATTACAGGTGTAGGTACGTAAATAAATTTATAAAATGGATGAATAAATAATAACAAAATTACTTGAAATTTTTTTATTTCAGAAATTGTAGATATTGGATAAATTAGCGAAAACTTTCACAGTCACAAACCAATAAATCATAAATAATTGTAATTATAAGCAATTCCAAAACAACTCTGTAAAAATATATTGACGTTTACAACATTGAATATTTGCTTCAAATAAATCTCCATTTATATTAATATTATTACATCTACATTATATATTACGGTTACAGTTATAATCTAACAAATATCCATTTTTTTGCCATAATATAATATTAAAACACCTACATATTAATTAATTTATATAATTAATTCCATCACAGAATTTTTCAAACATCAAGATAGTAAAATAAAATTATACAAAAAGAAAAACAAACAATAATTCAAAATTTATGTTTTTTTAACAAATATATTATTAAATAATTTACAAAAAATAAATTATTTGTATTTATGTAAAAAGCCAGGGATAAAATAACAGATGTAACAGATAAAATATATATCAACAGTTGAATGTTCCATAATGTTAGAGATTAAAATCTTGAATTCATTCATCATTATATATTATGTAATTAATTCAAATGAAATGCATGAAAAAGTAAAGTGAGAAAATTAGTAGCATCTTTAAGGCTAGCGTCCATACAGGAGCATCTGATGGAGCGCATTAGACGGATTTATTTGTGGCAGTGCGTCCACAGAGACGCACCAATCGGATTGCCGACACAACTGTCATTTGGATTTGTTGACAATTTTCCATTGAAAATTCAAATATAAAAATGATTCTTCGGCTTGTTCATAGCATGCTTGGCTAGAACATTATTTTATCAAATGAAAATATTTAATCAAAATTAATAAGAATGAATGTAAAAAATATACAACCCATAGCCTTTTATAGGATATACCTACATATCTTAATGCTAAATTTCATCTAAAATCTTTCCACCGTTTTGGTGTGACTGAGCAAAAAACATCTAAGAATCCAAAGATTCAAATTTCTTAAGGGAATGATTAGTTCCGAAACCGGTCACAATTTCAATAGCGTGGTTTATTAAAATATAGTTTATAAAACAATTGAAATGACAGATTTGAGCTTTTTTTTGTTTCTCCTAGCAACGGCGTAAGCATTCCGATTATCCGCTGCTCACGCTCCGTCTGCTGTCAATCAGTGGACGCACTTGTACGAATTTCTATACAAATAATTCTAAAATCCGTCTGATGCGCTCCGTCTGCTGCGCCTGTATTGACGCTAGACTTTAATATTCTTCAATGAATTTTGAGAAATTGGCACAATTTATAATTTTTAACCTCTAAGTGAGTATGGCCGTACCCGTACGGCAGGAAATGTCATTGCAATTTGAAGTATGGCCGTACTGGTACGGCTAGAGAAATGAAGTGAAGATTTTTTTTCATAGTGTACGAATATTTTTGACACCGCAACCAATAGTTGAAGACACCTGAAAGAATCATACGATTTTTCAATATAAACATTGAAAAATGGTAAGGTATATTTTTTTTCACCCGATTATTGTGTCAGGAGTGGTCAAACGTAATACTTTTTATTTTAATTTTTAATATTTAAAATAACTCACTCCGTATAGGTATGTACATCATACCAAAACTCACATCATAGAGGTTAAAATAATATTTTTTTTCAAACAATGTTTTAAAAGGAATATCACATATCATTGATGGATAAACTTTAAAACTGATGTATCAAACAGTTGTGAGTAAAAGTCATACATTGCATCATGTTATACTAATAATTTTAAAATGCGGTTATAAGTACCTATACTTTCACACCAAATTGATGGTTCTATGATGACGAGAAACGGAGTGTAGTCGATTTGTAGAATTGAAAATTTTTGTATACTTATGTATCAAATTATTTCAAAAACATGCATTTACCTCACCGAGTTCAATTAAAATGGTGTGAATAATAAGCAAATATGGGATTATGGAGATAAGGGTATGCAACAAAAAATTGCATTCAAGAGGTTAAATGAAAATGAAAAGGAATATAATAGATTGAAATATAATGATAATTTAGTTGCTGGGCCATATTGAGCCCTGGCTTATTATTCATATGCAGCTTTAGAGAAATAATGATAACAGAAAAATATTACTGACGTATTCATATATCGTAATATTAAAATATTACTAATTATTTCATACAGTAAAGATATTATTGTTTGTATCGGTAGTGATTATTACAGTGAAAATTCACAGGCAATTCTTAATTATCTATATAAAAATCTCATGTCACGATGTTAGTACACACTAATCTTCGAAACCGCCCAACCGATTTCAATAAAATTTTGTAAATGTGTATGGTTGGTTCCAGCTTGAAAGTTGGGATAGTTTTGGACCCGATAAGTGGCGCTGTTATTCAGATAAGTGGCACTGTTATTCAGATAAGTGGCGTTGTTATTGAGATAAGTGGCGCTGTTATTCAGATAAGTGGCGCTGTTATTAAGATCTAAAAAAAAATATATTAATACATTATATTCAATGAAAATATATTTTTTAATATTTTCAGATTTCTCAACCAAAAATTTTATCTTCCTTCCACCTCCTCAAGGATTTTATATAGGAAAAAGGGCATGATTCATTTTTAATTTGTGGAAGCTTCAATAGATGGTGGTTTGAACAAATCTATTTATTTTGTTTTATTTATTTGTTTATCAAACTACATTTTAAAATGATCATTTTATTGCAGTGGATCGAACATGGCTAGTAAAAAGAAAAGACTTTAATTTAAAACAACAATATTCTTTAAACTTAGAAACAAATTTAATTCATCTCACTTATAATATTTAATTTTTATCAATTAACAATTTCAATTTTATTTATTATACTTGAGATGTACAAAAAATGAAATAAAAATAAAATATTGAATTGTTTTCTATGGATCATATTCGCACAGCTACCTGTCACACTCTCAAATACATATACATCAAGGCAATTTTAAGAGTAAAGATCTATGCTGGTCTTATATTATATCATATTGAACAATAATTACAGTCTGCTTAAATGATTTATATCAAATGAAATGTCAAAACAATATCTACAGTATATGTGACTTATGCATTTATTCTATGTATGTAATTAGAATCAGATAATAATAATAACGGAAACGGAAGGTATATGAGACTTGTGTACTGCCAGTAGCTACTTATGGCTTGGAGACTATGACAATGACTCAGAAAAGTGCTGAAAAACTAAAGTCACCCAAAGAGCCATGGAAGGAGCCATGTTATGATTAAGTTTGAGAGACAGGGTGCGAAACGACACCATCAGGGAAAGAACAAAATTGGTTGATGTCGTCCACCGCATTCTTACCCTGAAGTGGAGATGGGCGGGCCACGTGGCTAGATACCCCGAAGACTGATGGCCAAGGATAGTGTTGGCTTGGAGACCGAGAACGACAGTCAGAGGTGTTGGAAGACCGCCAATGAGATGGAGAGATGACATCAGCCGTCATACTGGTGTCAATTGGTTGCTCAGAGCACAAGATAGAGTGGCGTGGAAGGAGATGGAGGAGGCCTTTGTCCAGGAGTGGACGGGATTAGGCTGAGAAGAAGAAGAAAAAGAATAATAATAATCAATTTTATATATTGCCGACTTATAGTGAGAGACGATTCCAAGATAAATGGCGGTCTACATAAAAGGAGGTCTATAAAAGGTCTACACAGAAGGCGGTCTGTGGCAGGACATCTGCCCGGGCTATTATTCAAATAATATGTATTCATTCTTATGATATAATATATTATTTGAATGAAAACATACAATTTTTTAATAAAAATAGGTAATTTTTTTCACATAACCTTAATCAATTCCTAGAGATAATATAAACATTTTTGTGATTTTTTGATTTCAGAAAAAAAAAATATTTCTTAATAATACATTTTATCAAAATAAAACATTTGACCTAAGAAAAGCTTTTAAATACAACATAATCTAATAATTTATATTAAAAAAAAAACACACCATTAAATTCTGATCACACACTAAAATTTAATTAAATGTAAAATTTAGTCATAAGCAGGTATTTTTTTGCTGTTCAGGGGGGCAAGTCTGGTCAATAGGCGGAATCAAACCATCCATGTTTACCCATATCATGGGTATAATTATCTTATGGAGATCTATAACATCTTAAGACATTATACAACTCTATTAGATAATTATATTCATGATATGGGTAAATGTGGATGGTTTTGACTCCGCCGATTGACCAGACTTGCATACTGAAGATTGATTAAAATAGAGGAATTAAAATTTAATATGTTTTTATGTTTCTTCCAATTTCTATGACAAACACTGTCAAGTTTTTTTGTTGCCATTTGGATATTTAAAAATATGAATATGTGTTCTAAGTAGCATCATAACTTCATAGTTCAAGTAATATTGAGGTTAGCGAGAGATTTGAACACATGATTATTTTTTTCAATTACTTATTTTGGAACTGCGAAATTTTTAGTGAACAAATTACATTTGCCAACACTCTTCTTCATTTTTCGTATATGATATCCAAAGATGTACTTAATTCCATTTTAAAGCAATTCAAGTAAAAGAATTGCGTCTTTTATAATTATTAGAAGCTGTCGAAATCGTAAATGAATTTTAATTCACACCTTATTTCACTAAGATTTAAGCATTTTTCGAATTATATCAAACTTTAAAAACTTGGAAGTGGCAAAAGACACATGAAAGCAGAATAAATGCTGTGGAAATGAGATCACTAAGAAGAGTATGTAATAGAACGATATATGATAGAATAAAATATGAGGACATAAGGAGGGAATGCAAGATGAAGAAGAGTATCATAAGTAAAATGAAAGTGAATTCCTTAAGGTGGTTTGGACATATTGAGAGAATGAATGATGAACGACTGACCAAAAAAAAAAAAACATGGGTGTAAGAGATGGAGTGATAGCAGGGGCCACCCCAGAAAGGGATGGCATGAGCATGTGAATGATATTTTGAAAGAAGGAAATATAAGAAGCTTGAATAATCGACGAGCATGTATGAGACGATGCATGGATGTAAAGGAAGCTAAGAATGTGTGCAAAAATAGAGGAGTATGGCGCCCTGTTCTCTCTGCTTACCCCGTAAGGGATATGGCGTGATGTATGTATGTATGTATAAAAGCTTTAATCCACGTTCAGAGTAGCAAATAAGATTGAACACGATAAAAGAACATCACTAGTGTGCTACTAAATGAATATATAAGTGACGGTTCTACTTTTATTCATGGTCACAATTCTAGGATTGGTTTACACCAAGCACTCCATCTCTCCACATATTTCTACTGTCCACCACATACTGTTCTGGTGAACACTTTTTTATTTTTAATGATTATAATGTTCAATAAATTTGAACGTTTCTTGAGAATTGAATCCATTAATAATTTAAAAATATTTTTATCGTGACATGAAATATTTTATTCTTTGTTAAAAAAGAGAACTTACATAGTGTTCATAAACAATAATTTTTATTTTACTATATTATTAAGTTTTCTTGACAACTCAAAATATTTTTGATGCATAATTGTTATTCATGTTATTTATTCGAGTGTTGCAATATGACACGACAACTGTGCCTTTTATTAAATTTATAAAATATAAAAAAAATAACAAAAAATAAAACTAAAAATAATATCTTCATAACAAAGCTATTGAAAAAACAAACAACACTAATAAATCTTCACTTTTATCAAAATAATTCTTTACAAGATATTTACATTTTAAGTTTTCAATACACAGTAAGCCAGAAGTAAAAATGAACACCCAGATTTTTTTTGCTATAAATTGAGATTCAAAAATATGACTAATATTATTTCTTACATACATATTTGAAATTTTATTTACAAGGAGTGGTAATTTTTTTTTACATGGCAATACAAAATATAACAATTGCATATTTTAATACATTAGTCATCGAGATAATTTTGCCTACATTCTTGTTCTATTGAGTCAAAAATTGTTGTTAGATAAGTTACTTAAATATTATTTATCCAGATCAATTTGGATATTGAATCAAAGTTTTGTATCTATTGATTAATTTTACACGAAGAACAGACATTAACAAAAAATATTAAATGATACGTTTATTTATGACATCAAGTGCCTTGTTAAGGGTTTATGAAAAAACATAATTTCAAAATAAAGTAATGTAACTTACCATATATATCATGCATATGGTAATAAAAATAAATTTCTAATATAAAAACAATTTTATAATGAACTTGTTAAAGACATACACTCTTAACAATAAAAATCTACTGCATACCCGTTGACCAGTGTTTTAGGTACACACTGTGTAAAGCTCGTGCAGCAATGATTTAAAAACTTACTAATAAACGCTGTATAATTACTGTGTAGTTGCAACAAGGATATCCCCATCAATTTAAAAAGAAAAATCTATGAATCATGTATATTGCCTGTAATGACATATGGTTTGGAAACAATGTCCCTGACCATAAATACTGTCCACAAATTAAAATGTGCACAACGATCCATGGAGCGGCAAATGCTGGGCATAAGTCTGAGGGATAAAATAACCAATATAGAAATCAGACGCCGAACAAAAATCGCCGATATCATGGATTGGATCGCAAAATTGAAGTGGCAATGGGCAGGACACGTGGCCAGACAGCCAAATTCAAAATGGACTCCCAAAGTCTTAAAGTGGAGGCCATGGGAAGACAAAAGGGGTGTCGGTCGGCCACAGAAGAGATGGGCCGACGATATTGTTGCGATCGCCGGAAAGAAATGGATTGAAGCGGCACAGAATAGAGGAAAATGGAGACAAATGGAAGAGGCCTACATCCAGCAGTGGAGGGAAGGCTAGGAAGAAGAAGAAGAAGAAGTTGCAACAAGAATAAAAATAAAAAAGAGAAAAAAATAATCCAAAAACGTTGTAATTTCGCACTTGCACATGCGCAGAGCCGCCATCCGCCATTATAATTTTGACATTTGTTGTAGTTAATATTTACATATATTTTTCACATTTCAAAATAGGAATATGGAAAATATAACGAATAATTTCATAATACGAATACCCAAGCAAACACCATTGTAGATATTATAAAAGAGCAAATTTTTTGACAACTTTTCGCTCCTAAAATGCACAACTATCGAGAATATAATAATTTGTAGAGGTTTCGACATATTATTCCAAAATATAACAATATAAACACGCATATCAAAATCAAATATATCAAATAGATGGGTCGATGGCAGAGAGGTTAGCGCGCTGGGCTAGTAATCCAGTGGTCGCGAGTTCGAATCCTGCCTCGACCGATTTCGTTCACCTATAGCACAAGCATTTATATGCTTATTTTAGGGAACGTATGAAGATGTATATGTACTTGTTTAACAAGGACATATTAATTAAAAAAAAAAAAAAATATTTGTGATAGATGAAATTTGTCTTAAAACACCGCGAAACTACGTCGAACAGGGGAGCAATCGTTGTGTAAAATTTGTATGAGAGATACACAGTCGTTGACCAACTGATCTGCTACACAGCGTTTATTGGTAACGTTTTTGCCTACACGGGTGTTAAACGGTCGTGTAACTTTTACAATATGTTTTTTAGTAAGATTGGTAATCACAACATAGACGAATCAGGAATACATTATTCAATAAGGCACCTACAGGGCTTACGATTTGTTACTATTTGGTTTGTGTGACCACTTTATGTGCTTGCAAGATTACAACATTTCTGTTGCCAATCATATTTTAGAAATTGTATTAAACATGAAGGTATTAATATGTATTAAATTTGTTAAAATATTTGGTGACAAACTTTTTGAAAGATGCTAATGCCATCTATTGGGAAAAGTTTAAAAGAGTAAGCCTGTTTCTTTTTATATTTTGAATATTCAATTGCATAAAAAAAATATTGTTGATTAAAACAACTTGATGAGTAACTTAACCATTGATTAATAAATAAGTTGTGACATAAATAATTACATACAATAAAGTGATTTCTAAGGATGAATTAAATTAAATTCAAATTGGAATTGTGTGGTGTGATATTAAGGTGATTAAAGAACAAATCTTATAATCCTTTAATGAAAACTACATAAATATATTATGTATGTATTATGTTTAGAAAAGGATGTGTAAATAAAATGGTAACTAGATATTGTTTAAACATTATCCAATAACTATGAAAACAATACAAAATATCATGAGAATTTTCCCATATATTTATAGTACAAACATTTTAATCTTCCATAAAACTTTCATAAAATGTGACGGATAAATGTCTTTTATTTTTAATTTAAATATAATAAACTACAAAATAGGTCATCACAGGTCTGAGAAGAAATCTTCTCAATGTTTCTAATGATCAATAAATTTCTCAGAAAAAATATTTGAAATATAATAAATAAAATAAAGAGTAATAGTAATTACACAATATGTACAATAAATAAAGATTATCATTTACAATAATGTTGTTTGTATAGTGCCACATTACCTATTATAGAATATCTATGTAAATTTTTTGTAGTCATCTTCAAATTTTAATATGTTTTAAATAAATTTTCTGGCTGCCAATTTATTGAGGTCGCTGCTAGTTTCCCAAGGTTCCGGTATTACTGCTGTAAGAGACCCAGAGGCTCCTCCCTTTCCTGCGATATTCTTCCTCACTCTGTACTTTTCCTTGGCATTGTCAGAGTACTTAATAAACTGAGATATCTTCAATCTCTTGGTGATTGGTTTTGTGACAAACTGCGCCTGCTGCTTTTGGTACGAGGCCTCCTTGTTGCGTAACTTTTGTTTTTTTCCAACAGAGATATCCGATTTTTGCTTTTGAGTATCCTTCTGTTTAAAGTCAGCTTTAGAGGTTGTTTTTGTTTCAAAAGATCTTTGTTTGTTAATTTTGTTGGAGTCCATGAGGCTGCGAACACCAGTTTTAGTGGATTCCCCTTCTTCTGAATGTTTGGAGGATTTGATTCCGAGTAGAGATCGTCGTCCGGGTGACTTTGAATTAAGCGGTTGCTTGTACACGCGATTATGTTTAGCTACGGCAGGTTTCTTGATAGATATAAGTGAGAGGTTCCTCTGTGCTTTGGTTAGGAATTGCTGTTCAGACAGTGACTTGAGAAATTTGGTAGAACGTAATCGTGAAGCAGTGTTAGTCTTGACAGGTGGTAAATCCAAAAGATTTTCTTTGCGTTCTAAACGAGGACGTGGACGTGAACGGGAAGGACGTACTAGTGATGACGACGGAGAAGATGTCGAGGGACATGAGATGCTGGTCTGAAAATAAATAAAATGGGAATGCATCAATAATTTGTGATTTTTATTAGATTTATATTTACAATGTAGTCAAATTTCACATACACATGTTGGATAAAGAAATTCATTCAATAAAATTATTTTGTACATGGTATTAACAATCTAAACATGCATTGTTTCCTCTTTCGTTTTCTTACAAACAGCAAAACTATATTCCTCTAGTTTTTGTTTATAAAACCAATACAAGTTATTTTCGTTAAAAGAAAGCATTGAATTTCAATGTGAGAATATTCTGTAAGATAAATGTAAGAGATATTTATGGATGGTAAACATATTTACATATTCTATAAATTCTACATACACATCAATACTGGAAAAGTGAAATGACTGGGGCGACATATGATTACAGTATAAATATATGGTTGAAATTAGTGAATTTATAAATCAGTCTATTTTTTAAGCCAATCAGATGATTTTTGGGAGTAAAATTGTTATCATAAAATCATATCAGAAGTCTTTTTTTAACTCAAATAAAATAAATTTGAATGCTTAGATTATATATGATACAGATACCTAGTCAGCGCAATGAATGTATGCCAACCAAAACTACGCTGAAACAGACGAATTTCTAGTATATCTACACCTACCGATACGCACACCTACATAATACGTAGACCAACTGATCTACCGCCTCACACACACATGTAAAAAAAACTTGGCATACATTTGAATTCAAAATTTGTACTACACGCGGCTTCTGTACCTTATAATTCTATGTTTGAATATGGTTTACCCCCATGGTTTGAATGCTATAATTTAAAATTCAACTAAGTGATTATACGGCGCATAATCTTACATGGGTGCAAATACAATGTTTATTTCTATTTTTGAAAACTTCTAACAAATCAAAAAACGTAGTTCAGATATTTTACACATCTCGCATTGATTTTATTTTAATTAGGTATATACAATGAAAATATACATTTATACGACAATATTTATATAACGTTCTTAAATATTTGTACGTTCATAAATTTATTTGATATAAAAACCATATAGTAAATCATTGTGTTTCATGAAATGAAAATAGTTTCGATTATGCTTTGGATAAGTAAAATAAATAAAATAAGTTTTCATAAAAAAAAAGAATAATGGAATATCACATATATTCCTGATAACTTTTGTATAAGCATTACACCATGCTTTACCAATAGCAAATAATTGCAAAACGGACAAGAAAATGCAACAAATCAATAAATGAGATAACAATATCGCCATCATGCCACATATTCTTGGGAAAACCAAAAAAAAAACACTCAGTGGCATATTTATTGAGATTAACAGAAAAATAAAAGAATGATTCAAATGAGGCGTCTATATTTATTATAGGAAAACAATACAAGTGTTATTTTTTTATCAAATCAAACCCCATTTTCACGTCCGTTTCGAAATATTTGTTTCTCTAATATAGTTATATGGCAAGTAGGTAAATTCTCACATTACATAAAATGAACTTCTTTAAAAAGATCATTCAGCATTTGTATATTTTTAAATGATTTAGCTACAAATGAAATGATTTATATTCCATTATTTTTACATATTACAATAACATAAAAGTAACCATATTAAAAAAAACTTATAATAAACATACTATGTACAATTGTTACTATTTGGAAATTTACTGCCTCGCTAGACGATTCAGTTATGAGGCAGTAATTGCAAACTTACTATGAATAATTTGTTAATGTCATGATGCAATAACAAGTTCATAAACTAATTATACTAATATGTACAAAAATTTAATTAAAAACACCAAAATTAGGAAGAAAGATAATGTAATACACAATGATTCTTAACATAATATGTATAATATTATGTACTTCATACAACAGAATCTCAAACAGAGAGCTCTTTGGGATCATCACTTGAGATTGGGTGGTCTAAAACTGAGTGCTTTTAAAACTAAATATATGGTCTGTAATGACCCTGGCACAGATACAAAGCCAATTAACATAAATGGCCAGCAAATTGAGAAAAGTCAGGAATATAAGTACTTAAGTACTCTGGAGACTTAAACACTAATATTCAGCATCAAATATCTGCAGCTTGGATGAAATGGAGAGAAGTTAGCTGAGTGAACTGCGATAAGAGGATGCCAGTCAAACTCAAAGGCCCGGTGTATAAAAGCAGTTCCGCCCAGTTCTGGCGTATGTATCAGAGACATGGAACACCTCTTTACGACACGTGTGTGCTGTACAGACCGCCGAAATGAAAATGTTATGATAGATGTGTGGGATCACAAGGCTTGATAAGACCGAAATTCATACATTAATGGGAGTCTGGGTGTGCAGGATATCTCTGATAAAATATAGGAGAGTAGATTGTGATGGTACGGCCATGTGACCAGGAGACCACCTGAGTATGTGGGCAATAAAGCACAATGTATCGAAGTTACCGGCAAGAGGCCAAGAGGAAGACCAAAGCGCAGATGGCATGAAGTAGTGAGAAAAGACATGCAGGACTGCGATGTTTCCCATGATGATGTACTCGATAGAACCAAGTGGCGAAACAAAACAAGAAAAGCAGATCCCACCACTATGTGGGACTAATAAGTGCCCAAGGAGAAGAAGACTTCATACAACAGAAATTAAGTAATTGTATACATTTTGTAGCCTTTCTCATAAAAACTGTATTTATATATAAAAATAATATTTATTAAAAAGCATTATTTAAGATTACAATATATTATTGAATTTGGATAGTCAAGAGTTTTAGCTTTATTTATATTAACCTAAAAATCTCAAGGAGTATGCGTAGCATAAAAGTCTCACATGACAAATTGAACCAAGACATGAAAAATGTTTTTATGGCTGACTTACGCATAAATTTTTCTTAAAAAATGTAAATAATATGCAGATATCAACATACAAATAAAAAAGAGCACATACATATGACTTGTTAGATAAGTATATGATGAGAAAATAATACAGCTGAGAGGAATAGTTAATATTATGATATACATATATACATCATAATCCAATTGTAAGAAGTAGAAGCAGGGGCAAGTAATTTCCTCAGGACTGGAAATTTTTAGACCTCCAGGCAGTTGACTCATTACAAAATTTGCTCTTAGGCAGACTTTGCTTGAAATTTTGACTTAAAATTATGGCTTTTTTTTACTAATGTCTTAGTCAAACTTAACTTGATGTTTTGATTTTAACTTATGACTCGACCCAAACTTGAAAGATTTCAGTGAGATCTACATAATAAATAAATAATAACATTTTTAATGCATTAATATTGTATTTTCAACAAAGCGCCTTTTTTATCACTGTCAATCAAAGAGCTTTTTAAAGAATTTAAAAGAACTATAAAATAGAAAAGTATATTCAAGTATCTAATACTTGAATTGGAGACTCAAAATGACACTATTAAATAAACAAAATACAGCCGGAGACTGTCGGATTATTTATGAGAATAACATTGCATCAAAGATATTCAAAACTTTGAACTCTCAATACTATCACACAAAATGGAAAGAAATTTCTGAAAGCTGGAAATGCTGTTGCACAACAAATCCCGAGTGTAACTAAATACCTTTGATATTTGTTAATCATTTCATGAATATTGTCATAGTTATGTAAACATTTATACATTATTTTTTTATAAACAATATGATATTTTTAAGCCTGTGATGTTGATTCAACCACGAAATGCATTATGGGATAAAATCCTATTCCATACAATTACTCTACATTATAATATTACATTACATTTTGAATTTGTGAATCAATCATTGGACAATATCTTGTTTGCTTTCAGACTGCTTCATAATTAATGTTTGATAAAATAATTATAGTAGAGGAGTATAAGTAGGTAGTGTTTTTAAGAACAAAAGAGAATTCAAACATAACAATGGAATCCAGAAGTACACAGAAGAAAAACATGATTTATTGTAAAAGATCGTTGGGAAATTTGATTGGAATAGGAAAAAGATTATTCAAAGAAACAATCAATTTTTTTTGCCTACTTCGTTAGACATATCAAGGCGTTTATCATGGATCTCCTCAACTTGTAACAAAAATACAAATAACTCACAACATTAACACTAAAAATTCCAGGGAAACTCAACTTGCCCCTATATAAGTAATGTAAATACGAATTATAAATAACTAATTTACTTGGAATATCTATAATAGAATATCTTCATATATTATTCTAATATATTCCCACCATGAAAGCACCAATGTTAGTTGTTGAATAGCGACATGATGTTTTTCATGTAAAAAAAACATATATAACAATATTTATACAATGAAGATGCGATGAACGATAAAAGCATCTTGTTAGATAAATATCTTACCATTTCAATATTTTGTTACTAAAGTTTAGAATTTCTCTGGCAGATTCTGTCAAATATATATTTTTCTAATCACTGAAATGACAAAAAGAGTATGAAAGCAAACAATATAAAGGGAAAATAATGTTGTGTTGTAAGTACATAAATATGTAAAGTTGAGAGAATGAGACAGTGTATGAGTGGTTGAGTTATTGACAGTAAGCTTGTACATGTGCAATGGAACAACAATGAAGAAAGAATAGAAGATATATTATAACATGTAATACATTTTGCCATTTAATAAAATTTATTTTTACAATTACAGCTAGTTCAGACACAATTATAGAGTTTCAAATGTAGAAACTTTTATATCAAATAATACAATTTTATTATCATTCAAATATTTTAGAAATCACAAGATGGAAAAAGAAAGTAAAAATGATAATTTATTTGTATTAAATAAGGCATCCAAGTATCTTGTTCAAAATTATATATTTTTTTAAACATAAAAGAATGAAAGTGCAAACACAAGAATATGGCACTTTTTATTTTTCTTCTTGCAGGATTGTTATGTTATGGGTTGCCCGCCTGATTTTACTAATTTCGGGAAAAAATTTATATGACCTATGTTAAGTCGCAATAATGGTAACAAGAAAGTAATAAAATTGAAACATGTTAAAATATTCATAGCTATAACTTTTATAGCTGTCTTTTGTAATTTGCAAATTGCTGTATGTTTCCCATTAATTTAAATAAATAAATGATATTAAAACAAATTGCTATATTGCATTAAGTAGATTAATTATCGTACTTTACCATATGTCTAACACTATAAGGCTAACTTCATAAAATTTCTTTCACATTGTAATTCTTTCCAAATTGTATCGTGGGGTCACCAATTTTTTGTATGATAATGTGAAGGCATCAACACTTGCATCATGAGTGGACTATTTGTTAAAATTTGGTTATTTATAATATGTTATCATAAATATGTTTCCATGGTTATCATAAATATGTTTCCATTGGATAAATTGACCCCGCCCCCATTACCACCCCCCTCACCCCCTCTACTCCCACCTCGCAACAACAGTAACACACAATCGTAGAAAGTTAGTTATAATCAGTCCTGAGGAGGAAGCAGTTGCTTCGAAACCGGTAGACTTTTAAAAATAACTCAAAAAGTGGTGTAAACAGAGTGATTTGTGTTTTTTAAAAGTTTTTTAAAAATGTACCACAAAGTTAGTACAGAAATTATTAATAATAAGTCTAACTTAAATTAAAATAGTAGGTTTTATTTTTACATATATTTAACTATTATATGAGGAATGACTAATGTAAATTTTATTGATGGTTTTTAAATTGTCATAGTTTCGAGGGCAATTATCATTTTATATATAACAATGCTGATTTCCTGTTATCACAGAAATGGAAATATGCAAGATGACTATAAATTTGCTTCAATTGCATAATGAAATTGGTGAAGTAGTAATATTTAAGTTATATGTCAATTAAGGAGTGTGATTTCAGGTTCTCTTTACCTGCCCCAATAAGGACCAAGTATTTAATTTTTTACTTAGGTCATTTATATAATGATCTACTAAGTCAATATGTGAGGTGTGGCTGACATTTGTGAATGTTTAAATTGAGTCAAATGGCAAATATGCATAACATTTATGTTGATAAAAAAAACGTAGGGTTCGAATCTTGTATTGAAAGTATACCTGAGGTGGAGATTGATGTTTGTGATGAGCACGAAGCCACTCCCTGATGCCGTGTAGATTACGATGTTCCGAGTTGGGAATTCGACTGTTGGGATGGTGACTAGTCAAATCAAGGATAGAGGCACCGACACTTTTTCCCACCTGAAACATTCAGTTTGAACAATGTCAATAATGTAAAAAGGTTTCATTTGCTGTTGAAACTGAATGTCTATGCGATTAAATCACATGAATATTTAACTTATGAAACCATGAAGTCTTATTTCTATTCTGATGACATCAGTTTTCTGTTTACAACTTTATAATGAATCTTTTTCAAAAGCATGCTTTAAGGCCGCTGCATACGGGACGGGGCGATGACGTGGACGGGACGGGACTTTTTTTTTTAAACATCGTTTCATATAAAATGTATATGAACGTGCATACTCCACGGGTGCACGACGGGGCGAGGACGTGGTGTGGACGGAGTGGGAAAAAACATCGTCCCATCCACGCCCCGTTGCGTATGCATGGCAATTACAGTCGCTCCGGAGAGCTGAGAAGTGACGTACATGTTGTGTTCACAACACTAGCACGTCGCTGTCATGGTGCGTATGCATTTTTTTTTTTTTTTTGAGTGGCAGCTCTCCAAGGAGAACACACTTAGGCCGGTTGGCCCTTTGTGATACCACAGTGGGGTTGTCCTTCCCCTTCACTAAACCACATTGAACCAGCCTGAGTGGTTAATAAATGTCAGAACGTCGCTAATGTCAGCATACGCTATGTCCATCAGGTCATCGTAGAAGAAACTTCCCAAGAATTTCCTCCTATTTCTGGAGAGAGCAGGGCATTGACAGAGGAAGTGGACTACCGTCTCTTCTTCCTCTTCGTCTTGGCATGCATACATGGTTTCATAACACCACGTCCCGCCCCCGTCCCATCTACATCGCGTATGCAGAGGCCTTTATTTTTTGGGAAAATAAAACTTAAATCACAAGAACAGAAAAAATACTGCCATCTTAATGGAGATATTAACTGATAACTTGTTCTACAGACATATACTGAAATATTACTGAGTACATAAAAGAAATCTGTGTATGGATAATGGTAGATTATTATCAAATTAAAACGGAAATGAATGTGTGTATAAATGGTAAACAATTGTTCCATTATCCATAAAATTTAGTAATCTATTCCCTGATTTTAAGGATACTCATTTAGATTTATAGTTTGAAAGACTGTTGAATGTTTTATTGACATTCAAAATGAAAATCTAATCATGAATTTCATAAAATATATTTTATGAGTATAATAAGAGTTTTCAATTACCTCTTCAAATATCTGCGGTGTGTACTTGGGGGGTGACAATGGTGTAGCGGTAGTCGCGAAAGTGGGTGGTGACAGCATGTCTCTATTGGATGGAGGGAGAGAATTGACCAACCGACCAGTGTTGTAGTTGCATTCCAGAGTGTAGGAACGTGTAAGTCCGGTGGCCTTCAAAACTGCCACTCGCCCTGATCCTTCACGTGACATACCATCCCGACGATCTCTGTAATACAACAACAATTAGTTTATGATTTTATAAAAATATTCACAGTCAAAAATAGTCACGTGAAAACTTCAATAAAATTTTTGTATGAGGATATATTTTGATGATGCAGTCCGATTGTATTCCTGCAAAACCACAATGCTTTTCTTCTTCTTCTTCTTTATGTGTTATATCAGGTCCACTTGGGAGAAAACTTCAATCAATGCTTTCATTGATTTAAAATATTAGTACTCAGTACACAGTGGTATGTTTATTACCATGTGGTCATATCAACCAATCAAAATTATGATATTATTTCAAAAATAAAAAAATAATAATTGAAAAATATATTATAGGAAGTAACTAAATACTTGAGCTGACCAGAGACCTGCTGGGAATCGAACATAGGATGCTAGCACATAAGTCAATTGACTTACCACCATTCCTTGGTATCATGAATCATCAAGTAATATTCTCAAATAGGTCTGTTTTTTAAGACTTACAGAACCTGCGCTACTGACACACTTCCTATTTTTACAGGTATTGCTTCCCTTGATCTGGAAACACAGCGACGAGCTTCAATTTACAACCTGTATGGAAGTGAAAGCTCAATTTCGGGTGGCGTCTCTTTACTATCTGTAAATTTGCCCACTATTGGTGGAGAGATTAAGAACTAAGCCCAGAGTTCTCTTCTAGATGCTTGGCAACGTTGTTGGTCCTCTTATTTCATGGGCATACTGACATTTTTATTAATTCCTGATATTTATCAAATTTCTCCTATGTGGATTGTTCCCGATTATTGCACCATGCAATCACTTACAGGACATGGCAGTTTTGAAAGTTATCTTTTTCGTCTTCACTTATCCGATTTGTCTTCATCTCAGCGTTGTGATAACTCTGATTAGACTAACTTACTTACTAACTTCTTTTGCACTAACTTCTCCGCGTCAACTTTCCGAAGAAAACTCTACAACAATGTCGGAGGGAATTTCTTTGGACCCATTGGACATGTGAACCTTGTAGACACGAAGAGTAACTTTGGGGCTTTGAAGACTTTTTGTAAAAAATACGGTTCACTCTTATCTTCACTTTCAGTGAACGGTGAGTTGGCTGTTTCCTCATAATTAGCTCTATTTGGCACTTTAAGTGCAGCGTCTGCAAGGTTTTAGAGTTCTCCGGACTCTTTATGTGTCTTTCAGAGTTTTGCAAGGGGCCATTATTAGACCCCATGAGCAAAACGGTGGGAGGAGAAAAACTGGATTGTTTGCATGTTTGGAGGATTTCATTTGATAAGTTAAACTATATAACAACTTACCTGAGGTACATGTTTCTCTCAGTGAAGTTGCAGGATGTGAAGTGAAAGTGCAAGTTATTGAGCGACATGATTCGCGGGAGTAACATACATTCCACGCTACTCTCGGGCTCCTCAAAGTGATTCCCGTACATGAAGATGCCTTTCTTGGACGCATGACCGTGAAGGTCCAGATACAGGAAAAGACCAGACTCTGTGTCCTTGGCAGAACTTCGACCTCGCAAAGGGAATATCTTCGACTGCGCTTTACCACTCGTTTTACATTCAACTTTTGCCTTTGGAGAACCCTGAAATGGAGAAGCTTTACTAAGAAACAGTATTGAGATTATGTACAATAAATAAAATTTAGAAAATGTTGCATTAAATGAAAGGATAAATGTCATTTTCTTTTGACTGAGATTATAAATGCTTGGCACTCTTATTAGTATTTATTTGAAATTTTATGATCATCATGTATTCATAACAAGTACTAAGTTATGTTGTGATTACTAGTAAATCTAAAATTATTGTGGTTGACCAACTAAAAATTATGTTACACTTTCTTAATACCACAAGAAAGTTTATACTATTATTCTTTTATGTCTAAAAACTAGAATAAGAAAATAAAATTTGTCTTTTTTTAATATGTGAAGTGAGTTGGATAACATATCTAAAATTTTCCTGAATTGTTGTACTTTCAATTAACAACCGATAAATTCAGTATTATAGATGTAAAAGAGTACATATTAACAAACCATGCAGTTTTTATTGAAATTTCTGTTGGCAGAGTTGGGTGTTGCGAGGAGTGTCGATGTTCCTTGACCGGGCACAGAGAAGTTTCCCAGAGGAACTAAAGGACGAATCGGCTGTTCCATCTTGGCCCCGAGAGATGAATGACAATTGATACATTTAAGCACCGATGATGATTGTGAATTCACATCCTGGGGATTTACAAACAACAAGTAAATGAGATGTATGTGATTGTAAGAAAAATATATCTGAAAGTCCTTCTATCTTGAAAATCTCAATTATGTCAAAGAGCAATTTCAAAATAGTTGTGAATCCAAGTATGTGTCAATGGATTTGATTTAAATTTGATAGGATTTTTCATAGTGATTTGCAAAACAATAGAAATGACTTAAATACACACATTAAATATATATGTGCATTTGTACATAAACAGTCTTACTAATAAAAATCTACTAAACACCCGTTGACCATTGTTTTAGTTACACACCGTATAAACCCCGTGCAGCGATTATTTGAAAATCTTACTAATAAACGCTGTATAATGACTGTGTAGTTGCAACAAGCGTGCAACAAAAAATAATCCGACAACGTTGTAATTTTGCACTCAAACCAGATAAATAATGCCACTAGGATTTTGCTATACGAAATCTCTATTTGATAGAATGGTCTAGTGGCTGGAGACAGTCAGAAATATTTATTTATTTATCATAATTTACAAAATCATTTTTTTACATATTATATATATCCATTTCATTAGGCTTAGTCTGTACCAAGGTGGAATATTTCACAATCACATTAATACATCTTTATACAATATTTTCATTGTATGCTGGTGATGATTTTAAAAATAAGATGAATACAATAAAATTATTAATAAAATTAATTTTGTTTAAGATCCCACCTGTGCTTTGTGTCTGTTTGGTAACATTGATGATATTCCAGGCATCCTGGCTTCCAAGCCATTGACAGTCTGCATACAAGAGGAGCACCAGGTCTGACTAAACTTCAGTGTATCACTCATTGATAAGCTATTGTTGGACTTTCCATTACTGTTGAAAACAATACGTCATATTTATTTATTTATTTTATTTTGTAGTAAAAATTTCTCAGATAATGTTGAACAAACTTAAAGTTGATATTTAACAAATTTTAATGGAAACAGGATTATCAACATTCATAATATTCCAACAGTCAAAATAATAATTCAAGCTTTTAGTCTGAGACACCAGAATAATTCATAAAATATTTATTTAAATTTGAAAAAGAATTAGAATTAATTACTCTAGATGCAGCCTCCGAAGATGACAATCATGGAAAGAACTCAGAATTTTATTATGAATAAATGAACTTGTCACTATTTTTTAATAATATCCATAATGAACTTCAACTTTGTGAAGGAAATAACAATGAACTTGGTAAAGACATCAGTCTTTTATTTATACATAAATGTACACAGTAGGCAGAGAACCGAACGCCATATTTTTCTATTCTGGCACGCACCCATCACCTCATCAACATTCATACATCGCCTCATACATGTTCGTCTGTTTTTTAAGCTAATTACATACCCCTCTTGAATGTCAATCCCATGGTCGATCCATCGACAACCACTGTGGCACAGTTGGTAAGTCATTTGACTTCTCTGCGGGAAAAATTTGTTTAATTTCGTTTCTCATGCAAATATTGCTTCTCTGGGATGGAAACACTGGTTAGATGGAAGAAGTTGTCATATAGCAATAAACTAGTCAATTGCGCAAGGTGCGAGGAAGTGTTTATTATTATTTTTATCTTTTTCTTGGGCGGCCTACATCTCTCTCATTCCATTCCTGTCGGCATTGTATATTTTTTCATCAGGCGTTCCTCATTCATTCTCCCCATGTGGCCATACCATCTCAATCTATTGATGACATCTTTCTTTATTTTACATTCTTTCCTAATGTTTATTTTACATAATTTCTTACCCTGTCATATATTGTCTTGTTACATATTCTTCTCTGTGATATCATTTGATATCTCAAATAATGAACAAAATGATGTAAATGACATAAATTGTATAGAATGTTGGCTTAAATAAAAAACAAAGATGATACTCTGAAAACCTTCCATTGGAACAAGAAATCATAAAAAGAAAAAGCATGTTTAAAAATAGTCTTAATGCTTGATCAATTTTAATGAGGTAGCTATAAAGAATATTAATTAAATTTTTATTTAGAGAAAGATAAAACTCACTTAGATTTCAGCGATTTCAATGAATTGCACAAATTAAAGGTAAAAGGTTTTGCACCGCACGATGCTGAATCATCGTCATCATCATCATCTGTGATCAAATCGAGTGCATGACATAATTTGGTTAAATTGTTGTTTGGGGAGAGAGCTGTGGGAGGTTTTATAATGTGGTCAACAGCGCAATCGTCATCCATAGCAGATCGGCTGAACCCGTCCATTGACTGTTGTAGCTCATTAAGATTGAGGTCTTCAACCTAAAACAGATGAATTTATTCAATATTTTTTATTCTCAAAAGTTACGTAATGCTGAGAGTTGACATCATATCTCACAACATTTCTAAGAACATTTTTTCATTATATTCAACTGAATTTTATTGATTTCAACATCTCATCATGGACAGTACCAGTACTCAAGAAACTACATCTGAAGAACGTTACTTGAATGGTCTTGTTCTTTTCTTTGGTTTCAATCTTAAGGATTGTTTGGCAGCAAAGCGATGGATCTCTTCATCAAGTCAGCTCGGTCAGCGACTCTCTTCAACTCTGTGTAGGAGGTACACTTCATGTCCTCACACACTTTTTCTAGATACACCCGGTGGAGACACCTTCTGCCAGTGAACGGACTTGAACGGTATCAGTTTTAATTTGCATTCCAAGTCAATTGTAACAGTTATCTTTTAACAAAACTTGGCTTTGATTTTTCTCTGTTCCAAAGTAAATGTCGCTGGGAACTTGAAGTCAAATTTTGAATATTTCATATTAAATAATGGATTGACATAATACACTTCTGTATTTTGGTATTGGTATCAGCAAATATTTTGATACATATTGGCACAGAGGGTAACAGTTTGTGCAATTAATGATTGACATTATACACTTCTGTATTTTGGTATTGGTATCAGCAAATATTTTGATACATATTGGCACAGAGGGTAACAGTTTGTGCAATTAATGATTGACATAATACACTTCTGTATTTTGGTATTGGTATCAGCAAATATTTTGATACATATTGGCACAGAGGGTAACAGTTTGTGCAATTGATGATTGACATAATACACTTCTGTATTTTGGTATTGGTATCAGCAAATATTTTGATACATATTGGCACAGAGGGTAACAGTTTGTGCAATTAATGATTGACATAATACACTTCTGTATTTTGGTATTGGTATCAGCAAATATTTTGATACATATTGGCACAGAGGGTAACAGTTTGTGCAATTAATGATTGACATAATACACTTCTGTATTTTGGTATTGGTATCAGCAAATATTTTGATACATATTGGCACAGAGGGTAACAGTTTGTGCAATTAATGATTGACATAATACACTTCTGTATTTTGGTATTGGTATCAGCAAATATTTTGATACATATTGGCACAGAGGGTAACAGTTTGTGCAATTAATGATTGACATAATACACTTCTGTATTTTGGTATTGGTATCAGCAAATATTTAGATACATATTGGCACAGAGGGTAACAGTTTGTGCAATTAATGATTGACATAATACACTTCTGTATTTTGGTATTGGTATCAGCAAATATTTTGATACATATTGGCACAGAGGGTAACAGTTTGTGCAATTGATGATTGACATAATACACTTCTGTATTTTGGTATTGGTATCAGCAAATATTTTGATACATATTGGCACAGAGGGTAACAGTTTGTGCAATTAATGATTGACATAATACACTTCTGTATTTTGGTATTGGTATCAGCAAATATTTTGATACATATTGGCACAGAGGGTAACAGTTTGTGCAATTAATGATTGACATAATACACTTCTGTATTTTGGTATTGGTATCAGCAAATATTTTGATACATATTGGCACAGAGGGTAACAGTTTGTGCAATTAATGATTGACATAATACACTTCTGTATTTTGGTATTGGTATCAGCAAATATTTTGATACATATTGGCACAGAGGGTAACAGTTTGTGCAATTAATGATTGACATAATACACTTCTGTATTTTGGTATTGGTATCAGCAAATATTTAGATACATATTGGCACAGAGGGTAACAGTTTGTGCAATTAATGATTGACATAATACACTTCTGTATTTTGGTATTGGTATCAGCAAATATTTTGATACATATTGGCACAGAGGGTAACAGTTTGTGCAATTAATGATCAAGCGAAAAAAACAAATTTATGTTCTGCACAGCCCATGTGATTTTTCAACGTGTTTTCCAGTGACTCATTGAATTGTTTTCAACATATTTCAGTGAAAATGCTGCCCACTTTCAGATATTTCATCGATATTTCTCCTCAAAGTGGAAGTAGGCATTAACTTTTGACATAAACTATGATTTCCTAAGAAATCATAGTTTATGTCAAAAGTTAATGCTTCACTCAGTCTGCTGACTCATAAAAAAATTCACTCAGTCTGCTGAAATTATCTAATAGAAGAATTATGTCGGACTTGATTGACTGAGCACTTAGACCAGTTATGAATGATCGCAACATATCAAGAGACGCTAAAGTTGCCATTCATAACGCAATCGTAGTGCCAACATTGACGTATGCAAGTGAGACCTGGACATGGCAGAAGTCGCACGAAAGCAGAATAAATGCAGTTGAAATGAGATCGCTTAGAAGAATTTGTAACAGAACGATGTATGATAGAGTTCGGAATGAAGATACAAGGAAAGAATGTAAGATAAAGAAAGATGTAATTAACAGAATGAAAGTTAACACATTGAGATGGTTTGGCCACTTGGGGAGAATGAACGAAGAACGCCTGACGAAGAAAATATACAAATCTGACAGGAACGGAATAAGAGGTCGCGGGCGCCCAAGAAAAGGATGGCACGACCATGTAAACGATATTTTGAAAGATGGAAATGTAAGAAGCGTGAACAACAGACGAACATGTATAAGACGATGTATGAATGTTGAGGAGGCGATGAATGCGTGTCAAGATAGAAAAATGTGGCGTTCGGTTCTCTCTGCCTACTTCGTGAGGGACATGGCGTGATGGTATGTATGTATGTATGATTGTCCTGTATAAAATCATACATTCAGAGTTTGACTGTCCATCATTAATATAATTGATTATTAATTAAGTTTCGTATACCCAACAGATTTACCAGGAATTCACTAATATTTCATAGCGATATAATGAGGACTGAAGTTCATAGACATTCTCCATTACCCAGAATCCATCGATTGGGTAATAAGTATACCTCTGTTGCTGAAATCTTCAATGTCAGCTTGCACATTTTTAAAAACAAACTGAGTTCGGAATTGTTTTGTTATCATATTTCTATTGTGTTGTTTTTTCTTCTCTGATTTGTTTTTATCGATATTTTATTTTCATTTGTTTTTTATATTTTCATTAAATTTATTTGTTTTATTTTTTATTATATTTTTTTGTTTTATATTTTTTATACTGTTTTGTATTCTATAAAAAAAAACAATTTTTCTATTTTTTAAGTAATTTTAACACTAAATAAATATTATTAAAAATATAATATTAGTGAGGTTAATAATGACCAAAATATCGTCGGTGAGCTGACAATACCTGCTAAGTGCACTTTAGAAAAATTTACAGGCGAGTCAAAAAACATCATGAAATCCGCATAACTCATCTTTTTGAAAATGTAATAATGCAAACTTACTTGAATTAGCGCACTTGAACATCTAAATCTACCATTTTTTAATAAATATTATTGTTGTGCTTAATATTGAAGATAGCTGATATTGCTTCCTATAAAATGAACACTTAGCAGATATTGTTATAGTAAGTACCTAATAAAACAAAGTTTCCCTCCAATATAAATATGTAACTTTATTCTTTAAAATAGTACAAAAATAGAAAGTAGGTATCTGTACAAAATAGTTTAATGTTGCAACCTTTTTTCACCAACTATTCAGTCGAATACCGAATAATAATATACCTATTTACCATTCTTTGCAAATACCATTTCGGTAATTTTTCTGCCTAACTGTAAATCTACATAGATAAGAACACACACGTATACAATTTCGTATCGAAAAATATTGAGAATATTTTATTATCAAAAAAATACCTATACCTATTCACACAGTTAGGATAAAAAATAAGTGATGGTAAAGAGGGTGTTAATGGATAGGTAAGGTTCACTGTCGTTCCAGTGTTTTCTTCATTTAGCATTTCTTTTTTCTTCTTGGAGTTTGAATTACGTATTATGTCAATGGCATTATCATCTTCAGTATTATTGTTTTCCATATCAGTATTACTTGAGGAATATGGAATAGTGTCATAAAACTTATGGGATTCTCGGGATATTACGCTCTTCAATTCCTGTAGATGTTTCCACTTTTTATGTGTAATAGGTAAACGTTTTTTTTTATAAAATAGGATAATTTAAAACTGGTTGCCTCACTGGAAGGTCTTCATATTCGTAATTGAAGCGTAGCTTTAATTTTATGGCCCCATTAGCATCATTATACAATGACTTTATTTGATTGACTGTTTCATTTCTCCCTGGTCTAATCCTAGAATATCTGAAGTGTTCGGAGATTTAGTATAGTCAAAAAAAAAATCATTTCTTAAACTGGATTACTTCATATGGTTCTGGTTTGGTTCGGGCTTCTTTTGTAGCTTTTACATAGTCGCTCGGTAGTTCAATAATTCTTTTTCTCTCGATGCAGCTATGTACGGAATCACATGACATTTGGGTGTGACATCTTGTGAGAAATTTTTGAATAATGTCGATTTGATGCATCATACGAAATTAAGAAGTGCATTTGCCATTATATTATTCCGATTTTGAGCTGTACAACCATATGAATATATAACTATAGGAAGTTTTTTTGCGATACAATGACGCTCTATGTAATCGATTAAGCAGGAAACAAAAGTAGATGCTGTGAGACCACAATCAGTTTCTTTAAACCAATAACCTTTGATGAGTGATCTCATTATATATGGTGAAGTTGTAACATGACAACTTCGTTTTGATATAATTTTTTGTGGCACTTAATGATGGTGTCAACTTTACAGCTTGTAGATCCATACATAAGAGAATCAGTTCATTATTTATAGCTCTAGTTATATACCTAGTATGCTAGAATTTTTTTATTCTATGTGTTTTTAACCACACATCTTCGTTTGCATTTTTATTTTCATTCTTGATACATAAGTCACATCGGTTTTTTTTCGGTGAAAATACTGCTATCTACTACAAAACTATTTTAGAAATATTTAACCATAATATTAATAAAACATTATTCTAAAATGTGGCAGTAAGGAAGAAAATATATTCTCTTACATACCTTATTAAACGTGATTATACTTCTATAGAATAATAAAAACAATTTGGCAAGCCAAAAAATCGAGCAGCAACACACACATGCGTCTTCTCCAGGTATATTTTCAAGGCGAACTGAGACTTAGCAGGTATTGTCTTGCATTTTAAACATTTACACAGATAGCAGCTATTGTTTTTATTGAAAAACTCATATTTTTATAATCTGTTCAGTTATCTGATATTGTCACAGTGTGAGAAACGAGTATTTGAAGCAAATAGAACGAAAAAATACATTTCTAAAATTATGTCAGTTAGCAGGTATTGTCAGCTCACCGACGATATACACTAATGCATGATGTACCTACATTGATGATAAAATAAATAGCAAAAGGGGTTATAGGGGTTTTGTCATTGATAATGTCTTACCTGGTCAGCCAGAGTTGGACTAGTGATTATAACAGACGATGTAGTATCATCCTCACTGTCAACTTTGATCTTGTTACGGTGAGTATTAGTTCCACTATTAGCCCCTGTAGTTTTGGACTGAAGGGGCACACGACTAGAACCAGATTGATTGTGGATTCCAGACCACCTCCTGTTCGCATCCCTCGGTGATGAAACCATCTTACGTTTAGCACTGATCATGTATGACTTGACATTTTCCTACAGACAAAATTGTTAGTTAAGTAATAAAAAAAGGTGATGACAAAGAAACAATACACAGCAGTATTTTAGCCAGGTTTGAATATGAAAAATATTAGTTGTAAAAATACTATTTTTTTAGTCACATCAAGTTTTTAATATCTTCAAATTGCCTTTGGAAATATTATGTAAATAATATGAAGTCATTCCCATATTATTGTTTTAACATAATCTTACAACACAGAATAGTGTAGCAACTAACAACTTGTGCATGGTGCAAAAAATATAGATTAGCTTCAAGGAAAATTGGAATTGGATGTTAGTGGAATGGTCTTGTTATCACAAAAAGAAAAAAAAAATGTATTAACCTGATCAGTTCCACCCAAATCTTTTGATAGTACAAAGTCGTGAGAGGAGTTACAATCAGATTCACATGTAGGGTCAATAGGGACATTGTCGTTTGGATCCAATTCATCTTCCTTCTCAAATCCAAAGTGATAATACCTATAGCAACACAAAGATTTCCTATATTATACAGATTATAAAATACAGCCATCATTCAAAATTAAAGTCAAATAACCTCAAATTTTTTTGATTTCTACAATAATTTATCACAGGCGTGAATACTTTCCATAAAATTATTCTACTCTAAACACATATAAAATCATGAACCATAATAAAGTTCCTCAGTGCTGTGTAAAATTGATATATTTTACAATAAAGTGCCTCGAATACATTATATTGTTTATTGATGTTTTCTAAAAAAATATACATAAATTATACCCTCATAATAATTGTACAGTTGATTGTATAGTACAGTACTTTGCAACTACACAACTCCTGCACTAGTTAGTTTAGTTTCCCTGTCCAAGATCATCAACCTATATTGTGTCCCTCCAGTAATTTGCAGCCATAATGGCATCTTATTTGCTCGCTATAGATCCTCCTCAGAGCACCCTCTCTCCACAAGCGGGCAATTCAGCGGGTGTAGGACTCGACAAACAAAAGATTGCGGGCGACAGTTTTATAAAGCGTTGTTAAAAATCTATGGATGCAAAGGTCAGGGAAAAAGTGACACGTAATTCGCTGCACAACGTCGAAAGCCAACTAATTTTATTGGTTAATACAAATTAGAGTATTTTTCTGCACTAAAATTGGTTTATGCACAGGTTATGTCAGCCGCAATCTTTCGCTGAGCGAGGTATAACATGTTCTGCGTCTCCCCACACTCGCATGTTTTGTCCTAGTCAGCCTCTAGCATTCCCCGTCTGTCCAGGTTTACCTTGCACCTTCCTACACCTGTCCTTAGTCTGTTCAGGGATTTACAGGTAGTATATGGTAGTCGGTGACCTGTTGGAAGTACCTCTGTTGGTTTATGGAAGTTTTCACTTCCTAACCATTCCATCCACAGCTCAACTCTTTTCTTTTCGCTGGATGGGTTTAATGCGATTGTATTCTTGAGAAAGCTGTTTCTAGATTTGGGTCTTGAGGGCGCACTAAATGTACTCCTGCACTAAATTATCTGCAGTTTATGATAGACAGATCGTAATTTTTATTAAAATTGGTTATGTATATTTCAGTGAATATACTAATATGATTTTGCATTATTGCTAACCTTATAAGCGCTCTTGCAGCATAAACAGTCGGATGCAATTGTGATGATGGAGCCAGATAGACTCTGTTCAAATTAACCCCCCGTGTGTCAGTTCGATAATGTCCCCGAGCCACTCCATCAGGGTTGAGGAACGGAATGAGTTTGAAGACGTAGAGACGACGTAATGTCATTGCCACGGGATCATGTCGGTTAAGTAAGAGAGACAAGAGACCATTGAGAACAAAACTGCTTGGAGTCTCACCGGGATGTACACGAGCAGACACAAATACAACCTATAAATATAAGAAAATGTTCAAAACATGAAGGTATTAAAATGAGTTCAAAACATCTTTTTGAAATAAGTCATGTAATCATTGATAATTGTAAACCCCCTTTGAATACCTTTAATAACACACAATTTCAAAACATGTCTGAAATCTCATTACATAATTGTGTCATTAATTGACTTTTTACTTTTTTATTTGTTTATCTACATTTGAATATACATATGTTAGAAACAAGCTACACTAATTATTTATAAAACTTATTTAATACTTGAAGCACCATTGGTGTGTGGACAAGTTATTGTTATTGAGTAAGTACCAGAACAATTTAGGTACTAATATGATACTTAAAGGACATTTCATAATAATTCAAGGAAACTTGAATATATTTTTTTAAATTAATACATTTCTCAAAAACAAATTCTCACTTAAAACTTTATTTATGCTAACAACAAGAAAATAATAATTTCAAAGTGAGCACATATATTATTAAAGGCTTATTTTCTTGGTTGTTTTGAAACCGCCTGAGCTAAAAAATATCATTGAATATAATCAGAAAAAAGAAATACATGATTTAAAACAAAAATATAGTTAGGAAGGTAATATAGAAGGTAAAATTTGGTTTGCATTTACCTTTTTGCAAAGAAATTTGAAGGGTCTTTTTATGTTTTCTTCAGGGAATAAGTTCTGTAACCTATCTTCTCGTGTGTTTGTTATCCCATGATATGATGAAATAGTCAACATGTCCATACGACGACCTTCCAATGAGTGACAAACACATTCTCTGTAGTAGTATATATCATCGTCACATTTTGTTTCTGACACTGCCATCTTGGAATCTATTGCTTGTAGTGAACTCTGCAACTCTGCGTATGTGTATGGATAGGTAAAGGCAAAATATGAAGTTGCTGTACCATTATCGGGAGATCTGTACTTAAAACTCAGTGTGAAAATGTTGTCAACAGTCTGAAATAAAAATGTATTTTAAAATTATGTCTTTTATAAAACAGATATTACTAAAAACAATTGAGAAATTTGTAAAAAATAAGACCATATTATTATAATATTATTCAACTACTAATTTTTATGGATAGAGAAGTGTGAATGAGAATGACAATTAAGGAAGGGCTCGCCAAGTGAAAGAATGCGAGTGACGTAACTTGTACACAAACCAATTTTAATACAGAGATATACTCTGGTTTGGATCAATCAATAAAATCAGTTGACATTCGACGTTGTTTAGCATATATCACATTATTTTTGACCTGGCCTTTGCAACCATGCTGTATAAAAGTGTCACTAGCTCTCATCAGTTGTCGAGCTCTAATTTTATGATACTGTGGTGAGTGAGGGTTATAAAATATGCTATACATAATAAATTGTAGCATTATTATATAAATACTAATTAGATATAACTTTTATAAACAGATATTGTAAAAATCTTACAAAATATGTGGGTCTATCCTTGATTCTCTCCCAGTTATTTCTTCCCGGTATAGTTTTTGTGACGGGTGCCATCCCCTGACTAAACATCTTGCCTTGTCTGTTGAGATTGACGATATTGAGTTTGACCAGAGCGTGCGGTGGAGCTCCTTGCACTCCAAAATAGAACCAAGTGCGGTTCCCATTCTCAAACTCTGTGCCAGCGCAGTCTGGACGAGTCCATACATTGAACTCATAGTCGGGTGTTTCCAGTACATTTGTCAGGTGATTTGGACTTGGTACTGAATAAATAAATATAAAACAACTATTACTAGAGTGCAAATTTAGGTTTTTTAGTCAGTTGGTAGCGGCGCAAATTGTCTCCCTCAACGCCGAAAACTAATAAGTTATTTGCTGATTATTCTATAATACATAAAAAATTTATTTATAATAATTTACTAAAATAAGTAGGTACCTACATGATAATTTTAAAATAAAGCGTTAGAAAAAAAAGTATCATTTTGATGTTTTCTTTCGTTATTATTGTTTTAATATTCTCACACAAAACAAAACGATAAAAGTAATGCAAAAATATCTTAATTAAAATTTTACAAAGAGATATAAATATTTAAAACAATTTTTCTGTAATGATTCTAGAGTTTTTGTCTTAACAGAGTGGAAATCCATTTTAAAATTAATAAATAAATATATTTGTATTTTTCCAGAATATTTTTTTATAACAACTGAATTTTTTCGCCAAGGTGACTTGGCATTGTCAAGGTCCAAAAGAAACTAAACAAAATTCATACTTCACTCAGTATTTACAACGTTGCCACATGTGTGGGCAGAGTTACATTTTCTGTATTTTGGTTGAATTCTTTTCATATACCTATGTAAATATTTATAGATCACGCGTACAAGGTAAAAAAAATCACATAATATATAACTTTTCCTAATACATAATATACCTATGTACTGCCACGACCGTTTTTGTTCACCTATAGCACAAGAATTTATGCTTAATTTAGGGAATGTATGAGGATGTATGTATATGTAATTGTTAAAAGGACATATTCATTCTTTTTTTTTTAATCTTAAAACTTTCTTGTACATTCCTAAAACCATTTAATGGATGTGAATGACAAATGACTTTTCTACGAATAAATATTTTTCAAGGCATTTCATCTTTAACACGAAAGTGCATTCTTAAAGTATTTTGCCAACAGTCAATCTAAATTTCAAAAGTTAAAATGGTCACTGACAAAAGAAAGAAGTATTTCAATGAGATTTAATATCACTTTGTACCAAAACAAAAAATCAATATTTTCAACGAGAAATGTGATCTGGAAGAGCACTGTATAATTGTGCAAACATTTTATTAATTTCACTATGAAAATACAGAGTTGTTATTAGTCAATTGTGGGATTTAACTACAGTTTTTTATATATCTTGATGCTCACTATTTTAGCTATTGAAGATATATCTTACCGATTTCATTTTTTGGTATTTGTTCCACATGGCCAAGATTCCCAGAGTCAAAATTGTGGAGAAATACAAATCCTCCACACTCTATTACTTTATCCATAGCCAGTTAATTAAGAAAAGAGCTCATTAATACGGCTACATCATCTGAAATTAAGAAATATGGAATTTATATTTGTTGAAACATTTCAGCTACCAAAAATCAATAAAATAATTTGGTTATCTTTGTTAGAGGACCTTGGCATATCCATGTTTGTGACGGGAAAAAAATGAAAAAATTAAATATAACTATAAAAAAACTGACGCCGCATATTTTATAAATGGAATTTGACGTTTTCATATGTTTTTTCGGCAAACAAATTACGTAATTTTTTTTGTATGTCAACATTGATTGACAAACAGCTGATTGGCATTATTGCCAATGGCACACATTGTTTGTAAAGATGTCAAAAATCAAGAAATTAAATATACCTTAAAAATCATAATCTGTCCTTATAATATTTTTCAGGTATATTTCGTTATGGTGTAAGCTGCTTTATATTAGGACATAGTCCACGAGTGACCTAAACGCCATTGCACTCAAAATGGTTGCGAAACAAAGGAATTTAAGATCTACTAATCTGTATTCTATCGGAGTGGGCCTACTTTCAAAAAGAAAATTAAAACTTGTGTGCAATTAGGAGAAACATTCAGAAATTTGGAAAGTTAATTCACACTGAGCTAAAATATAAAAAATCGTACATTATTTCAATGGGAACTGATGACATTTCTCAAAAACTTAACTTCTTCTTATTCTATTTAAATAAAATATGGCTATTAAATAATATTTTATAAGACACGTAAGTACTCATTTAATAATAAAATAACGGGGTTAGAACTTGAGTAATAATTACATACAAATAACTCGTATTTAAAATTTGAGGAATAATTCATAATATTTAAAGAACAAAATGATTGATTTTCGAAAATTTTCAATTGTTTATTTTATCAACACTATTTTGAAATACGTGAGTCACTGTAATGTCGAACATATGTATTAGTTTTTGAAGATGCACTTACTTTATAAATTATGTAGGTATCATCTAAAGTAATAAAGCAATCAAAATGTTAGTGTTTGTGTGTGTGTGTGTGTGTGTGTGTGTGTGTGTGTGTGTGTGTATGTGTGTGTGTGTGTGTGTGTGTGTGTGTGTGTGTGTGTGTGTGTGTGTGTGTTTGTCTCACGCCTTCTGAAAAACCAAGAGCATCTAAAAATCTAATTTATGTGCGAACGTGTACCTGTATACCTGATGCAGTGTCACGCTAAAAATAATGCGATAAAAATGCTGAATTTTAAAAATATTTCAATAATTATTTTTTTCATACAAAATTTTCCAAGTCATATCTGTCAAAAAAGTGTACATTTTGCACGCAAATATCTGTTAGTTTAAAAGTTAGAAGTAGGTATTTACACAAAAAAAATATATTTTGAAGTATAACTTAGCGTTTAAGTGAAAAACATGGTGAATATTTGGTATAATTATAATGTTTAACTTATTTTTAAAGTAAGCCTTTTGTACATAAACGCCGCCATTTTAATATCTTTTCATACAATATTTCATTTTCCCACCGAATGAATGTATTTTTGCTCATTTTACCTATGAAGTTGGAGAATCCTGGGAGAAGAAGGTCCAACTGTCCTTCCATCTCTTCGCAGGTATCTGGGTTTAAACTTTTTTCTTCTTCTTCGTGTATTTAGTCATTTTACCTATTAAGTAGAGCATCCTGGGAAAAGAAGGTTCTTTCATCTCTTCGCGGTTCTTCCAGGATGGTTTCTGGATTTAAACTTTTCTTAACCGACTGATGGGACGGGATGTAATGAAGGGAAGGGAGGCACTAAAGGGCCTGAAGGGACGGGAGGTATAAAACTGCCTGAAGGGACGGAAGGTACTGAAGGGCCTGATGGGAAGGGACGTAATGAGGGATTAAAGGGACGGGAGGTACTGAAGGGCCTGAAGCGGCGGGTCCTGGAGTCTAATTCTTTTTCTTCTTAATTTTATGTAGACCTTTAGGGCAGTTTTTATACAAACTATTTCCTATTGTCTAAATCATCTTCTTCTTCTTTTATGTATACATTTGGGTCATTTTTTTTATAAAAATTATTTCCTTTAGTCTAATTATTATTCTTCTTCATTTAAGTACGTAGACTTTTGGGAGAGTTTTAATACAAACTATTTCCAATAGTCTTATTCATTTTCTTTTATGTAGACCTTTTGGTCAGTATTTATACAAACTATTTCCAATAGTCTAAATATTCTTCTTCTTCTTTTTTGTAGACCTTTGGGTGAGCTTTTATACAATCTATTTCCAATAGTCTAATTCTTCTATTAGGTATATGTATTTTTACTTATTTTATGTAGACCATTGGAATAGTTTTTTATACAAACTATTTCTTATAGTCTTATACTTATTTTTCTCTTTTTTATTTAGTCTTTTGGGTTAGTTTTAAGTCTAATAGTCTATTGTGCAGAAATATTATTAACGATATGCACACTTGATGAAAATACATATGAAATGAATGGGATATGGGATGTGACGATATAACCTGCACTCGAATCTTTTCAATACTTTTGTTTAATTAAATTTAAACCATTTATATCATCCTATTTTGAATAATTTTCAACACCTAATATTTAAAGAATGGGGGTTGTGGCCATTACTGAACTCTTCACAACATTTATATTCAAATTAAAAACTATTTACTACATATAGTTCAAGTCTTCTTCTTCTTCGTTAATGAAGACTTTCAGTCAAATTGAGCAAAAATATAATGCACACTTGATGAAAAAATATAAAAACGAATGGGATGTGACCAATACTAGATCTTTTCAGTACCTACGTTTGTTTAATCAAATTTTAACCACATCCCAACATCGAAAATTACTAAATTTTCAATAGGTACACATTACAATTTGTTTTCGATGATAATATTTAAAAATGGGGGTTGTGGCCAAACCAATCTCTTTACAACGTTGATAAACAGTCATATTTAAAACCATTACGCATAGTCCATGCGAGCAGAAATTGTATAAATATTATACTTCATTCACACTTAATAGCAATATATAAAAAAGAATGGGTTGTGGCCATCACTTGAACATTTTCAATACTTAAACTCAATCAAATTTCAAACCACTTTTTATAGTCTGATATTGCAAAATAATTGGGTGACAATATTATAAAAACGATTGCTTTTTCTTTCACAATTTTACATTCTTGGCCAACGGCGGGACATAAAAGCTAGTTATGATAATATAAGGTAGGTTTATATTATGTATTTTTTACTTATTTTATTGTGTAATTCATTTTAGTTTACCTACGAACGAAATATTTTATACGAATGGTTTCAAAGCGACCGTTTCTTTTTTAGGATGGATGCCACAAAATTAAATTTAAAATTAATTATAATGAATTAATTTTTTTTTTGAAAATAATGACTTTACCAAACTATTATTTCAAAGCTAAATAATGTAAAACAGTTCTCTAGTCAATATGATTGTTTATTTACACGTTGTAAATAGCGATACCGAGAAGAGAGACTCTTTTTTCATAAATAATTATATCAACCCATATCTAAAGTGCATGCTAAAAATAAAAAAAATGCATGCTTAAAATAAAAGACAAACTAATTAATGATGAAACAGATTTTTACATATGTGTTAAAATAATAAAGGGAAAAAATCCAATGTTTGCGTATATGCAATTAAAAAAGAATATTCGATTTACATACACATTGGTACAAGTAGGTAAACAAGCCAAAAATGAAATAATATTTCTGGCGCAGCTCAGGGGTGACATCTGTGTGTGACACCGTCATCTCATTTATAAGGACTGCTGCTTTCATTTTTTACAAATAAAAATTAATTTCTTTATTTCTCAATGGATGGCGTTACAAAAAGGTTTCTCCGTTACTCCATAGATGGCAATAGTAATAATGTATTATTTTCAGGTAAAATGTTACACACTATTCAAATATGGTACTGCCTCCCTGACCAGTCCAAAGAGTATATAATACCTTACGGATAAGAGACATAGCTCCATACAAAAAAATTGAATTAGCAAAATGTATGAAAAATATTAAGAAAAAAACAACATAAGAGAAAAATAAAAAAAAATTGTCATGTTGCCTCTCTGCACTTTTGACAAGTGGACAATACATAGGGATGGGAAAGAGCTTTATAAATGCTGCCAACACTAGTGATGGGCAACATCAAAATTAATTTTTATTAATTTACAAAAAAGGCATTAAATGATGTTTATTTTATAATCAAGGAGTAAAAAATACACAGCGTAGTTTACATATTGTTTATTTATCATTTTATAAACAGGGAAAAACATAATACATTGAATATGTTATGTTTATTTATTAACTCAAAAAGATGAAAAAAACACATACAGCATATATTTTTTAATATAATATAAATAAATATATTTTTATATATAGGTAATATAAACTTTTAATATAATATATTTTTTTTATAATACAAATGAGTTAAAGTCTGCTACAAAAATTATACAATTTCAATAAATCAACATAGCATTTTGGAAAATAATAAACAAATTGATTACTGGATTGTAGTAAAATAAGTTCAAAATTATACTTCAAAGATCATGAATCAAATAAATCTGAAGTAGGTGATAGATGGTGAAATTTATAAATTCTAAATATTCTTCTTCTCTTCATCTCTTTTTAGTCCTGCATCAACTTCCTCCTTGGGACGTGGATTTCCAGCTGTCTTGCTATCTTTTAGGAGTACGTCTACTTTCGACGTTTACTTTTAATGGAGTGCTCACTTCTTTCCTGAGAGTGCCATCTGAAAGAGGAAGACAGATATAATATACAGAAAACACATTTTTATGACAGTTTAAAACAGTTAGATATTAAATTATGCGTATCACTATAGACAATTTACATATTCATGAATTCACTAGAATCAAAATATTTATTCATATTTTAATTTTATTTTACATTACTTCTCGGGCACGTCTAATATTAATTTAACACACCCAATAAAACAAATGCCACATTCTGGAGACTTACGATATTAATACCGCCAAAAGTTTTTATTTTTCCCGTAATATATACGGCCAGGGACAGTACTAGTAAACGATTACCCAGAGACAAAACAAATAGTGCACTTATACTTAACAGAACATAATAAAGTATAAATGCAAACCTGGTGTATACATAACTCGCCACATAAAAAGGAAATTACTTAAGTTGCTCATCAGTAAGTGACAATGAAGATAATTTTAAAGTGAGGATGGCAGTTTTTTTAAAGTCGATTCACTTTACGATTAAAACTTCTTTTGTCGAAGTGGTCACCACACACATATCGAATTTGGCACAATCTTTAACACAATTTTTTGGAACAAATACCAATTCTGGATTGCCTACAGCTTTCACCCATGCTTTGCTTCTGAAATCAAAATGATAAATCCATTATGTATTGATTATTGAATACATAAAGAAAAAAATCTTTTAAAATATTATGTTATTATTTTTAAACTCTAATATGTAGCTATATGAAATAAAATTCTCACATGGTTCTTAAAAATAACATTTAACTTGAATATATACACTAATGTAATTATTTTCAAACTCCTATAGCATAATGAATTAAAATTGTCATATTGTTCTAAACAATAACAATATTAAACATGAATATCTACACTGATGTTTTCACGCTTTGATAGCAAAAGAATTAAAATCCTCATGTGGTTCTAAGCAATAAAAACATTCAAAACAAATATGTACACTAATGCTTTCATAGCAAAAAGAAATAAACTTCACATGGTTCTTAATAGTGGCCCGCAAAATGGAATTATATTGAATAAACAAAATATAAATCTTACCTAGTCTTTATCGTTAATTATCCTCAGAAGTCTTAAAATCATGGGTTATTAACATTTATCACCCAAACAGAATAAAAAATATGAAATGCGTCTCAGATAACCTCAATAACCAACAGCAAAATTGAAAGGTTAAAAGAAAATGGCAGAAAATGGTTTGAAATCACTTGAAGTTTGCTAGTGTAGTTTTGCAAATTGGGTTCGTAATGTTGGCTAAATTTAGTTTTTCTATGTTGCCTCACGATCTTAATAACTCCTATAGAACGTTTTTTTGTATGGAAGTTGGGACCCACTGGACCAGTCAGCGGATAGCCTAGTCTTCACACCATTTTTTTTAAATCTAACCTACAAAAGTTTGGTAAAAATAGGTTGGTTAGGCTTGTTTATAGTTATAATTGCGACTGGCGTGAGCCAGTTGCATTATATATTTAAAAAAGTAACTAACACATTAAAAAAAAAAACTAAAGTAGTATTTTTACCAAACTTTTGTAGGTTATGTTTAAAAAAATGGTGTGAAGACTAGGCTATCCCCAGCCAGCTGGTTAAAAATTATTTGACCAACACCAATATAGTTACAAATTAAATTTAAAGATATAACTTTGTATTAACCACGTTTTTTGGTTGAAACGATGCGACCGGTTTCGGAACTAACCGTTCCCTCATCAGGCTAACTTTCAACTGAAACAGAATGTGACGACGTGCTTACAAGAAATCTATGGGGGCGGAGGTAGAGGTAGGGTGGGGGTACTTAGGGTTGGGTCTTGTGCAGGGTGGGTCCGATTGGCTGAAGGATTAGAAGTAAAAGGAAACATATTTAATAATGGACTGAAAGATAAATTTAACTGATTGTTTATTATGTTCTGTTTTGAATTAATACACTTTTTAATTTCTAGCGACTCTAAATTATCAAGACGGAGACCTACTTTGTTGACGTGTAAAATTTTTGTTCCCGATTGCATATCAAATTGATGATCATTAAGTACTAAGTGTTCTGCGAATTCCGAAAAATTATCATTGTTTATACATCTAATATGTTCTTTTACTCTAGTCTCAAATTTCCGTCCTGTTTTTCCTATGTAGACTGCAGAGCAGTCTCCACATGTCAGTTGGTATACGCCGGAGTTTTCCATTTTATTATCTTTATCTTTGGAATTCATTAAACTTTTTCCAATATTATTGTCAGTGTAAAATGCCGGTCTTATGTCTTTTGGTAAGAAATTTGAGACTAATTGGGATAAATTATTAACAAACAATATGCGTCTCCATCTATATTCATCTTTTTTGATATTTGTATTATAACTATGTAGGTATCTATTGACGTTAATATTTTTTATTTTTTTTATTTAAAATAGAGTCTATCAATTTACTGTTAAATAAAAAATGTTGGAGAAACCCTGGAATTTTTTCGAAATAACAAATTTGAGTTTTTGTACTTGTCTATGTTTGTACCAATTTTCAGCGTTCTAGCTTTTATGGTTTCTGAGATATATGGAAGAAAAAAAACAAAAATTCAAAAGTTGATAAAAAAAAAAATTCACCATTCTGAGTATAAAAGTTTTGTAGGCTTATAAGTGTTTATATATTTTGAAATTTTGGGCTCTGTAAATTGAGCGGATCAAAAGTTATAAGGGGGGGGACAGACACACAGACACACAAAACTCACATAAAATGTTCTACTCCGAATTCTGAGTAAATCCATGTATGGGAACATATATGCTGCGAGGCCTCTAGTTGGTGTTATTAGCATGCAAAAAGTCCACTACACCATACAAAATGTTCGTACACGCATCTTGGCTTAATAATGTCGATTCATTCAGAGAATTGAATTCTCATGAACGAATCGACAGTTGGATTATTACTAGTTGCATGTAACACATGAGATCCAACTGTCGATAGCGATAGTATGTATAGTTGAAGAATATGTACCAAACTATAAACCCATAAATACAAATTATTGAATATTGTCAGATATTTTGTTTTCTATACAACATATGTAGGTATGTATGTCAAGATAGGATAGTATGGAGGAAGGTCCTTTTTTCCTACCCAGAATATGAAAATAGCATGATGGTTTGTATGTATGTTTGAAGATGAAGTATCAAACTATTAAGTCTTCTTACATATTGTTTATAGTCGACTGCCATACAAAATTTTTTGAAGCTATGTCGTCACTAAATTCAATTTTTAAAAAAATTGTTAAAAAAAATTGAGATCTTCTACTACAATGTTAATATTTTTTATAGAAAATTAAATTATCTAGTTGGGGTGTTTCGGCTTTTTTCGATAATTGTAAAAGTTTTGGAAAAATAGGCAGTTAAACTCATAAATTTATGATAAAAAAAATACTTTTCTTAATAAAAAATGTTTGAGAAACCCTGGAATTTTTTGAAAAAACTAATTTGAGATTTTGTATTTGTCTATGTTTGTACCAATTTTCAGCGTTCTAACTTTTATGGTTTCTGAGATATATGGAAAAATAAAATAAAAATTCAAAAGTTGATAACCCCTGACTGAAACAAAAATTCAAAATTATGAGTAAAAAAGTTTTGTAGGCCTATAACTGTGTATATATTGTGAAATTTTGGGCTCTGTAAATTGAGCGGATCAAAAGTTATAAGGGGGGGACGGACACACACACACACACACACACAGACACACACACAGACACACAGACACACAGACACACGAAATGTTCTACTCCGAATTCTGAGTAAATCCGTCTATGGAACATATATGCTGCGAAGCCTCTAAGTTGGTGTTTTTTGACTTCAAAGTTGGAAAAGCCGCGAAAAAAGTAGACCTCTCCATACAATTCTCGCGTATTCTGGCTTGAAACATTGTCGATATGTTAAGAGAACAAAGTTCTCCTGAACAAATCGACAGTTGGAAAATCATAAAAATAATTCTACTGGCCTTTTCTTTCAACAACATTAGTCGGTACCTAATGTAATATATTTAAGTACCTACCTAACTGTAATTTGTTAGTTATGTAATTCGTTGGAATAAGCGGCTCTTTGCATAAATGTTTGTGACTCTCCAGACATAAAGTTTCAATTTCACCTCATCTCAAACACTTTTATAACTTACTAGTGAACACCCGGCAAACTTCGTATTGCCTGTATAATTAAAAATTGTCCTCCATAACCACCCGTCGCTTCAGACTCTTCAATACCTCCCATCCCTTCAGTTCTTCCCGTCCCTTCAGTACCTTCTGTCCCTTCAGTACCTCCCTCAGTTACTCCCGTTCCTTCAGTTACTCCCGTTCCTTCAGTTACTCCCGTCCCTTCAGTTACTCCCGTCCCTTCAGTTACTCCCGTCCCTTCAGTTACTCCCGTCCCTTCAGTTACTCCCGTCCCTTCAGTTACCCCCGTCCCTTCAGTTACTCCCGTCCCTTCAGTTACTTCCGTCCCTTCAGTTACTCCCGTCCCTTCAGTTACTCCCGTCCCTTCAGTTACTCCCGTCCCTTCAGTTACTCCCGTCCCTTCAGTTACTCCCGTCCCTTCAGTTACTCCCGTCCCTTCAGTTACTCCCGTCCCTTCAGTTACTCCCGTCCCTTCAGTTACTCCCGTCCCTTCAGTTACTCCCGTCCCTTCAGTTACTCCCGTCCCTTCAGTTACTCCCGTCCCTTCAGTTACTCCTGAAACTATCCCGGTCATTCGCTCGACAATTCACCAAAGTTTCATTGCAATCGGATGAACGGTTCTCAGGTTAGTCCACCTTCATATGTAAAATGACCTGATACCCGATGAAGAAGAAGAAGAAGAAAATATTTTAAATTCAGAAATCATCCCGGGCATACGATCGACAATTCACCAAAGTTTAATTGCAATCGGATGAACGGTTCCCAGGATAGTCCAAAACTCAATGAAGAAGAAGAGGAAGTTAAAATTTTTTGATCCAGAAACCATCCCTGGTATACTCCCGACAGTTCACCAAAGTTTCATCGCAATCGGATGAACTGTTTAGGAGCGCATTCAACACATACATACAAACATTCAAATTTATAATATAGATGAGATAGAAACGCCGAACGACTAACTTAGTAATCACAAGAGTTGAAATGAGATTCAATGGAATCATCAAAAACATATTATTATCTTGGCAGACCGGTACGCCACGCGACACTCATTCTAGAAATTCTTTTCACAATTATTATTTTTTATTTAAATATTATGTACCTACGTAAAATAAAATAATATTAAGGGGGGTCTCAAAAATATCCAAAAATCAATCAATTTATAAAATGGACACACTATAATCCATTGTGTCCGCCATCTATTTTTTATGTTGTTTTTATGTCCGCCATCTATTTTATATGTTGGCATCTATCAATTTCATATATGAAAACAAATTAATGTGACGATTTAAGTTTTATTCCTAAAAAACAGTCTTTTCGTTTTGAATTACTGAAAATGAATAATCCGAAAAATTTTCGCTGCGCAGCAATTATTATAAGTATATGATTTTCTCCAAAATATCTGATATACGATATGAAAATATATTATTTTTCCATATTTTTTTATAATCTTGTTAAAAATAATAATATGTAAAATTTTCGCTAAACATCTTGAACGAGCTTCGAACGAAATTTGTGTCTTTTTACTTCGTTGGTTTACGTGCAAATCGCCCCCCTTCTCGATTGAAAGATTGAGATGTTCGGCTACAACTATACCTATATGGGGCTCATTGATTTTTTTTTACTATGTTGATATATTTTTTTTTAATTTGCTTCTTTTCACTTGTCAAACTACCGACCCCTGTGTTATACTAATTTCTCTGGGTAAGTGCATTTATGCATCATACCTTTATGGCATTTTATTTCGTGTTTTTGCAGTAAGTACATATTGCAATACCTTGAAGCAATAACCCACAAAAATGGACCCCGGGCCACCCACATCTTAAATCCAGACCTGAATATATGTATGATATTTTTCTTTTAAAACAATTTATACATTTCCATTTAATCCTTTTTATCTGGAAACTTCTTATTTCCAGTTAAATCAACACTAGAATATTATATTGTTTTGACGAATCAATTTCTTCAATGGCGCTTGTGTCAGCAAATTATCTAGGATTGTAAGCGATAACGTATTGAGTGGTTTGTGGACGGATGGAATTGGAAGAGCTAGGATCGATGGTTATTTTCTTTAGGTATTTTATCCAATGCCGTGGGGCTTTAGAGTGTCTTTTGATTGGATAAGATCCTTCAGTAATCACTTTATCGAAAACAGGAAATGGAAAGTCCCCTTTAATCTCCGACTCGACAGTCTGATACTTGGAAATGCATCAATAACATTGATTATACATATTTATAAACATAAAAGATATGTTTTAAATTTGAACATTAACTGATTTTATTATAATTAGTTATTTTTTTCTTTTTGTACACAATATAAACAAGTATATTGCATGCTGGTGGGCATATTATCATTAGACAATATCTTACAACCAAGCAGATCACAATCAGATAAAATCTACCTGATTTAAGGTTATAAAAAATTAAGATAACAAAAACTTAAGGTAATAAAAAATAAAAATAAGTTTAAAAAGGATATTACAGAACATCTTTTAAACAAAATCATAAATATATTTTCAAATGTTTGAATGTTAACTTTGTGGTTCATATTTAACAAATTAAATTTAAAGATATAACTTTGTATTAACCACGTTTTTTGGTTGAAACGATGCGACCGGTTTCGGAACTAACCGTTCCCTCATCAGGCTAACTTTCAACTGAAACAGAATGTGACGACGTACTTACAAGAAATCTATGGGGGCGGAGGTAGAGGTAGGGTGGGGGTACTTAGGGTTGGGTCTTGTGCAGGGTGGGTCCGATTGGCTGAAGGATTAGAAGTAAAAGGAAACATATTTAATAATGGACTGAAAGATAAATTTAACTGATTGTTTATTATGTTCTGTTTTGAATTAATACACTTTTTAATTTCTAGCGACTCTAAATTATCAAGACGGAGACCTACTTTGTTGACGTGTAAAATTTTTGTTCCCGATTGCATATTAAATTGATGATCATTAAGTACTAAGTGTTCTGCGAATTCCGAAAAATTATCATTGTTTATACATCTAATATGTTCTTTTACTCTAGTCTCAAATTTCCGTCCTGTTTTTCCTATGTAGACTGCAGAGCAGTCTCCACATGTCAGTTGGTATACGCCGGAGTTTTCCATTTTATTATCTTTATCTTTGGAATTCATTAAACAGGACGGAAATTTGAGACTAGAGTAAAAGAACATATTAGATGTATAAACAATGATAATTTTTCGGAATTCGCAGAACACTTAGTACTTAATGATCATCAATTTAATATGCAATCGGGAACAAAAATTTTACACGTCAACAAAGTAGGTCTCCGTCTTGATAATTTAGAGTCGCTAGAAATTAAAAAGTGTATTAATTCAAAACAGAACATAATAAACAATCAGTTAAATTTATCTTTCAGTCCATTATTAAATATGTTTCCTTTTACTTCTAATCCTTCAGCCAATCGGACCCACCCTGCACAAGACCCAACCCTAAGTACCCCCACCCTACCTCTACCTCCGCCCCCATAGATTTCTTGTAAGCACGTCGTCACATTCTGTTTCAGTTGAAAGTTAGCCTGATGAGGGAACGGTTAGTTCCGAAACCGGTCGCATCGTTTCAACCAAAAAACGTGGTTAATACAAAGTTATATCTTTAAATTTAAAATCATAAATATAAACTCTGTGTATAAACTTATTACTGGCATGAGTTTCTGTAACCTGGCGTGTGATGGAGGGCATACTGAGATTAAAGCAAGTGAAATAAAGGAAATTTTTTTGTTTGATTTTGGGAGTTGAATATTTATACCTATGTATTTATACCTATTATATTTTATATATATCATTTATGTTATGTTTATATCATATATTATGTTATGCTTATATTATATCTATATTATATTACATTTGCGTTATATCTATATTATATTTTATAAAAATTATTCAATATATAAAATAGCCGTCATGACACAGGCCTTGCCTAGTTTGACGGTGATTAAAACAATACCAACACTGCTAACTACACTCAACACTATATTATGTACAGGCCCTGCCTAGTTTGACGGTGATTAAAACAATACCAACACTGCTAACTACACTCAACACTATATTATGTACAGGCCTTGCCTAGTTTGACGGTGATTAAAACAATACCAACACTGCTAACTACACTCAACACTATATTATGTACAGGCCTTGCCTAGTTTGACGGTGATTAAAACAATACCAACACTGCTAACTACACTCAACACTATATTATGTACAGGCCTTGCCTAGTTTGACGGTGATTAAAACAATACCAACACTGCTAACTACACTCATCACTATATTATGTACAGGCCTTGCCTAGTTTGACGGTGATTAAAACAATACCAACACTGCTAACTACACTCATCACTATATTATGTACAGGCCTTGCCTAGTGTGACGGTGATTAAAACAATGCCAACACTGCTAACTACACTCATCACTATATTATGTATTTTTGTAAATCAAAATAAAAGTGTAACCCATGTAAGAGAAATCATGAACAAAATAAATAAATAAATAAAATACTACGAGTAGGTATATTATATTAAATTTGTTCAACTAATATTATATTTAATAAAATGAATGAGACTTAGAGAGCTCCAACCCGGATGTTAATGGGTACATGGGTACTCCAACGACGATACCTCCAGGTTTCGATCTGCCAAGGGTGTGGACCTCTTTAAATATGATCCGCACTGGACATGGATGCTGTAACTACCTCATGGCAAAGTGGGGCATTGTTCCATCCGCTCAATGCTATTGCGGCCAGCATCCCTCTGAAACAATGCAACAAATATTGGAGGAATTCAGCGTCCGAGCATATGAGGGCCCAAAGACGGATATTTGTGAGCTGACGCCTGTATTTCTGGACTGGCTCGGGGCCCTCGACCTGCATATATGGTCATATATTGTTTTATTAAAAGTGTTTGAAACATGTATCCTGCCTGTGCTTACGTATGGTCTGGAAACTATCACGCTAACTGCGAGGACCATACATAAGCTAAAATGCACTCAGAGATCCATGGAGAGGCAAATGATAGGCGTAAGTCTAAGAGAAAAAATTAGAAATGAAGAAATCAGACGCCAGACAAAAGTTGTTGATGTCATGGATCGAGTTGCAAAACTTAAATGGCAATGGGCAGGTCATGTTGCCAGACAGGGTACGGACAGATGGGCACCCAGAATTCTAAATTGGAGACCATGGGATATGAAAAGGGGAATAGGCCGGCCCCAGAAAAGGTGGGCCGATGATGTTGTCCCTGTCGCTGGGAGCGGATGGGTTCGAAAAGCCCAGAAAAAAGACGAGTGGAAGCTATTAGAAGAGGCCTACATCCAGCAGTGGAGAGATGGCTGAGATAGAAGAAGAAGAAGAAGATTGTTTTATATTTAATTGTGTATTTATACTAATTTGATTTCAATGTATTGTAAATTTACTATGTCATACGATAAATAAATAAATATTTACCTTCTTCTTCTTCAACCCTCCTTCATCCAGTAATGGACATAAGCCTTCCCCTGAGACCTCCACAGCTCCCAATATTGGGCAGACAGCATCTTTCCGCCTCCAGCCACTCGTCTAATATCATCAGAACACCTCGTCTTAGGCCTTCCAATACTTGCCCAATCTAGGTCGCCATTCAAGCACTTTCTTAGCCCATCTGGAGTTTGTGATTCGGGCGACATTCCCTGCCCAGATTTACCTCTGGTTGATGACCTTTTGGACAACATTAGTTATTTTGGTTTTCTCTCTTATCCGCAAGTTAGTATTTCTTTAATGTAGCATTTTGTTTGTAAACACAAAAGTTTCTCAGCCATACGTCAGTATCGGGAGAACGCAAGCACCAAAGACTTTCTTTTTAAGATAATTGGCGTACTTCGGAGACTTGAGGATGTAAAAGAGTTTACCAAAGGCGGTCCATACAAGATTTCTTCTTCTTTCAATTTCTGTCTCTTGATTCTCTTTACCGAGTTTCATACTGTGTTTATTTTTATTTTATTTATTTATCAAGGAAACATACAGTTTTATAAATAAATTGTAATGGTACAAAATGATTATCAAATAAACCAGCAAAGTTTCCATAAATGGTTTACAATAAGATACTTTATGAAGGAAAAAAACATTAGTTATATCAAGAGGAAGAATAAACAAGATTGTAATAAAACATTACATAATAAAAAATAAAAATAATAAAATAATTAACCAGTTAACCAGTCAAGAAATGAAAAAAAAAAGAAAACAGTTAACACGTACCCACATATAAGTTAAAAAGTATTCTTTTCACACAATATTAAAAAGCTTTCTTTTAAAAACTGCAAAATCGTTATTTAGAATATCTATATCAGACAATGACAGAATTATACAATTTACAACTGCGTCTGACAAAAGAGTTCTGCGCATAATTAGTTTTACACATAGGAATAGCAAATAATTCATTCGATCTAGTACTGCGTAAAGGGCAACGAAAGGCAATTTTCTCCAGCAGATATGCAGAATCCACAAAGCAATTCACTATTTTAAATAAAAATATCAAATCGAACACCTTTCTACGCTTATTTAAACTTAATAGTTTGCATTGGTTTTCCCCAAAACGATATGTTAAATAATTGAAAAATTTATCTTGAACTTTCTCAATACGATCAATATATGTTCGATATTGGGGATTCCATATGATGGATGCGAACTCAAGGTGTGATCTGACATATGCCATGTATAACAATTGGAAGGTAAATGTGTTCAAGATAAACATAAATATCAACCTTTTCGATGACTTTTCCATCTATTAAGATGCTATTCGACGGCTCTGCATGGCTCATAACTTCGGTTTTTGATGTAACTGTTCATTTTGCATGTGTCGTTCAACATAATATCTTCTGATTCTTTGTCATCACATGTATGTATAGTATATATGATTCTATGACAAAGCTTACTGGAGTGGCAGAATTTAACCCGGACACGGAAAGTAAGTAAGTATATGATTCTATAGTATAAATATCACATGTACTTATAGTAATAGTAGGTACCTATATAAGATTCTAGCCTACTTCACATGTATAGTATAATATATTTTTTTGTTAACTCTTTTTTGTTTTATTATTTTAGTTTTTATTTTCCCAAGTATGTACCCAAATGTTTGTTTTTATAGTTATTTTTTTTTTACAATATTATAATTTTATATATCGACGCTTGAAAGGAAAAATCGACTAAGCGACAGTTTGGGCGATATTGAGTTATATACATCATTGGATTCGCCAAAAAATCCCACGTCGATTGGCCTTACTCTCATGTTTCTGTGACGACTTTTGATGTCGCTTAGATATATTTCATTTTGAGAATTTTTACTAGTTTTCGGCGACCAAGCGACTAACTTTCTTATCTTTTTAAAAAATAATGTATTTAGGTTTTTTTTCCATAACAGTTTTTGTATTTAGTAAATTTTACATGATTTTGATAAATACTTTTTTGGCTTTTGTTCGTCTTATCCCGATCTCACGAAAAAAAATAATTTAGGTTAGTTAGTTTTACCCCTCAGAAAATTGTGTTTTTTTCTTATTTACGCATTTTTACCATTCCTTGAATATTTTATGTTTGGCGTTTAGATATTTTTATCAGTTTTCATATACTAAAAACATGTCTGTTAGTAATTTATTCCTGATTCTATAAAATATCAAATATGTTGCTTAGGATAATATGACCTGTTTTTTTTGTTATATCATTGTCGCTTAGATATCTTTTGCGAGTATAAATTTTAATTATAATGGTAGTTGTGCCTCCCGTGCGTAGTGTTGAGAGTGATGTTAAGTTAGATTCCACCGATACAGCAAAAATGGCAGAGAAAGCAGCTCATGAGATTGAGAAAAATGAAAGCTATGATCGCTTCTTCGCTCATAAAAATATTCATAAAAGTGATTCCAGCACACTATTTGTGAGTTTTGACCTGGAAAAGGTCTTGAATACTCCTCATGGCGAATTTATGCTATTATATTATTAGCGTAAATTAGCGGTATACAACTTGTGTTTTTACGAGAATGGTACATGCAAAGTATTTTGTTTCTATTGGGACGAAAGAAATGGGAAAAGAGGAGCCAATGAAATCGCCAGTATTCTACAAAAATACATTTAGTCTGTAGATGAGAGAGGCGACATTAAAAACTTACTCCTTTACTGTGACTGCTGCCCAGGCCGAAATCGGAACCGGATAGTTTTAGCGATGATTACAAATATGTCAAAATCTTGAAACAAATCAAGTAAATTATTTACTGACTGGTCACACATACATGCCCGTTGATAGTGTCCATGCAGTAATAGAAGAAAACTTCAAGAAAACTATCATATATGCACCGTCGCAGTGGTACACTGTGTTTGCCACGGCAAGAAAGGACCCTTTTCCATATGAGGTTCAAAAAGCAAGTTATGAAGATTTTTATAAATGAGACTCTTTTGCTGATAAATATTTCAAGGGTTATTTGACTGGAAAAATTAGCAAAATTAGGATTGCTACATTCAAGAAAAATAAGCCTACAAAAATTTATGTAAAATATACAATGAACAAATCTGCAGAGTCCAGTGAAATCGAAGTTCAGTCGAAAACTAAACTACCTCTTATGCCATGCTATCGATCTCTTCTACCAATATCAAAACCAAAATATGACGATTTAATTAAACTTTGTAAGGACAAAGTTATCCCCGCTCATTTCCAACATGAGTATACCACCATTCCAAATTCTTTAACATTAAAAGACACATTGCCTGAATCAGACGTCGAAGATGTGGAAACTGATAAGACTTAATTTATTTCAAGACTGACATTTTGCTATCAATAATATTTTTCTTCAGTGCATTCCAATTTTAAAAATTATTGAACTGTTTTGAATTAGTTTTAAGTGTTTAATTGGATAAGAATTTAAAAACATATTTTTTCCTATACTTATATAAACTTGGGTACTTAGTCTAATGTCATATTTAATGTGAATGTGTGATCTCAATTTATTACCAAAAATACGATTTACTATTTTTTTTAAGTTTATATGTAGGTACCTGACATTGTGTCGGTATTTTTATAATAATTTATCTGCCTATTTTCCTGTTATAATTCCGATACAAAAAGTATCTACCTATACATACTTTGTTCTAATATAAAGAATATGATATACGTTATGTTAATGATAAGTTTTATCCATTCACGAAAAAATATTTTTTAACTTATGTACAAATTCAAATTGCATTATTTTGTGAATTAGTCGTTTAAATACATGTTATAATTAATTCGTTTTAAATACATATTATATTAAACAAAAAAATACAAAGGTGTAAGAGATGGAGTGAATATCAGGGGTTGCCCTAGAAAAGGATGGCATGAATGATATCTTAAAAGACGGAAATGTAAGAAGCCTGAATAATCAACGACCATTTATTTGTAAATTGTGTTTGTACATATGTATGGTATGTTATTTACAGGGCTTATAACTAAATACATACATAGCGGTATAATGAGTAGGTACTAGATATAATACTTCGTTACCAATATTTACAATTACAATTATTTTTATTTTTGATATAATGTCTTTATAGCGAGTACCTATATATAATAAATAATACACAGGTATTTTTTCTTTTGTTATAGTTTATGTCGATTTTTTATTTAAAAATAAACATTTTTTTGGTTATAAAGCAGGTGTTTTTTTATTTTTGTCCGATTTAAGATTCTTTGGAAATTTGTTATTTATCTTTTATAAACAAAATATAAAAATATTTTGGTCGAAACATACCTACAACTTGTATCTTGGTTAAAAATTCCCAGTTGGATACAGTTTATTCTATAAGCATAAGCAACATAACCCTGAACATAAGAACACGCTATTGTTGTTTAGTCATTTTTTCCGCACTTTAATTCTAAAAAAATATCTATATAAGACTTTATTCCTATTTAATATAAAGTATTTCATGTTGGTTGGTAATTTTTTCCGCACTATAATTCTGAAAAAATATCTATATAAGACTTTATTCCTATTTAATATAAAGTATTTCTTGTTGGTTGGTAATTTTTTCCTGTTTGGAATTTTAATGAAAAAATTACTAAGCGACATAAACTTATTAATTAGCCAACTAATCGGAAATCTATCAATAGCAAATGATAAAGGGTCTAAACAGTTTTTAAATTTCGTTGGAATTATGCGAATACAATAAATAGGTGATTTACAATGATTTTTTTTTCAAAATTACTAACTTTAAATGGCTCTCCTGTAAAATTGCCTACATGTCGCTTAGTCGATTTTTCCTTTCAAGCGTCGATATTAACTTTTTGTTGTTTACTTATATAGTTTTTTATTTTTTTCTCTTTAAATAAGTGTGTATATGATTGTTTGTATATTTTAATGATTTTTGTGTTTCAATGTGTATAAGTAGGTACCTATTTTTTTATATCAAAATGTAATTTTTTTCCACTTACTTAATATTAGTTTTTAATATTTACTGTTTTTGTAATAGTAGTTTTTCTTTTTAAGTGTGTTTATGATTGTTTTATTTTTTCTTTTGTAATTCAATGTGTGTAGGTACCTACTTAATTGTTGTTCATGTGTGTAAAAGGCAATTTGCCGTAAATAAAATAAAAATAAAATAAGACAACACCATCGCTGAGCCTTAAATATTTTTATTTACCTAGGAATCATTAAATTAACTATCTAGATAATATTATATTTATATACACCTCTTACCTATTATTATTGTTATTATATATACCTTTTTTATGTTTATAAATCTAAGTACTATTATGTTCAACTATTAAGTATAATATTTAACTATGTTTAATTTACAAGAACAAGAAGACGTTTCTGGAGAGACTACGTGGGGAGAGCAAGGTCAGACCGAGTAGTGAGGATATCAGCTGATGAACATTCTACAGGTAGCAGACCTCCAGGAAGACCACCCAAACGATGGAGGGACAGCTGGACGTCCTCCTCCCAGGAGCAGGTGCCGAGAACTATAGGACATAGTCCTAGCTGACGAAGAAGAAGAAGTTTAATTTACCTAATATTTAACTATGTACCTACTATTATTTTTGTTCAACTCAATCCCAAGACTAACGAACCATCTGAAAATCTGAATATGAACAATATTTTTAGAGAAGGTGCATATTAAACTAATAGTTGGCCTTCGTGGCTCAGTTGGTTAGGTATCTGACTGCTGATCCAAAGGTCTCGAGTTCGATTCCCGGCGGATATACAGTTTTAATTGTGTTTGGTTTGGATCTGCGAGACTATTAATATATTGGATGCGTTAAATTAATATCTGACATAGTATGTGTTAGTTGCCCGAGAAGCAATATAAAATAGACAATTGAAATATTTAAAGAAATATATATTTTATCTGTGTGTAATAATGCATATGGCATGAGAACATGGGAATATCTCCTAGTAAAAATATTAAATGATATGAATGATGAGCTCTTGCATATACGTACACTTCATGCCCAAAATATTTTACCTACTTGTAAAGGTACATGATGAGGTCCGATGACGATGCATATGTGCTCTAGGAACATGCTCCTTGGCTGTCGTAAGTCGGAACCTGCACCGCAATATTTATTGTAAACTACTGAACTCGTCAACCTCAGGTAGAACCCTGAGGGTTTCGACGGTTAACTGAGGGTTTCGATGTTGTATAAAAATTTCATTATACCCTAAGAAAATAAAAAAAAAACAACTTTTGAATTCTATATAATAGAACTTCCGTAAGAATCTTCAGACGAGAAATTGAATGATCTTCTTTTCAACGATACGAGTACCTACGAGTTATTTTAATGGAAGATTTACCTACAGTATCTTGTATGTATGGTATATGAAGGATGCATATAAAACGGTCTGAAGATGAATGCCAATAAATCAAATGTAATGGTCTTTGAAGAATGAAAGCAGAACAGCGTGTCAAATAAAAGTAGAGAACGAATGGCTCGAGCAAGTCGACGAGTAAGTATATCTATCCGGGAAGCATGACGGCCTTATAAGGATATCCAATGTAGCGTTATGGCACGAAACAAAGTGAATGGAGCACTTAGACCAGTTATGAATGATCGCAACACATTAAAAGAGGACAAAGTTGGTATCCATAACGCAATTGTAGCGCCAACTTTGACGTTTTATACAAGTGAAACCTGAACATGGCAGAAGTCGCACGAAAGCATAATAAATACAGATGATATGAGATAAAGAAGGCCACTCGGGAAGAATGAACAAAGAACGCCTAACAAAGAAAAATCAAAGCGGACAGGAGTGGAATAAGAGGTCGAGGGTTGATAACCCCTGACTGAGACAAACACTCGAAATTCTGAGTATAAAAGTTTTATTGGCTTAAAATTGTCTATACTTTTTGAAGTTTAAAACACTGTGAATCAAGCGGATCAAATGTTATAAAGGGGAGACAGACACACTAAATGTTCTACTCCGAATTCTGAGTAAATCCATGTATGGAACATATATGCTGCGAAGCCTCTAATTTGTTGTTTTTTGATGTCAAAGTTGAAAAACATGAAAAATGTAGACGATATCTTAAGAGAAATAAATTCTTTTGAACCGAACCGAGAGTTGGATTAACTCGATTAAGATTCTATGCACCTATGTAAGAAGTTCTTCTACAAATTTTCAGATTTTGCAAATATATATTTCAGATTTTGTAAATACATTTATAATACCTACAGAGTAAGGAATATAACGATCTTACATAAGCTACGATTTTAGGCCAGGGTCTTGGTACACAGAGTGAGGTGGAACGGGGATATCCCAAACGCATTTAATGTTTTAATATAAATCGGATATTAATCACACATTTATATACAATCAGTATAATTATTTGATTTATAAAATTTAAATCACTTTGTTAACAACATATGCTTATAGAAATTAGTGATGAGTGTTTTTTCAAAAAAAGTAAAATCGAATAAGTTATATTGAATTGCCACCAAATTCTGATGGCAGTGTGTAACAAGAAATTTTGTTTTTTTTGTCATGTCTATAGATTATTGGTCTATGGACTCAGTGGTTGTATAGATTATATGAAATAAAATGAATTTCATGAAAGAACATGAATGCGAACAAGACATGTCATATAGTTTGTATAAATAATGATATTTCAAGTAGGAGATAGCAAATTTCACATACAACATAAAGATAAGTTTATAACGACTTTGATATTAAAATGAATAGCATGTCGTAAAGTAACATTGTTGTTGACTACCCTGTACTTGGAATGTTAGGTATATATATACATAGAAGATGATAGGGTCGCCACATTATTGTAATGAATCCGGCCATCCGGTACATGTAATAATGGAGACAGCAAATAAGGTAGGTACACTATGACTCTATGATAATACTAAATGTATATATTTTCCTACCGACCAACTACATTTTGCGACTTTAACATCACCATTCTTAATCTACCAACTGGTTTCCTAAGGCTCAATTCCAAGCTTTTCTATCATTAATTTCATGAGTAACATGTGTCCGACCAAAGGTCAGATTTTGCCGAATCCGATTGATTGTTCGGCCCTAACTCGTAACCCTCTGCCGAAGTCGAATCCGATTCTTTGGCCCTAACCCGTAACTTTCTGCCCAAAGCCAAATCCGATTGTTCGGCCCTAACCCGTAACCTTCTGCCGAAGCCGAATCCGATTGTTCATCCCTAACCCGTAACCTGCCGAAGCCGAATCCGATTGTTTGGGCCAAACTCGTAAACCTTCAGCCGAAATCGAAGGTACAAAGAAATATAGAAATTAATTATCTTTAACAAATCGACAGTTGGATAAGACTTAGAAAAATATTAATTTCTTTCACTATGTTAGGTATATTCATTCAATACGAATTTATGAATAAAATAGATGACCTTTTTTATTCGTTATATTCGTTTAAAGTTTTTGATTCGAGTTGTGCATAATTCTGAGCAATCACTTGAAGTAAAATTACTTTAAATATATTTTTTATGAAAATCTTACTGATAGATCGAAAACTACTTATTTATAATAGTTTAATGAAGTTTAAAAAAACAAACGAATCTAAATCAAATTGTTGATTCGCTCAAGAGAATTTATTTCTCTAAGAATAACATTTTTTTATGATAAATTTATGTGATTAACTGCCTTTATTTCGCTTTTTTTTAATTATCGAAATGTGCCGAAACATCCCAACTAGATAATTTTAATTTCTATAAAAACGTTTACATTTTAGAGTACTCACATCTAAAACTTTTTTTAACAATTGTTGTAATATTTCAATTTAAAATTGTATGAAACTATGTGTCGACATATTTTCATACAATTTGTATGGCAGCTTGGAGATCAGGTATCAAAATATTTTCAGAGACAATATTTTGATACCTGATCTCCAAACATATATAGGTACATATCATTTTCGTCAACAAGCTTCCGGTTGCGCAGAGAGCAAATTTGTCTTTTTGCTTCGTTGATTTACGTGCAAATCGCCCCCCTTCTCGGCTAAAAGTTCAAGGTATTTGGCTACAACTATACCATCATGCGGTTTTCATATTCTGGTAGGAAAAAAGGACTGACCCCTGAAGATAGCTTAAATATATGTGTTCAATATTACTTACCTATTATTTGTTATTTTTAAATTCCATATGTTTTGAGATCATAAGTATTTATAGATGTAACACATTATCAAATGGACAAATGCGTCAGTATTTCTCCGTTCATAAATATTCATTCTTCGCAAATCATGTGAATATATTAAAGTACTTATAAATCAAACAATGTAAATATGTCGCCCCTAGTGTTGTTAACCTGAAAATGGAAAAACCAATACACAGTTAGGTATATTACGTAACAAAATGCACAAGATGAAATATATTCATCGTGGAATATGTCGTTTTAAATATCTGAATACAGAAGGTACAAATTTAGACATATTTCCGACGTAAATATTTTATATTGATACTAGCGGACCCGTAATATTTTTAATAGAGATAAAACTTCTGCTATTTTTTACATAGATACGATAAAGTATCATATTATAATATTGGTCACAGTGTGAGTTCTCTCAAGTATTTTAACTAACTGATAACCAAATATGCTTAGCAAAAATGATGCTGAAATAAAAAAAACAGTATAACCTCTATAATATGTATGTACCTAATTTTATTTGTTTCCAAGATCCTGACGTAGTTGAAAAAATGGCAAATTACTTGTTGGCTCTAGTGATGAGCAAATGCATGACCAAGACCAAGGCTTTGGTGGTCTTAATCTTGTTTTTTTCACCTCCGGTCTTGATCTTGCATTTACATATTATGTGGTCTTGGTCTTGGACACCCAGTCTTTGTTTTGGTCTCGCATGCCTTCAGGTCTTACAACTTTTTCTAATTATTATTTTATTTTTCTCTTAAAATTCAGTAATAACAATGAAATATCACAAAAACACAATTTTGAAATATTTTGTTTATAGTACCTACGTAGTTAATTGCTTACATATTAAAAATGTTTTTTTTTTAAATTTTGCTGGACCGCATAAAGGAATCTTGCATGAAGTCTTGCAAACTCATGGTCTTGCAAAACGTGATCTTGGTTTTGCACACCCTGGTCTTGGTTTTGGTCTTGCAGGGACACATGCGGTTTTGATCTTGCAAGTCTCGCAAGGCCAAGACTGGAAGACTTTTTTATTCATCACTAGTCAGCTCAGTATGTCAGATTTCTTGAGTCGTAGTGCCGAATTACTATGAGGTAACAGTTTTTTTACTGTTAAATCAGTTTGAATTTATGAGATGATCGAAACATAAGTTTTCAAAAGGTGGCAACTTGTTATTTAACACCCACGACATAGTGTAAATGTTTCAAAAAATAAAAAAACTAGGTATTTTTTTATCATTTAATGATTCGGTGGATATTTTGTGGTAGTTAATATAAACCATTTTTGAATTATTAATTAGCTATAAACCACTTGTTTTTTGAGTCACTTTGCGACATGTTTCGGAAGCGCTGTCCTTCCATCGACCGGCGTGTCGAGACTAACATGTTGAATTTGTGTGTATCTGTCTGTGAAGCGAGGGGGGTGGCGGTTGAGGGTTGGTTGGGTTAGTGGGGGGAGGGGAGTGACGCCGGTCGATGGAAGGACAGCGCTTCCGAAACATGTCGCGAAGTGACTCAAAAAACAAGTGGTTTATAGCTAATTAATAATTCAAAAATAGGTATTTTTCAATCAAACTGCAAACAATATTGATTATAATATGTTTCTACATATATATTTCCTATTATCTTAAATACCGTCAGTGTTGGCAATTTAAAAACACAAAAAAACGAGTGGGTTGTGGCCAACGCTATACTCCTCACTACCAAGTGACCCCATATATAATAATCGATAAAGTAGAATAAACATATCGTACCTACATACATAGTAGGTACACAAGACACACAGATATGTTGTGATGAAACTTTCAGAATACAATCTCAGCATGATACTAGTTGATAATCTGCAACTTCCCACTATATCCCCTTAGGGTAGTGAGGAGTAAAAAGGATTTTGGAGCATTTTTTATTTCCACAAACCTCCCGATGATCATAATTTGTAATTTATATTTTTTCTTGGGTGACTAACAATAGGTACCATTTCCAATATTAATTTAACACGCATCCAATAACAACTTGCCACGTTTTGGAGACTTAAAATATTAATCGTTTGACGAATCCAGACTGAAAACACAATCAAAAACAGTATCTCCATCGGGAATCGAGCTCGGAACCGTTGATTTAGCAATCCGGTGTTATTTTAAGAGCCACAAGGTCGGTTTTCCCCTTGTGCTATTATTTCTTTGTCTCTATCGATATGAGATAATATTGTTTTATTTGTTTACAAAACTTTTCCGTAATTGGAATATTGTAATTCAATTTTGAGAAAACGACTAGCAGCCCAACATTGTTACATTTGTACCTAAACATCTAATAAATATTGCTTTCCATTCATCGCTTATCAGATTTTTATAACACCAACAAAATATTATAACAATACTACAAACTGTAATACCAACAAGAGGAAAAAAAAATATGGAAACTTGTGTAAGAAATTATTTTTATCTGAACGTCGGATGTTTTTATCTTACTTTATGTTTTCACGACCTCTCATTTTTCAATATAATGGCCCCAGCCATATATTATTATAACGAAAATATATTACTCAGGGATGTTATTGTTTTGCTTTTCATTTCGACAAATATCATCGATATAAATTAATATTCTTTATGTACATCGGTGTTTGTTCAACACTATACCTAGGTTTATCTCATATCGTAAAATTGATTTACGTTAATGATTCAATGATATAAAAATGAGATTACTCAAATAGCGTTATAAAGACAAGGTAGACCCATAGACAGCAAGGGCCCGAAATCGCCACACTGACGTCATAGTAAAAAGGCTGTTTTTTTTTCCTTGTAAGGATACTACAACAAGTAACAATGATTGGATACTATGAACCTTGAGTTATGGTGGCTTTCGCAAATAACATCCTTCAGAGTGTGAAAAATAGCTATTTTAACACGATTTAGATATAAGGTAAGGCGCGCATGGAAGCTTAAATAAATCGGCCGATTATTATCGGCCAATTAATTTATCGGCCGATAAAAAATCGGCCGATCGGTTCTAACGCGCATGGAAGCTTCTAGAATCGTACAATTGGAAATAACACGGCGGTCAACATTCATATGATTAGATATAATTGACAGATCATAATTTACCGAACTTAATCAAAAAATCATTAACTTGGGCTCCATGCGCCTGTACAACAAGCGGGAAAAAGAAAAACATTGCGCGGGAAACAGAAAACTGCGGTACCTTTGTATTGCGCGGTAAAAGGTATGTATTGCACGGGAAAAGATAAATAAATTGACAGATCATAATTTACCAAACATAACCTAGAAATCATTATGATGGGCTCCGCGCGCGTACAAGCGGGAAAATACAAACATTGCGCGGGAAACAGAAAAGAACTATTGTGTGACAGAGCAAATGTACAGACGCAATAGTGAACCAAGTATATATAATATAAAAGGGTTTTTTAAGGTTTTTTCGTTGACACAGTTGAAGTTCATAATTATAAATTGTAAAAAAAACACTTGAAACACAGTTAAGTTTTTATTCATTAAGCGGAATATTTATTAAATTACCTATGTAACTATTATTAAATTAAGTAATAACTTACCCAATTCAGTTCTTTTATTATGATTTAGCTGTTCCCAGCCAGTTATTAATATTTCGCTTATCTCCAACCATAATTTTTGCATAATTTGGCGGTTACTATATTTTTTTATCATATAATGAAGGACGTGCTTCAACTAATATAATTAATTTTTCCGAATCAAAATTTATTTCATCTGACATTTCGATTGGCAGCACTGAGAACGTACTTCTCGATCTCCTGCGCTCGGACGATTAAATTATCGGCGAGCATGCGCCATGCGCGCCCTCTCATACAACAAGATTGGTTACAAAAAATCGGCCGATCGAGATCGGCCGATTTTTTTGTGTCTCGTCACAGATTTTAAAATCGGCCGATTCTGTTAGCTTTCATGCGCGCTCTTACATGTAATTCGTATGTTGTAACTCACCGATTATTAATCGGCCGATGAAATTAGCTTCCATGCGCGCCTACCTTAAGTCAAAGAATGCTGGAAATCAAAGTTGTTTGACTACATAAGTTGGACTCTTAGGGCTAATGGCATGAAATATGCATGAAAGTAGTCCTTGTGATGTCCGAAAAGCACCTAATTCGGGAATGAACATGACAATCGTCCTATAACGTTTCCAAATGGAGTAGAGTAGGAGATTGTGTAAATACTCTTATATTGTGGACTTTATAAGGTCACTCTATCGAGTTGGTGAAGGACTTATAGGTAATAATTTATCACTTCAATGGTTGCCAATTTATAGATAAAGTGTTAATAAATGAACCAATTTATATGTTTAGTTCATATTGTATTTAAATTAACACTAATGAGAAGGATATGACTAAATAAAATCAGTTACGTATCCAATTAAAGGTCTACATTTGAACTTATCATCACAATGTGATTTGACTTCTAAACATACATATAAGAAATTTATTATAGGATTAATAAAACGATATAGTAGGATTTACGGTATTGAAGGTTTATTCGATTTATAAATATAAGAATTCATACAATAATTATAACTGTTCAAAATTATATTAGTATTGCGGATGGACAATTCCGTCTCGACGTTGACCGGACGTGAACGAGGGTGGCGTAAGAATGCAGCCGTGTGTTAGCGCAACAAATCAGTAACCACGGGTATCGAATTCCTACTTTGTCTCCTACGTCACTTCCACCCAGCCTGAAAAGTTTGCTTTTTAGCAGAGCTACAGGCCTATATGGATTTTCTTTCCTCCACGCCTCTCATTACGACAATATTCTGGAAGTTGTCCAGAGTCCCATCGGGGACACTAGGCTCATCAAAATTCAATACCATTTTTTCACATTGTACCTTCTTCTTCTTATCTAGCTCCCTCGTCCCTCCACTGTTGGATGTAGGCCTCTTCCATACACTTCCACTCGTCTCCGTTCCCTCCGCATCCAGGTTTTACCGGCCACTTGGACAATGTCGTCAGACCACCTTTAAGAGGCTGCCATTGCAAACGATCCCGCGATGTTTAGGTATAAATCTAGTTCCAAATCTTGCTCTGCGCGGCGCTCGTGTCGTCCGCAGAGAGTTGAAAAGTTTCCAGTCCATGCCATCGAGTATTTCAACACGCGACACATAGATCAATGCAAGAAATTTTACATTGGTACCTACTTTCATACAAACATTTACATAAGGTACTTTTTATGACAATATGCCTAATTCTGTTGTGTTATACACTGTCTACCTGTCACTGCATCTTCATCCGTAAATATTTTTACTATGGCATAGTAAGGTCATGATTTTTGGAGAAGAATTATAAAATCTTCCAATAGGTACTGCTATTATTTGTATAAGGTATCCACTGTACATTGTACCTACCTACCTATGAATACTCTCCATCATGGAATAGTTTGATTTCACAGTTTAAAAGCATACTATTTGATTTTGCTTACTTTTCTCGATCGACAATACTCGATGGAATTCCATTATAATATATTAAAATAAAATACGGATTTATAATTTTAATAAAGCATACTATTTTATGAATTTATCAACAGGTGCATACTGTACGTCTTCTTCGTCAGCCCTCCTTCGTCCAGTAATTGATATAGGTCTCCCCCTGAGACCTCCACAGCTTCCTTTCCTGGGCAGACCGTATCCATCGGCGGGATAACCGTAACACAAACGAGGGTTTAACTCCCCATATCATGTAAGGAAAGAGATCCAAAAAATCCCCCATACCAACCCATCTGGACAACGTGGTATGCTGCTAGTTAATTGTTGCGGTCCAAAAAAACCACGCCAACATCCTGTACGTCTATCTATTTATCTGTGGTTCTACAACCCAGGTCGGGCTCCTGCAGAGCCCGTCTCCATGACTGTGATGCATTACGCCAGTTATGGATGTCGATGTTGTTTGCATCCTTCACTACTCCGTCCAGCCATCGAAGCTTCGGCCTTGCAATTCTTCTTCGACCTCCCGGTGCACCGTTCATTATTCGTCTTGGTACGTCCTCTTCGCTCATTCTCTGGATGTGTACGGCTCATCTGAGTTTTCCGATTTTTATTTCATTCAAGATGGTGGGATCCTTGTATAGATCATACAGTTCCTGGTAGTATCTGATATGCCACTTTCCGTTGTCATAAATCGGCCCGTAGATCCTTGTCAGTACCTTTCTCTTAAAAGTTTCCAGGGCTTTTTCATCAGTTTTAGTGATTGCCCAGCAATCCGATATACCTATGAGAGTACTGACCGGATAAGAGTCTTATAGAGGGGGACATTAGTATTTCTGGTGAGGTGACGAGACTTTGTGTGCCTCTGCAACCCAATGTAGCATCGGTTTGATTTCGGTCGAGACATTTTTGTCGTTTGTCACCATAGTACCGAGATACATAAATTCGCCAACAGTTTCGAATATGTAATCGTCAACTCGGAAATCTGGCGGTTTTTGCCGTTTATGCACTGGCATATACTTTGACTACATGCGTAGTCCATATAAATCAATATTGATTGATATCGTCTTTGAAATATTGTACATAAATAGGTACTTTCTCTATTCTTTTGTGGAATTAGTTTTGCTGCACAACTTATGTTATGCTTGCTATCTACAAAATGTTGGTGATCCACTAAGTGTCATGTTTTCGTAGAATTTTGGTTTAATCTATTGTCTGTTTTCAAATTATTGTATGGGAACTTGTGGTGACATGGTAAGTCATTATGGTCGAGGTTATGTATAATATATATATATTCCTTGTTGTGATGTGAGCGGTCATTGTATCATACAGCAGTTACCACAATAACATTTTTCCTCGCCCCCAGACTATAAGATATTGCTGTAATTTATCAAATGCTGCTCAGATACAAAATATTATAAAACTCTTGTGGGGAAAGCTCGTTACAAATTTGATACTTAAATAACAATATTTCTACATTTATGAACACGCATAAATCTTAGTATGCAGTGAATATTTTTTCGGTGAATGTTAGATTTTTATGACGATAACCTTAAAAAAGATATGATAAAGGTATAAGGTCAAAATGATGACTATACCATGAATGGTGATGAGACGACGGAGGCGTTTCAAGACAAACAAATGTGGGGTACGATTCTCCCTGCCTACCGAGGGGACATGACGTGTTATTTAGTATGTACTTTATTTTGCATTGCTTTTCGGGCAACTAAAAGATACCTACTATGTCAAATATTAATTTAACACAAATCCAATAACAAATTTCTACATTCTGGAGACAGATCCCGACTGAAAACACATTTAAAAACTGTCTCTTTACCGGGAATCGAACCCGGGACCTTAGGTTTAGGAGTTGGATATCTATAACCAACCTACCACGAAGGCCGACAATTGACCTATTGATTATGTGAATGACATTCTGAAAAAGGGAAACATAAAAGCTTGAACAGGAGAAGAACATGTAAATGGCAATGCATGTATGCAGATGAGGCGATGGATACGTGCCAAGTTAGAGAAATGCGGCATTTGGCCTGGAGGCCAAGGCTCGATGTGTGTTGTAGAGTCACTCACCGAAGAAGACGAATATTGCTTAAAAAATATATTGAAATATTTTTCAGAGAAAAAATATGGATAAATTGTTACATACTTATACGTATCTCGAAAGACACAACATGACCTTAATTTCTTCATTGAATATACTAGTATCGATTACGACTTTTTTTTCACTTTTTACAGGATTATAAAATATATACAGTTAAAATATATATAAGAAAATATATTATCTAAGGAAAGTAAGAAATCTACCAGTTTTAAAAAATTCCCGGAAAAGATTTGAATTTAATCTTCGAATAATGTACAAATTATTTATGTGTGTCGAAGTCACAAATGAAATACTCAACATTATTTAGGTTAGAAAGGTAGGAACAATATGTAGGTGGTATACGACACAGGTTATTAAAAGCGAAGCCAAGTTTATTTGAACTTCCGATATGGGACAAGTGAAAGTATCTATGTATAAACCACCCAGGAATTTTATCCTAAAAGGGTTTGTTTCCTCAAGTTGTCCAAGCAAGATCGGTGTCTCACTGTATAGTGTCAATTTTCCCTTCAAGATATTGTGGACAAACCAACACGATAACAACCTTAGTCAATAGTCCACCGTTTAAGCAGCTTACACCCTCAAACAAGGAGTTAAACTTACATTTAAAATATTCATAATAATATTGTTTTATAGAAAATTAATTTATCTAGTTGGGGTGTTTCGGCTTTTTCGATATCTATAAAAACTTGGGAAATAGGTACCTACCTATAGGCAGTTAAACACATAAAATTTTCTTAAAATATTTTTTTTCTTAAATAAAAATGTTTCAGAAACTCAAATTCAAAATTCAGGGTATAAAGGTTTTATAGGCATATAACTTTCTATATTTGATGAAATTTTAGGCTCTGTGCATTCAGCGGATTAGAAGTTTAAGGGATGGACGGACACACACACACACACAACAGACACACACACACACATACACACACACACACACACACACACACACACACACAAACACACCCTCACACACACACACACACACACACACACACACACACACACACACACACACACACACACACACACCCTTGTTCGCGGATGTCCCATTGTGAAGACCTTTACAAAATTACCGATTGTGCGGTCCTACCTTTCCCGTTGATTTAGCAATATTTGAGCTGTGGAACCCGCGAGTGTTTTCTCCCTCCAACGCAGCTATCTATCAGGAATTTTTATACACTCGAGTGGTACGGAGATATCGTCATTCGAAGAACGTGACAAAAATGCGGATTCCGCGGACGTTTGGTAACATAGCGTCTGCATAATATCATAAAAAAACTTATTAACACACTGTCCTTACATTACAATAAATTCGTACGAAATCACACACACTGTCCGCATTTTCATGTAAATTCGTACGCAATTACACAGCGTCCGTATAATATGATAAACAAACTTATTAACACACCGTCCCCTCATTACAAGAAATACGTACGAATTCACACACTGTTCGCATGTTCATGCAAATTCGTACTCAATTACACACCGTCCGCATAATATGATAAACAAACTTACTAACACACCGTCCCCACATTACCTTTTTCATGTAAATTCACATACAGTCCCTGATCTAATTATTAGCCCACCCTGGTATATTTGGTACATTATGACTTTTTCCTCTTGTTATTAATACATATCTTAATTTATGCAAAAACAAAATATTGAATATTGTTTTGGATATATTTTATGGTTCATTTTAATTGTTGGCAACACTAATTTATTATTAGGTTGGCAACATTTATACATGAAACTATGTAGGTACGTATGTCAGGATAGTATAATGTGGAGTTCAGTCCTATTTTTCCTACCCCGAATGGGTAAACCAATTGATGGCATAATATTATGAAGATTAATTAGATAATCAAACTAAAGTCGATCAATGAGTCCTCGTGTCGTTTTCCATACAATTTGTATTGAATGTGGTCGTGACTAAATTCTTTTTTTGCAAAAAAATGAAGTAAATACATTTCAATTGAAAACTTAGACACATATAATTATCTCTTACTTATATATAAAAAACCGACATCTACATGAACGTAATCAATCAAATCTTTCAAATTGCTCTCAGGCTATAGATTATTTTTATGTGTTTAGTAATTTAATAGTAAAGTTCATCATAAAAATATATTTAGGGATTGATTGTCAATCTTTCAAGAAGACAAATATGCTCTTACTATTTACATATAGTTGAGAGTTGATGGTTGGCCACAACCCTCTCGTTTATTATTAAAACCTGGGTTACATATAATAATTCGACGTGATTTTATGTTCAGTGAAAATTCTGACAAAAGTTGACCGATTTCGATGATTTTTGTTTCCATTGGAAAGGAGATATCTTCTGATTAGTCGCTTTATAAATTTCTTGAGGTGTGAAAAAGGTAACCACTATCTAACGCACGATTTTTCAACTTCGGCTGTACGGTACGCGATCGGCTAATATACACATTTGTGTAATATTTAGGTAGGTACCTACCTATGACAGAATAAGAAATGAGATGTATGATTGAAAGAGATATCGTGAGTAAATGCCCTTAGGTGGTTTGGCCACGTAGAAAGAATGAATGATGATCGACTGACGAAAAAAGTATATAAGGGTGATAAAAGAGGAACGAAAGTTAGAGGTCGGCCAAGGAAAAGTTAGCACGATCACATTAATTGAATTTTGAAAGATGGAGGTGTCAGAAGTAAGAATAATAGCAGAGCGTGTATGACACGATGCATGAACGTGAATGAAGCGAGAAATGTATGTCAATATAGAGGAATCTAGTCTTCGGTCCTCTCTGCCTACCCCAAATAGGTAAACGGCGTGATGGTATGGTACCTATGACAATCGCGTGAATTACAATATGACTATAGATATATATTATAATTGTTGCTTGTTATGAAACGATCTTATATGTTTTGTGTATGTTAAATATTAATACATGAGATCCAACTGCCGATGTCTTGAGTATGTGTAAATGTAGGTATATGAATAGTTAAGCGGTGTTGAGGTGAGACATTCACGAAGACGTTGCTATATAAATCATTCAAAATTATTATAATCAAACTAAAGTCGATCAATGAGTCCTCGTGTCGTTTTCCATACAATTTGTATTGAATGTGGTCGTGACTAAATTCTTTTTTTGCAAAAAAATGAAGTAAATACATTTCAATTGAAAACTTAGACACATATAATAATCTCCTACTTATATATAAAAAACCGACATCTACATGAACGTAATCAATCAAATCTTTCAAATTGCTCTCAGGCTATAGATTATTTTTATGTGTTTAGTAATTTAATAGTAAAGTTCATCATAAAAATATATTTAGGGATTGATTGTCAATCTTTCAAGAAGACAAATATGCTCTTACTATTTACATATAGTTGAGAGTTGATGGTTGGCCACAACCCTCTCGTTTATTATTAAAACCTGGGTTACAATTAATAATTCGACGTGATTTTATGTTCAGTGAAAATTCTGACAAAAGTTGACCGATTTCGATGATTTTTGTTTCCATTGGAAAGGAGATATCTTCTGATTAGTCGCTTTATAAATTTCTTGAGGTGTGAAAAAGGTAACCACTATCTAACGCACGATTTTTCAACTTCGGCTGTACGGTACGCGATCGGCTAATATACACATTTGTGTAATATTTAGGTAGGTACCTACCTATGACAGAATAAGAAATGAGATGTATGATTGAAAGAGATATCGTGAGTAAATGCCCTTAGGTGGTTTGGCCACGTAGAAAGAATGAATGATGATCGACTGACGAAAAAAGTATATAAGGGTGATAAAAGAGGAACGAAAGGTAGAGGTCGGCCAAGGAAAAGTTAGCACGATCACATTAATTGAATTTTGAAAGATGGAGGTGTCAGAAGTAAGAATAATAGCAGAGCGTGTATGACACGATGCATGAACGTGAATGAAGCGAGAAATGTATGTCAAGATAGAGGAATCTAGTGTTCGGTCCTCTCTGCCTACCCCAAATAGGTAAACAGCGTGATGGTATGGTACCTATGACAATCGCGTGAATTACAATATGACTATAGATATATATTATAATTTTTGCTTGTTATGAAACGATCTTATATGTTTTGTGTATGTTAAATATTAATACATGAGATCCAACTGCCGATGTCTTGAGTATGTGTAAATGTAGGTATATGAATAGTTAAGCGGTGTTGAGGTGAGACATTCACGAAGACGTTGCTATATAAATCATTCAAAATTATTATAATCAAACTAAAGTCGATCAATGAGTCCTCGTGTCGTTTTCCATACAATTTGTATTGAATGTGGTCGTGACTAAATTCTTTTTTTGCAAAAAAATGAAGTAAATACATTTCAATTGAAAACTTAGACACATATAATAATCTCCTACTTATATATAAAAAACCGACATCTATATGAACGTAATCAATCAAATCTTTCAAATTGCTCTCAGGCTATAGATTATTTTTATGTGTTTAGTAATTTAATAGTAATGTTCATCATAAAAATATATTTAGGGATTGATTGTCAATCTTTCAAGAAGACAAATATGCTCTTACTATTTACATATAGTTGAGAGTTGATGGTTGGCCACAACCCTCTCGTTTATTATTTAAACCTGGGTTACATATAATAATTCGACGTGATTTTATGTTCAGTGAAAATTATGACAAAAGTTGACCGATTTCGATGATTTTTGTTTCCATTGGAAAGGTGGTATCTTCTGATTAGTCGCTTTATAAATTTCTTGAGGTGTGATAAAGGTAACCACTATCTAACGCACGATTTTTCAACTTCGGCTGTACGTTACGCGATCGGCTAATATACACATTTGTGTAATATTTAGGTACCTACCTATGACAGAATAAGAAATGAGATGTATGATTGAAAGAGATATCGTGAGTAAATGCCCTTAGATGGTTTAGCCACGTAGAAAGAATGAATGATGATCGACTGACGAAAAAAGTATATAAGGGTGATAAAAGAGGAACGAAAGGTAGAGGTCGGCCAAGGAAAAGTTAGCACGATCACATTAATTGAATTTTGAAAGATGGAGGTGTCAGAAGTAAGAATAATAGCAGAGCGTGTATGACACGATGCATGAACGTGAATGAAGCGAGAAATGTATGTCAAGATAGAGGAATCTAGTGTTCGGTCCTCTCTGCCTACCCCAAATAGGTAAACAGCGTGATGGTATGGTACCTATGACAATCGCGTGAATTACAATATGACTATAGATATATATTATAATTGTTGCTTGTTATGAAACGATCTTATATGTTTTGTGTATGTTAAATATTAATACATGAGATCCAACTGCCGATGTCTTGAGTATGTGTAAATGTAGGTATATGAATAGTTAAGCGGTGTTGAGGTGAGACATTCACGAAGACGTTGCTATATAAATCATTCAAAATTATTATAATCAAACTAAAGTCGATCAATGCGTCCTCGTGTCGTTTTCCATACAATTTGTATTGAATGTGGTCGTGACTAAATTCTTTTTTTGCAAAAAAATGAAGTAAATACATTTCAATTGACAACTTAGACACATATAATAATCTCCTACTTATATATAAAAAACCGACATCTACATGAACGTAATCAATCAAAACTTTCAAATTGCTCTCAGGCTATAGATTATTTTTATGTGTTTAGTAATTTAATAGTAATGTTCATCATAAAAATATATTGAGGGATTGATTGTCAATCTTTCAAGAAGACAAATATGCTCTTACTATTTACATATAGTTGAGAGTTGATGGTTGGCCACAACCCTCTCGTTTATTATTTAAACCTGGGTTACATATAATAATTCGACGTGATTTTATGTTCAGTGAAAATTCTGACAAAAGTTGACCGATTTCGATGATTTTTGTTTCCATTGGAAAGGTGATATCTTCTGATTAGTCGCTTTATAAATTTCTTGAGGTGTGATAAAGGTAACCACTATCTAACGCACGATTTTTCAACTTCGGCTGTACGTTACGCGATCGGCTAATATACACATTTGTGTAATATTTAGGTACCTACCTATGACAGAATAAGAAATGAGATGTATGATTGAAAGAGATATCGTGAGTAAATGCCCTTAGATGGTTTAGCCACGTAGAAAGAATGAATGATGATCGACTGACGAAAAAAGTATATAAGGGTGATAAAAGAGGAACGAAAGGTAGAGGTCGGCCAAGGAAAAGTTAGCACGATCACATTAATTGAATTTTGAAAGATGGAGGTGTCAGAAGTAAGAATAATAGCAGAGCGTGTATGACACGATGCATGAACGTGAATGAAGCGAGAAATGTATGTCAAGATAGAGGAATCTAGTGTTCGGTCCTCTCTGCCTACCCCAAATAGGTAAACGGCGTGATGGTATGGTACCTATGACAATCGCGTGAATTACAATATGACTATAGATATATATTATAATTGTTGCTTGTTATGAAACGATCTTATATGTTTTGTGTATGTTAAATATTAATACATGAGATCCAACTGCCGATGTCTTGAGTATGTGTAAATGTAGGTATATGAATAGTTAAGCGGTGTTGAGGTGAGACATTCACGAAGACGTTGCTATATAAATCATTCAAAATTATTATAATCAAACTAAAGTCGATCAATGAGTCCTCCTGTCGTTTTCCATACAATTTGTATTGAATGTGGTCGTGACTAAATTCTTTTTTTGCAAAAAAATGAAGTAAATACATTTCAATTGAAAACTTAGACACATATAATAATCTCTTACTTATATATATAAAACCGACATCTACATGAACGTAATCAATCAAAACTTTCAAATTGCTCTCAGGCTATAGATTATTTTTATGTGTTTAGTAATTTAATAGTAAAGTTCATCATAAAAATATATTTAGGGATTGATTGTCAATCTTTCAAGAAGACAAATATGCTCTTACTATTTACATATAGTTGAGAGTTGATGGTTGGCCACAACCCTCTCGTTTATTATTAAAACCTGGGTTACAATTAATAATTCGACGTGATTTTATGTTCAGTGAAAATTCTGACAAAAGTTGACCGATTTCGATGATTTTTGTTTCCATTGGAAAGGAGATATCTTCTGATTAGTCGCTTTATAAATTTCTTGAGGTGTGAAAAAGGTAACCACTATCTAACGCACGATTTTTCAACTTCGGCTGTACGGTACGCGATCGGCTAATATAGACATTTGTGTAATATTTAGGTAGGTACCTACCTATGACAGAATAAGAAATGAGATGTATGATTGAAAGAGATATCGTGAGTAAATGCCCTTAGGTGGTTTGGCCACGTAGAAAGAATGAATGATGATCGACTGACGAAAAAAGTATATAAGGGTGATAAAAGAGGAACGAAAGGTAGAGGTCGGCCAAGGAAAAGTTAGCACGATCACATTAATTGAATTTTGAAAGATGGAGGTGTCAGAAGTAAGAATAATAGCAGAGCGTGTATGACACGATGCATGAACGTGAATGAAGCGAGAAATGTATGTCAAGATAGAGGAATCTAGTGTTCGGTCCTCTCTGCCTACCCCAAATAGGTAAACAGCGTGATGGTATGGTACCTATGACAATCGCGTGAATTACAATATGACTATAGATATATATTATAATTGTTGCTTGTTATGAAACGATCTTATATGTTTTGTGTATGTTAAATATTAATACATGAGATCCAACTGCCGATGTCTTGAGTATGTGTAAATGTAGGTATATGAATAGTTAAGCGGTGTTGAGGTGAGACATTCACGAAGACGTTGCTATATAAATCATTCAAAATTATTATAATCAAACTAAAGTCGATCAATGAGTCCTCGTGTCGTTTTCCATACAATTTGTATTGAATGTGGTCGTGACTAAATTCTTTTTTTGCAAAAAAATGAAGTAAATACATTTCAATTGAAAACTTAGACACATATAATAATCTCCTACTTATATATAAAAAACCGACATCTATATGAACGTAATCAATCAAATCTTTCAAATTGCTCTCAGGCTATAGATTATTTTTATGTGTTTAGTAATTTAATAGTAATGTTCATCATAAAAATATATTTAGGGATTGATTGTCAATCTTTCAAGAAGACAAATATGCTCTTACTATTTACATATAGTTGAGAGTTGATGGTTGGCCACAACCCTCTCGTTTATTATTTAAACCTGGGTTACATATAATAATTCGACGTGATTTTATGTTCAGTGAAAATTATGACAAAAGTTGACCGATTTCGATGATTTTTGTTTCCATTGGAAAGGTGGTATCTTCTGATTAGTCGCTTTATAAATTTCTTGAGGTGTGATAAAGGTAACCACTATCTAACGCACGATTTTTCAACTTCGGCTGTACGTTACGCGATCGGCTAATATACACATTTGTGTAATATTTAGGTACCTACCTATGACAGAATAAGAAATGAGATGTATGATTGAAAGAGATATCGTGAGTAAATGCCCTTAGATGGTTTAGCCACGTAGAAAGAATGAATGATGATCGACTGACGAAAAAAGTATATAAGGGTGATAAAAGAGGAACGAAAGGTAGAGGTCGGCCAAGGAAAAGTTAGCACGATCACATTAATTGAATTTTGAAAGATGGAGGTGTCAGAAGTAAGAATAATAGCATAGCGTGTATGACACGATGCATGAACGTGAATGAAGCGAGAAATGTATGTCAAGATAGAGGAATCTAGTGTTCGGTCCTCTCTGCCTACCCCAAATAGGTAAACAGCGTGATGGTATGGTACCTATGACAATCGCGTGAATTACAATATGACTATAGATATATATTATAATTGTTGCTTGTTATGAAACGATCTTATATGTTTTGTGTATGTTAAATATTAATACATGAGATCCAACTGCCGATGTCTTGAGTATGTGTAAATGTAGGTATATGAATAGTTAAGCGGTGTTGAGGTGAGACATTCACGAAGACGTTGCTATATAAATCATTCAAAATTATTATAATCAAACTAAAGTCGATCAATGCGTCCTCGTGTCGTTTTCCATACAATTTGTATTGAATGTGGTCGTGACTAAATTCTTTTTTTGCAAAAAAATGAAGTAAATACATTTCAATTGACAACTTAGACACATATAATAATCTCCTACTTATATATAAAAAACCGACATCTACATGAACGTAATCAATCAAAACTTTCAAATTGCTCTCAGGCTATAGATTATTTTTATGTGTTTAGTAATTTAATAGTAATGTTCATCATAAAAATATATTGAGGGATTGATTGTCAATCTTTCAAGAAGACAAATATGCTCTTACTATTTACATATAGTTGAGAGTTGATGGTTGGCCACAACCCTCTCGTTTATTATTAAAACCTGGGTTACATATAATAATTCGACGTGATTTTATGTTCAGTGAAAATTCTGACAAAAGTTGACCGATTTCGATGATTTTTGTTTCCATTGGAAAGGTGATATCTTCTGATTAGTCGCTTTATAAATTTCTTGAGGTGTGATAAAGGTAACCACTATCTAACGCACGATTTTTCAACTTCGGCTGTACGTTACGCGATCGGCTAATATACACATTTGTGTAATATTTAGGTACCTACCTATGACAGAATAAGAAATGAGATGTATGATTGAAAGAGATATCGTGAGTAAATGCCCTTAGATGGTTTAGCCACGTAGAAAGAATGAATGATGATCGACTGACGAAAAAAGTATATAAGGGTGATAAAAGAGGAACGAAAGGTAGAGGTCGGCCAAGGAAAAGTTAGCACGATCACATTAATTGAATTTTGAAAGATGGAGGTGTCAGAAGTAAGAATAATAGCAGAGCGTGTATGACACGATGCATGAACGTGAATGAAGCGAGAAATGTATGTCAAGATAGAGGAATCTAGTGTTCGGTCCTCTCTGCCTACCCCAAATAGGTAAACGGCGTGATGGTATGGTACCTATGACAATCGCGTGAATTACAATATGACTATAGATATATATTATAATTGTTGCTTGTTATGAAACGATCTTATATGTTTTGTGTATGTTAAATATTAATACATGAGATCCAACTGCCGATGTCTTGAGTATGTGTAAATGTAGGTATATGAATAGTTAAGCGGTGTTGAGGTGAGACATTCACGAAGACGTTGCTATATAAATCATTCAAAATTATTATAATCAAACTAAAGTCGATCAATGAGTCCTCCTGTCGTTTTCCATACAATTTGTATTGAATGTGGTCGTGACTAAATTCTTTTTTTGCAAAAAAATGAAGTAAATACATTTCAATTGAAAACTTAGACACATATAATAATCTCTTACTTATATATATAAAACCGACATCTACATGAACGTAATCAATCAAAACTTTCAAATTGCTCTCAGGCTATAGATTATTTTTATGTGTTTAGTAATTTAATAGTAAAGTTCATCATAAAAATATATTTAGGGATTGATTGTCAATCTTTCAAGAAGACAAATATGCTCTTACTATTTACATATAGTTGAGAGTTGATGGTTGGCCACAACCCTCTCGTTTATTATTAAAACCTGGGTTACAATTAATAATTCGACGTGATTTTATGTTCAGTGAAAATTCTGACAAAAGTTGACCGATTTCGATGATTTTTGTTTCCATTGGAAAGGAGATATCTTCTGATTAGTCGCTTTATAAATTTCTTGAGGTGTGAAAAAGGTAACCACTATCTAACGCACGATTTTTCAACTTCGGCTGTACGGTACGCGATCGGCTAATATACACATTTGTGTAATATTTAGGTAGGTACCTACCTATGACAGAATAAGAAATGAGATGTATGATTGAAAGAGATATCGTGAGTAAATGCCCTTAGGTGGTTTGGCCACGTAGAAAGAATGAATGATGATCGACTGACGAAAAAAGTATATAAGGGTGATAAAAGAGGAACGAAAGGTAGAGGTCGGCCAAGGAAAAGTTAGCACGATCACATTAATTGAATTTTGAAAGATGGAGGTGTCAGAAGTAAGAATAATAGCAGAGCGTGTATGACACGATGCATGAACGTGAATGAAGCGAGAAATGTATGTCAAGATAGAGGAATCTAGTGTTCGGTCCTCTCTGCCTACCCCAAATAGGTAAACAGCGTGATGGTATGGTACCTATGACAATCGCGTGAATTACAATATGACTATAGATATATATTATAATTGTTGCTTGTTATGAAACGATCTTATATGTTTTGTGTATGTTAAATATTAATACATGAGATCCAACTGCCGATGTCTTGAGTATGTGTAAATGTAGGTATATGAATAGTTAAGCGGTGTTGAGGTGAGACATTCACGAAGACGTTGCTATATAAATCATTCAAAATTATTATAATCAAACTAAAGTCGATCAATGAGTCCTCGTGTCGTTTTCCATACAATTTGTATTGAATGTGGTCGTGACTAAATTCTTTTTTTGCAAAAAAATGAAGTAAATACATTTCAATTGAAAACTTAGACACATATAATAATCTCCTACTTATATATAAAAAACCGACATCTATATGAACGTAATCAATCAAATCTTTCAAATTGCTCTCAGGCTATAGATTATTTTTATGTGTTTAGTAATTTAATAGTAATGTTCATCATAAAAATATATTTAAGGATTGATTGTCAATCTTTCAAGAAGACAAATATGCTCTTACTATTTACATATAGTTGAGAGTTGATGGTTGGCCACAACCCTCTCGTTTATTATTTAAACCTGGGTTACATATAATAATTCGACGTGATTTTATGTTCAGTGAAAATTATGACAAAAGTTGACCGATTTCGATGATTTTTGTTTCCATTGGAAAGGTGGTATCTTCTGATTAGTCGCTTTATAAATTTCTTGAGGTGTGATAAAGGTAACCACTATCTAACGCACGATTTTTCAACTTCGGCTGTACGTTACGCGATCGGCTAATATACACATTTGTGTAATATTTAGGTACCTACCTATGACAGAATAAGAAATGAGATGTATGATTGAAAGAGATATCGTGAGTAAATGCCCTTAGATGGTTTAGCCACGTAGAAAGAATGAATGATGATCGACTGACGAAAAAAGTATATAAGGGTGATAAAAGAGGAACGAAAGGTAGAGGTCGGCCAAGGAAAAGTTAGCACGATCACATTAATTGAATTTTGAAAGATGGAGGTGTCAGAAGTAAGAATAATAGCATAGCGTGTATGACACGATGCATGAACGTGAATGAAGCGAGAAATGTATGTCAAGATAGAGGAATCTAGTGTTCGGTCCTCTCTGCCTACCCCAAATAGGTAAACAGCGTGATGGTATGGTACCTATGACAATCGCGTGAATTACAATATGACTATAGATATATATTATAATTGTTGCTTGTTATGAAACGATCTTATATGTTTTGTGTATGTTAAATATTAATACATGAGATCCAACTGCCGATGTCTTGAGTATGTGTAAATGTAGGTATATGAATAGTTAAGCGGTGTTGAGGTGAGACATTCACGAAGACGTTGCTATATAAATCATTCAAAATTATTATAATCAAACTAAAGTCGATCAATGCGTCCTCGTGTCGTTTTCCATACAATTTGTATTGAATGTGGTCGTGACTAAATTCTTTTTTTGCAAAAAAATGAAGTAAATACATTTCAATTGACAACTTAGACACATATAATAATCTCCTACTTATATATAAAAAACCGACATCTACATGAACGTAATCAATCAAAACTTTCAAATTGCTCTCAGGCTATAGATTATTTTTATGTGTTTAGTAATTTAATAGTAATGTTCATCATAAAAATATATTGAGGGATTGATTGTCAATCTTTCAAGAAGACAAATATGCTCTTACTATTTACATATAGTTGAGAGTTGATGGTTGGCCACAACCCTCTCGTTTATTATTAAAACCTGGGTTACATATAATAATTCGACGTGATTTTATGTTCAGTGAAAATTCTGACAAAAGTTGACCGATTTCGATGATTTTTGTTTCCATTGGAAAGGTGATATCTTCTGATTAGTCGCTTTATAAATTTCTTGAGGTGTGATAAAGGTAACCACTATCTAACGCACGATTTTTCAACTTCGGCTGTACGTTACGCGATCGGCTAATATACACATTTGTGTAATATTTAGGTACCTACCTATGACAGAATAAGAAATGAGATGTATGATTGAAAGAGATATCGTGAGTAAATGCCCTTAGATGGTTTAGCCACGTAGAAAGAATGAATGATGATCGACTGACGAAAAAAGTATATAAGGGTGATAAAAGAGGAACGAAAGGTAGAGGTCGGCCAAGGAAAAGTTAGCACGATCACATTAATTGAATTTTGAAAGATGGAGGTGTCAGAAGTAAGAATAATAGCAGAGCGTGTATGACACGATGCATGAACGTGAATGAAGCGAGAAATGTATGTCAAGATAGAGGAATCTAGTGTTCGGTCCTCTCTGCCTACCCCAAATAGGTAAACGGCGTGATGGTATGGTACCTATGACAATCGCGTGAATTACAATATGACTATAGATATATATTATAATTGTTGCTTGTTATGAAACGATCTTATATGTTTTGTGTATGTTAAATATTAATACATGAGATCCAACTGCCGATGTCTTGAGTATGTGTAAATGTAGGTATATGAATAGTTAAGCGGTGTTGAGGTGAGACATTCACGAAGACGTTGCTATATAAATCATTCAAAATTATTATTATTATTACTTTTATGTTTTATACTAAATACCTACTTGGAATTGACTAATTTACAGAAGGTACCTACAGTATTGCAGCTACAAATGTAATGAAATATCAATTTTATATGTAGGTATATTTAAAAATAAATAAATATATAAGTAGATAAAAATAATATTTGAAAAATAAGTATTTACCAAATAATTAAACCTGAATCGAAATTATAAAATATAATATGTTTTGTATTATATAATATATCTAGGTACATATAACTATCATAAACTATGTAGGTACGTATGTCAGGATAGTATAATGTGGAGTTCAGTCCTTTTTTTTCCTACCCCGATTGGGTAAACCACTTGATGGCATAATATTATGAAGATTAATTAGATAATCAAACTAAAGTCGATCAATGAGTCCTCGTGTCGTTTTCCATACAATTTGTATTGAATGTGGTCGTGACTAAATTCTTTTTTTGCAAAAAAATGAAGTAAATACATTTCAATTGACAACTTAGACACATATAATAATCTCCTACTTATATATAAAAAACCGACATCTACATGAACGTAATCAATCAAAACTTTCAAATTGCTTTCAGGCTATAGATTATTTTTATGTGTTTAGTAATTTAATAGTAATGTTCATCATAAAAATATATTTAGGGATTGTCAATCTTTCAAGAAGACAAATATGCTCTTACTATTTACATATAGTTGAGAGTTGATGGTTGGCCACAACCCTCTCGTTTATTATTAAAACCTGGGTTACATATAATAATTCGACGTGATTTTATGTTCAGTGAAAATTATGACAAAAGTTGACCGATTTCGATGATTTTTGTTTCCATTGGAAAGGTGATATCTTCTGATAAGTCGCTTTATAAATTTCTTGAGGTGTGATAAAGGTAACCACTATATAACGCACGATTTTTAACTTCGGCTGTACGGTACGCGATCGGCTAATATACACATTTGTGTAATATTTAGGTAGGTACCTACCTATGACAGAATAAGAAATGAGATGTATGATTGAAAGAGATATCGTGAGTAAATGCCCTTAGGTGGTTTAGCCACGTAGAAAGAATGAATGATGATCGACTGACGAAAAAAGTATATAAGGGTGATAAAAGAGGAACGAAAGGTAGAGGTCGGCCAAGGAAAAGTTGGCACGATCACATTAATGGAATTTTGAAAGATGGAGGTGTCAGAAGTAAGAATAATAGCAGAGCGTGTATGACACGATGCATGAACGTGAATGAAGCGAGAAATGTATGTCAAGATAGAGGAATCTAGTGTTCGGTCCTCTCTGCCTACCCCAAATAGGTAAACAGCGTGATGGTATGGTACCTATGACAATCGCGTGAATTACAATATGACTATAGATATATATTATAATTGTTGCTTGTTATGAAACGATCTTATATGTTTTGTGTATGTTAAAAATTAATACATGAGATCCAACTGCCGATGTCTTGAGTATGTGTACATGTAGGTATATGAATAGTTAACCGGTGTTGAGGTGAGACATTCACGAAGACGTTGCTATATAAATCATTCAAAATTATTATTATTATTACTTTTATGTTTTATACTAAATACCTACTTGGAATTGACTAATTCACAGTAGGTACCTACAGTATTGCAGCTACAAATGTAATGAAATATCAATTTTATATGTAGGTATATTTAAAAATAAATAAATATATAAGTAGATAAAAATAATATTTGAAAAATAAGTACCTACTTACCAAATAATTAAACCTGAATCGAAATTATAAAATATAATATATGTTTTGTATTATATAATATATCTAGGTAGGTACATATAACTATCATAAACTATGTAGGTACGTATGTCAGGATAGTATAATGTGGAGTTCAGTCCTTTTTTTTCCTACCCCGAATGGGTAAACCACTTGATGGCATAATAATATTATGAAGATTAATTAGATAATCAAACTAAAGTCGATCAATGAGTCCTCGTGTCGTTTTCCATACAATTTGTATTGAATGTGGTCGTGACTAAATTCTTTTTTTGCAAAAAAATTAAGTAAATACATTTCAATTGAAAACTTAGACACATATAATTATCTCTTACTTATATATAAAAAACCGACATCTACATGAACGTAATCAATCAAAACTTTCAAATTGCTCTCAGGCTATAGATTATTTTTATGTGTTTAGTAATTTAATAGTAATGTTCATCATAAAAATATATTTAGGGATTGATTGTCAATCTTTCAAGAAGACAAATATGCACTTACTATTTAAATATAGTTGAGAGTTGATGGTTGGCCACAACCCTCTCGTTTATTATTAAAACCTGGGTTACATATAATAATTCGACGTGATTTTATGTTCAGTGAAAATTCTGACAAAAGTTGACCGATTTCGATGATTTTTGTTTCCATTGGAAAGGTGATATCTTCTGATTAGTCGCTTTATAAATTTCTTGAGGTGTGATAAAGGTAACCACTATCTAACGCACGATTTTTCAACTTCGGCTGTACGTTACGCGATCGGCTAATATACACATTTGTGTAATATTTAGGTACCTACCTATGACAGAATAAGAAATGAGATGTATGATTGAAAGAGATATCGTGAGTAAATGCCCTTAGATGGTTTAGCCACGTAGAAAGAATGAATGATGATCGACTGACGAAAAAAGTATATAAGGGTGATAAAAGAGGAACGAAAGGTAGAGGTCGGCCAAGGAAAAGTTAGCACGATCACATTAATTGAATTTTGAAAGATGGAGGTGTCAGAAGTAAGAATAATAGCAGAGCGTGTATGACACGATGCATGAACGTGAATGAAGCGAGAAATGTATGTCAAGATAGAGGAATCTAGTGTTCGGTCCTCTCTGCCTACCCCAAATAGGTAAACAGCGTGATGGTATGGTACCTATGACAATCGCGTGAATTACAATATGACTATAGATATATATTATAATTGTTGCTTGTTATGAAACGATCTTATATGTTTTGTGTATGTTAAATATTAATACATGAGATCCAACTGCCGATGTCTTGAGTATGTGTAAATGTAGGTATATGAATAGTTAAGCGGTGTTGAGGTGAGACATTCACGAAGACGTTGCTATATAAATCATTCAAAATTATTATTATTATTACTTTTATGTTTTATACTAAATACCTACTTGGAATTGACTAATTTACAGAAGGTACCTACAGTATTGCAGCTACAAATGTAATGAAATATCAATTTTATATGTAGGTATATTTAAAAATAAATAAATATATAAGTAGATAAAAATAATATTTGAAAAATAAGTATTTACCAAATAATTAAACCTGAATCGAAATTATAAAATATAATATGTTTTGTATTATATAATATATCTAGGTACATATAACTATCATAAACTATGTAGGTACGTATGTCAGGATAGTATAATGTGGAGTTCAGTCCTTTTTTTTCCTACCCCGAATGGGTAAACCACTTGATGGCATAATATTATGAAGATTAATTAGATAATCAAACTAAAGTCGATCAATGAGTCCTCGTGTCGTTTTCCATACAATTTGTATTGAATGTGGTCGTGACTAAATTCTTTTTTTGCAAAAAAATGAAGTAAATACATTTCAATTGACAACGACACATATAATAATCTCCTACTTATATATAAAAAACCGACATCTACATGAACGTAATCAATCAAAACTTTCAAATTGCTCTCAGGCTATAGATTATTTTTATGTGTTTAGTAATTTAATAGTAATGTTCATCATAAAAATATATTTAGGGATTGTCAATCTTTCAAGAAGGCAAATATGCTCTTACTATTTACATATAGTTGAGAGTTGATGGTTGGCCACAACCCTCTCGTTTATTATTAAAACCTGGGTTACATATATAATAATTCGACGTGATTTTATGTTCAGTGAAAATTCTGACAAAAGTTGACTGATTTCGATGATTTTTGTTTCCATTGGAAAGGTGATATCTTCTGATTAGTCGCTTTATAAATTTCTTGAGGTGTGATAAAGGTAACCACTATCTAACGCACGATTTTTCAACTTCGGCTGTACGTTACGCGATCGGCTAATATACACATTTGTGTAATATTTAGGTACCTACCTATGACAGAATAAGAAATGAGATGTATGATTGAAAGAGATATCGTGAGTAAATGCCCTTAGATGGTTTAGCCACGTAGAAAGAATGAATGATGATCGACTGACGAAAAAAGTATATAAGGGTGATAAAAGAGGAACGAAAGGTAGAGGTCGGTCAAGGAAAAGTTAGCACGATCACATTAATTGAATTTTGAAAGATGGAGGTGTCAGAAGTAAGAATAATAGCAGAGCGTGTATGACACGATGCATGAACGTGAATGAAGCGAGAAATGTATGTCAAGATAGAGGAATCTAGTGTTCGGTCCTCTCTGCCTACCCCAAATAGGTAAACAGCGTGATGGTATGGTACCTATGACAATCGCGTGAATTACAATATGACTATAGATATATATTATAATTGTTGCTTGTTATGAAACGATCTTATATGTTTTGTGTATGTTAAATATTAATACATGAGATCCAACTGCCGATGTCTTGAGTATGTGTAAATGTAGGTATATGAATAGTTAAGCGGTGTTGAGGTGAGACATTCACGAAGACGTTGCTATATAAATCATTCAAAATTATTATTATTATTACTTTTATGTTTTATACTAAATACCTACTTGGAATTGACTAATTTACAGAAGGTACCTACAGTATTGCAGCTACAAATGTAATGAAATATCAATTTTATATGTAGGTATATTTAAAAATAAATAAATATATAAGTAGATAAAAATAATATTTGAAAAATAAGTATTTACCAAATAATTAAACCTGAATCGAAATTATAAAATATAATATGTTTTGTATTATATAATATATCTAGGTACATATAACTATCATAAACTATGTAGGTACGTATGTCAGGATAGTATAATGTGGAGTTCAGTCCTTTTTTTTCCTACCCCGAATGGGTAAACCACTTGATGGCATAATATTATGAAGATTAATTAGATAATCAAACTAAAGTCGATCAATGAGTCCTCGTGTCGTTTTCCATACAATTTGTATTGAATGTGGTCGTGACTAAATTCTTTTTTTGCAAAAAAATGAAGTAAATACATTTCAATTGACAACTTAGACACATATAATAATCTCCTACTTATATATAAAAAACCGACATCTACATGAACGTAATCAATCAAAACTTTCAAATTGCTCTCAGGCTATAGATTATTTTTATGTGTTTAGTAATTTAATAGTAATGTTCATCATAAAAATATATTTAGGGATTGTCAATCTTTCAAGAAGGCAAATATGCTCTTACTATTTACATATAGTTGAGAGTTGATGGTTGGCCACAACCCTCTCGTTTATTATTAAAACCTGGGTTACATATATAATAATTCGACGTGATTTTATGTTCAGTGAAAATTCTGACAAAAGTTGACCGATTTCGATGATTTTTGTTTCCATTGGAAAGGTGATATCTTCTGATTAGTCGCTTTATAAATTTCTTGAGGTGTGATAAAGGTAACCACTATCTAACGCACGATTTTTCAACTTCGGCTGTACGTTACGCGATCGGCTAATATACACATTTGTGTAATATTTAGGTACCTACCTATGACAGAATAAGAAATGAGATGTATGATTGAAAGAGATATCGTGAGTAAATGCCCTTAGATGGTTTAGCCACGTAGAAAGAAAGAATGATGATCGACTGACGAAAAAAGTATATAAGGGTGATAAAAGAGGAACGAAAGGTAGAGGTCGGCCAAGGAAAAGTTAGCACGATCACATTAATTGAATTTTGAAAGATGGAGGTGTCAGAAGTAAGAATAATAGCAGAGCGTGTATGACACGATGCATGAACGTGAATGAAGCGAGAAATGTATGTCAAGATAGAGGAATCTAGTGTTCGGTCCTCTCTGCCTACCCCAAATAGGTAAACAGCGTGATGGTATGGTACCTATGACAATCGCGTGAATTACAATATGACTATAGATATATATTATAATTGTTGCTTGTTATGAAACGATCTCATATGTTTTGTGTATGTTAAATATTAATACATGAGATCCAACTGCCGATGTCTTGAGTATGTGTAAATGTAGGTATATGAATAGTTAAGCGGTGTTGAGGTGAGACATTCACGAAGACGTTGCTATATAAATCATTCAAAATTATTATTATTATTACTTTTATGTTTTATACTAAATACCTACTTGGAATTGACTAATTTACAGAAGGTACCTACAGTATTGCAGCTACAAATGTAATGAAATATCAATTTTATATGTAGGTATATTTAAAAATAAATAAATATATAAGTAGATAAAAATAATATTTGAAAAATAAGTATTTACCAAATAATTAAACCTGAATCGAAATTATAAAATATAATATGTTTTGTATTATATAATATATCTAGGTACATATAACTATCATAAACTATGTAGGTACGTATGTCAGGATAGTATAATGTGGAGTTCAGTCCTTTTTTTTCCTACCCCGAATGGGTAAACCACTTGATGGCATAATATTATGAAGATTAATTAGATAATCAAACTAAAGTCGATCAATGAGTCCTCGTGTCGTTTTCCATACAATTTGTATTGAATGTGGTCGTGACTAAATTCTTTTTTTGCAAAAAAATGAAGTAAATACATTTCAATTGACAACTTAGACACATATAATAATCTCCTACTTATATATAAAAAACCGACATCTACATGAACGTAATCAATCAAAACTTTCAAATTGCTTTCAGGCTATAGATTATTTTTATGTGTTTAGTAATTTAATAGTAATGTTCATCATAAAAATATATTTAGGGATTGTCAATCTTTCAAGAAGACAAATATGCTCTTACTATTTACATATAGTTGAGAGTTGATGGTTGGCCACAACCCTCTCGTTTATTATTAAAACCTGGGTTACATATAATAATTCGACGTGATTTTATGTTCAGTGAAAATTATGACAAAAGTTGACCGATTTCGATGATTTTTGTTTCCATTGGAAAGGTGATATCTTCTGATTAGTCGCTTTATAAATTTCTTGAGGTGTGATAAAGGTAACCACTATCTAACGCACGATTTTTCAACTTCGGCTGTACGGTTCGCGATCGGCTAATATACACATTTGTGTAATATTTAGGTAGGTACCTACCTATGACAGAATAAGAAATGAGATGTATGATTGAAAGAGATATCGTGAGTAAATGCCCTTAGGTGGTTTGGCCACGTAGAAAGAATGAATGATGATCGACTGACGAAAAAAGTATATAAGGGTGATAAAAGAGGAACGAAAGGTAGAGGTCGGCCAAGGAAAAGTTGGCACGATCACATTAATGGAATTTTGAAAGATGGAGGTGTCAGAAGTAAGAATAATAGCAGAGCGTGTATGACACGATGCATGAACGTGAATGAAGCGAGAAATGTATGTCAAGATAGAGGAATCTAGTGTTCGGTCCTCTCTGCCTACCCCAAATAGGTAAACGGCGTAAAGGTATGGTACCTATGACAATCGCGTGAATTACAATATGACTATAGATATATATTATAACTGTTGCTTGTTGTGAAATGATCTTATATGTTTTGTGTAGGTTAAATGTAAATACATGAGATCCAACTGCCGATGTCTTGAGTATGTGTAAATGTAGGTATATGAATACCTACTTGGATTTGACTAATTTACAGTACCAAATTAAATTGGTCATAATTAAAGAATTTTTTAGCGTAATTTTACATCAATTTCTCAACAGGTAGGTATCACGTAGAGAGTGCACACAACTAGTTTCGAATATTGCAATAATTTATCTTTTTAATAAGTATTTCATCATAAAAACAGGTTTTATTTGAAATACTATGAAAATGTAGTTCTGAAGCATTTTTGTATATATATATATATACTCTTCGGACTGGTCGCGCCACTTGGCGTTTACACACAAGAAGTATTTTTTTATACGGAAAGAATACACGCGGTCCAGAGATAAGTATGCTGTTATTGTAATATGCGGACTTGACGTAAGGTCCGCATTTTCGCATATATTCATACTCTTCGGACTGGTGGCGCCACGTGGTGTTTACACGCATGAACTAAAAGTTTAGCATGTGTTAACTTTTTATGACAAAAATACCGAATTTGGGGACCCCAATACCAAAATCTCAAGATTTCTCCAATAGACTATTTAGAATGCGAGGATTCTAACGGTACATTTGACGCGTTGCTTAATTTTTATGCGGACGTCCTCACTTTGAGGTCTGTCCGCACAATCGTGGTTTTTGTCACGGCAAGGTCCGCACTTTATTGCAGCCGCGAACACACACACACACTCACACACACACACACACAAGCCTCTGAGTTGGTGTTTTTTACTTCGAGGTTGAAAAAACCGTGAAAAATATAGACCCTGCATACAAGTCTCGCGTACTTTGGCTTGAGACTTTGTCGATATGTTAAGAGAAATAAATTCTCTTGAACAAATCGGCAGTTGAAATATCCGTTTTTGGTTTTGGTCATTAGTACTTACTTACTTACTTCCGATGGCCATACAATTCCGGTAGAGCTTTAGCCTCCTGAACAATAGCTTTCCAAGCTTTCCTGTCCGTTGCAGTGGACTCCCAGTCATCACAAGCATTCAGCACGTTCAGATCTCGGGTAACATTGTCCATCAATCTCTGCCTTGGTCTCCCAGGGGTCTCTTGCCCACAGGGTTATTTTGCAGAATACGTTTTGTGGCTCTTTCTTCCCCTGATCTGACATGTCCAATCCAAGCTAATCTTCTGGACCTGTTATTAAATATTAGGCCCAAGACCAGGAATTGCGGCAGATACCTGGAGACCACGATGCAATGAGGAAATTCGTGCTTTGACAGGACAACCTTTAATCACCAGCGAAATCAGGTCCAGAAGATTAGCTTGGTCATTAGTGCATATATCATTAATCCATTAGATATGCGAGCGACGATGTAGGTATGTATGCAGGTAGGTACCTACTTTTGACAACCACTCAAACAACAGACAACCAACATGATGTTAGTTGGTATGCGGCTCATAATAATTCATTATAATATGGAAGATTGAATAATATTTTTGCACCATCCGACAAACAACAGACAACCAACATGATGTTAGTTGGTATGCGGCTCATAATAATTCATTATAATATGGAAGATTGAATAATATTTTTGCACCATCCGACAAACAACAGACAACCAACATGATGTTAGTTGGTATGCGGCTCATAATAATTCATTATAATATGGAAGATTGAATAATATTTTTGCACCATCCGACAAACAACAGACAACCAACATGATGTTAGTTGGTATGCGGCTCATAATAATTCATTATAATATGGAAGATTGAATAATATTTTTGCACCATCCGACAAACAACAGACAACCAACATGATGTTAGTTGGTATGCGGCTCATAATAATTCATTATAATATGGAAGATTGAATAATATTTTTGCACCATCCGACAAACAACAGACAACCAACATGATGTTAGTTGGTATGCGGCTCATAATAATTCATTATAATATGGAAGATTGAATAATATTTTTGCACCATCCGACAGACCACTTTACATTTTGATTGAGTCCCTCATTTGAATAATGAAACGGAATGTGCCGAGAAGCGGAAAATTATTATGAATAGTGCTTTAATGGATGGTTTCAAAACGTATCCCCAAGTTAGTTGCAAAGGAGGCCAAATAATCTAACCTAGGAACATTACGAAATTTTACGTTATCAAAAAATGAACTGTAAATTTTAAGGTTCGTAAAGTTTTTCGAACAATTTAATAAAACCGGATTATATTACATAGCACAATTCCTATTTATTTTTTTGGCAAAATGTTATTCTTCTACCACAAACTTCTGCCGATGAAGGCTGTGAATTACTTTAAAATCTTGCAGCCACGGGGTTAATAAAACAGATTGAATTATGTAATAAATTAGTACAACTGTAATTTACAACTAGTAAATTACTTACAATAATAATGATGTAAATATGCACTTTGCTAAATACCACTTATTGAGTATAATTAAACACTACTAGTTTCGGGAGAGCACTCCTCCCATCGACGGGTGTATTATAACTAAATAATATTATTTACATACTACTGTGTCTACTATGTGTGTTGTGTTGATTGGTGGGGTGTAGGTGGGGTATTCGTTATTGTGATTGGTTGGAGAGAAGAATGAGGTACGGATAACGGGAAAATTGTCAATAATGGCGAAGAATTGGGGAATTTGGTGTTATTGATAAGTGGTTTACCTAAATTGATGTTTCTGTGAATTTCTATTGTTTCTAAACTATTCATCAAATGACCCTTGTGTGTGACTTGGTGTAAGAGTTTAACTGTGTGGCTATGGAATGAGTGGTTGGTATCTATTATATGATTTGCGAATTCCGAGAAGTTGCTATTCATAATACATCGTCTATGTTCTTTAATCCTCGTATTAATGTTTCTAGAGGTTTGGCCAATGTACAATGAATCGCAGTCTCCACATGATATTTCATGAGTGGTTGGTATCATATAATAGATACCAACCACTCATTCCATAGCCACACAGTTAAACTCTTACACCAAGTCACACACAAGGGTCATTTGATGAATAGTTTAGAAACAATAGAAATTCACAGAAACATCAATTTAGGTAAACCACTTATCAATAACACCAAATTCCCCAATTCTTCGCCATTATTGACAATTTTCCCGTTATCCGTACCTCATTCTTCTCTCCAACCAATCACAATAACGAATACCCCACCTACACCCCACCAATCAACACAACACACATAGTAGACACAGTAGTATGTAAATAATATTATTTAGTTATAATACACCCGTCGATGGGAGGAGTGCTCTCCCGAAACTAGTAGTGTTTAATTATACTCAATAAGTGGTATTTAGCAAAGTGCATATTTACATCATTATTATTGTAATCATGGACTACCACAAAGTTACCGTCAAATCCATCAATCTTAGTAAATTACTTACTCAATATTATGATAAAGCATTGTTATCACGTTTCAATAACGAATCATATAAAATATCAATTAGATTTTTTAATAGTTTTATGAATAATTTATTGAGTCGGACTGATAGGAAAAATATTATGGTACCTATATTTTGATCATGTGATTCCCTAGAACAAACTATGACTACCTTTTATGTTGTTTAAAGTTTAAACCATAGATTTTCATATAGTATACTAGATGTTGCAGTTAGCAAATTTTGTATGATTCGAAATGAGGCATTTTTCCGGGGGATTTTTGACGTTTTGGTGGGCAGATCACATATTTTTTCTATAAAGAATAACGACTAATGTGAATTGTTTTCGGATTATTTGTCGAAAAACACACTTTATTTATAAAGATTTAGAGAACAGTTATGTAGGATGTTTTGAAATGTAAGGAAAACTGAAGTATGTTGCCAACCAAAATATCAAACGCGCGATATTCCAAGACCAAGACTGTATATTATTATAATAAAAATCTATGGTGAGATTATAAAGTTTTATAAATAATTTATGATTATTGACAGTCTAATGATAAATATGGTGTCATGGCGTTGCTTAAGCTCATCAAACGGGATGAGATGAATGGCTTAATACGTCAATTAACATTATTTTAACATGTCAAACTAACGATGAATTGGTTAATGAACCATGTAGCTATTTATTTATTCTACATCGACACCGTAGGAAATTTGTCTGAAATGACGGAGGGATTAGTTGGATATAATGTTGTGTAGGCATATAGATGGGATTTTGTGGCAGACGAGAAGGGTAGCATCATAATTTATTATTCATAAATATTATATAACTACTGTCTTATACTTTGCAGAATAGTCAGGGGTTTTGAACTGTGTACTAAAATACAACTTCTGCTGCCCTTAGAAAATATCTGCTAATCACACAATTTTTAATTTAAATCTTTGGTAGAACTTTCAAGGCTTACAAGTCAAAAGTTATATTATACTCACCCCTTGTTGAGAAACCTTTTGTAAGACGTGGAACGTATATCGAAGAAAAAAAAGTTTTTTTTTATTATATCCATTCTAGCAAAACCCGGCAGACGTTGTCATCCTTGTGTATAATTATTCACCTCTGTTCATGTAAAAACGGTTGTCCTAAATATTTAATTTTATTGTTAAGGATTGTAAACTAGATTCCCTAGTTGAGATTCGACTGTTCCATCCTTAAAAATAAATAAATACTTACATACAGTTGGAGAGATCATGTGGGGAGAGCGGGTTCGGATCGAGTTCGGATCGAGGGGGAGATAACAAATGGCAGACCCCCTGGAAGACCACCCAAAAGATGGAAGGATAGCTGGACGTCCACTTCACAAGAGCCGGCTCCGAGAATAACAGGATACAGTCCTAACTAAAGCAGAAGAAGAAGATGATACAGTTTTCAGTTTTATAACTGCAAAGTTTTATAACTTCAGTGACTGCAAATTCTTCTCCGAAACAAAAAAGCTTCTTTTGTTTTACACGCACATTTCGATAGATAGGACCAGAAAATTATAAATTAATATATAATTTGATTACAAAAACACCATGAATTGATAATATCGTTAAAGATACATTGCTGGTTTGCAGTTGTAAATGAAATTATATTTTATCATAAAATGGGTAATTAATGTTTGTATGTAACGTGATATGAATTGGAATATTAAAGGTGATTAAGTATGATACCTTTAACGATGTTGGTAATGAAATAAAAGGTGTTTTACACACTTCCACCCTATTCGTTACCAGGGCTGGTCATAAGGGAGGAGCACTAGATGCATCAGTCACGAGTCTTTCAAATATAAGAGAAATAAAACAAAATTACCTTAATTTCAAAAGCATAGATTTTAGAAACACAAAATAATCAAAATATTTAAAAATTAAAATAACGCGTAAAATTAGTCTAAATGATCACCATCTCGGATTCATTTTAAAGAAGAAAACAAAAATGAATATGATAGATCAAAATCAGTTTCTTTTCTGAGGCTTTGATATTAAAAAAGCCTAGGCTCCATTTGAGCTGTTGCTCTATTAAAGATGTAGGTAAATAGTTCTGCAGTTGTATTCAACAGTAACCATGGCAACAAAAATCAATAAAAAACACGAAAATTAGGAAAAATATAAAAATGAAACGAAATTATCATCATGTTTTTATTCAAACCTTAAGTGATACATGAAAATATATTTTTTTCGTGTATAAACGTACTTCTTAAATTTATAACAGATATTTTGCTCATCAAAAAGTACGTTTTTCGATATTGGTATTTTTTGTCTGAAAGTCTGAATTAAAATTAGGAAAGACATTAAATTAAACGAAATAATCACCAAGATTCACTTTAATCGACTGACTATTCAGTCTGGTGACCCCATTAATCAAATAAAATATTATATCTCTAGCACTTCACGTTGAGAAGCTACTCGAAATGCAGTTACGAGCTATTTACCTTCCGGAGTCAGCTCAGCCTAGTGTATATCGAATGTTGGTAGTTAAATACAAAAATATGTAAAAAAAGACTTCATTACAACGATAATGACTTTTTCCAGACGGCATAATTGAAAAAAATGCAGATAATGAATATTTTTCCGAAAAATCTCCGCAACGGGACCTGATATGAAGATATTTTTTTATCCAGATGTAAAGTGTGTTTTGGTGAATATAATAGCATAGTTAACTCAATTTTGCCAAAATAGGCAGTTAGTGACTTTTTCCTGTCAGCAGACGATATATTGAACAATACGGAGTCATGCTCACACTCCAGTATAACACTGTTAAACTGGACCCCAAATTAAACACAATCGCTAAAGTTATTTTACTAACGTGTCTCTTTAAAAACAATTTTTATTCGCTTATACTCGTACATTTATGTAAAGATATTTTAAGGATATATTATGATCTTTATTTTGGGCCAATATTTAGCAAAAGAAGGCTCTGTTTATTCCCAAACACGTTACATATGCATAATAAAACTTACTTATTGTTCATCACATTTGAGTAACTTTCTTTAATAGGTTGACACTCTGCAGGAGTTCTTCTGGTAACAAAATGATTTAATTAAAGATTTGTTATACAACAAAGCAATAAAAGTAATGCTTTTTAAAATTGATTTTCATGTTTCGGAACTAATATTGTTTGTGAGTTTTTCAAATCAAGAAAACTATACTTTATAAGTTATGATACAAAATTTCTTCTTCTACTTTGCGCTAGCCTAACCAAATAGGCATGTTGTCATACAAACAAATATTACAACAAATTCAAAGTTAACAACATATCATAACACAACTGCTTGCGTATATTATTTTTTTATGAATCTTACTATTCAGTGTAAGCAATTAGTGTTAAAAAATAGTAAGTAGGTACTCACAATTCAGAAGAAGAAAAATGACAAAAAAGTGGACAAGGAAGGTTGTGGCATTCGTAGACAAACTGAACATAGTAGGAATCAGCTTTTTATTTTAGTATACCTACCTAAAAATATTTAAATTGTTAAAAAAACATAATAAATGTTATATACCTGTTATAATTAGTTCTGAGTTCTGCTAGATAATTTTATATTCTATAAAAAATATATAAATTAGAGTTGTGCATCTCAAACTTATCCTAATATTTTTTTACTATATCGTTTCATTCAATTTGTATGGCAGTATACACAATATCTACGGGGACTCTCCATAGTTTATTTCTTAATCTCCATACATACATACTATCAAGCTTTTTACATTTTTGGGGTAGGAAAAAAGGATTGACCCACACTATCCTATCTTGATATACATATTTTGTATAAAAAACGAAATATCTTAAAATATTAAATCATTTGGATATAAGAGTTTATAATTTGGCATGTATTCTTCAACTATACATACTATCACCATGTACAATACAATTATTGTGTGCCTACCTAATGTAGAGAGGAAACAATCATCACCCAGTTCATAAGTAAAATTGTCACTGTAAAATTGTAAACTGCTAGCCCTAGAACAGGTTTTCCTAGTTGGGCTGCAGTAATCTACTTGTTTGTATCATTGTGAAATATGGTGAGATAAAAAAAATATGTTTCAATTCAACGTATATTATATTATTTCATAAAGGCGAATACATATCTGTTTCGAGGAGCTTTTTAATCTTAAAATCGTTATGTTTTACCGCCAAAAATATGACGTGACTATGTCTTAGAATGTACGTTTTATATCTTGTTATATTAAAATCACGTTTTATTCTTCCAATTGAAGGAAAGCTCGTTTTCTCGGAAAACTTGTATAAAAAGATCCATTAAAAGTTTGTGTTTCTTTCAAACAATTTGGTCATGGTCCCGAAAAAATACTTAATCGTGGGTTACGTGCGAAACTCCATACTTTCGAAATAAAATTACGATCAGACTTTCTTTTTAATGAAGTTATTCACACAAAAATGTTTGAAGAAAGCTTTATTCCTCCACTTTTTTCATACTTGAAGGGGTAATTGTCATTGTGTCGCGGTCGGATTACTCTGTTATAAAATGACTTTTAATTAATATCCAAGTTTATTCAAAAAATATTTCACTCGTAATATTAAAATGAAACATAGGAAAGTGGAAGCATAGGACGCAGAAAGACCATCATGTGTGACAACTGCCGAGGAAAACAAGATTTACAACGGGACTTAGGTATTGTTACCTCTTCTAAAACTAAAAGATCCTAGTTAGAATACCCAAAAGAAAAAATATTTATAACTAAATAATATTATGTACCTTTGAATTTTACTATTTCAATTATAAATATTTTATTCTCTTTAAGAATATAGTTATAATAGTTATATGCAACTTTTATGTCGCATTAGAAGATGCTAGTTAGTGTCGAAATTGAAAATAAAACTGATTATTTTATTTTTGAAATACAATTATCTACAGTGCAAATGCTCGATGTTGCTGACATCATTGTATAAAACAGAATATAATATTGCACAAAATAAAAAAAACATCGTCATGATAAATACCACCTTCGCTAAATATTTTATTGATTGGCATGGAATCACGTATCAGTGAATGAATGGTTCGTTGAATATGTAGTTCCCAAATCAAAATGGATGGAATTAATTGGAAATTTCAATCAAGTCGATAAGAATTGGTTTAATTCGATATTGTTTCATAGAGCAAATAAAACTCAAACAAATAGGAAGGTACTTACTAAACTCTTACCTGTGTTCTACATTGCAGAAGTCTGAAACCAGCGTAATATTTAACGCTTCTGTTTTTTTTATTATTTTCGTCTTCTTTCTTTATGGCCTTATGTCTGACGATGGTGGCTATACTTAATCACACGACGAAGGTCTCCCTTCAGTAAGACGGCTTTGGGATGTTTTTTTTTATTAGAATGAATTTATCCTTGTAACAAGTAAAAATATATTATACATCCTCATACGTTACCTAAATTAAGAAAAAAATGCTTGTGCTGTATACTGAAAAAAATCTTGTTAAAATTAACCGAACTATAGTGACTACAAAACGTTTTGTTTTGTGCTATTAAATATTTTGTGCCTTCAGCCAAACAGTACAGTCATAAATAGATAAACTTTTGTAACTGACAATAAAGGTAATTTTTTAATAATATTTTTTTTCAGTGTAGGTAAACGTAATCGGTCGTGGCAGGATTCGAACTCGCGACTACTGGATTACTTACCCAGCGTGCCAACCGCTCTGTTAACACTCATCTGATCGAAGGGCTTCGATGATTGAAGATCCTAAAGCGGAAAAAAATCACTCCTCGGGTCTGTGAGCGACGTTTCTATCTAGCACCCATACAACCTATGACGAAGAACTTCTCTAGGTTATCATATGTAGGCTCTTTTGGCAATGTGTCGATATTGAAAGAATCTATATAATACAAAGTAAAAAAAATAATAGTTGGATGTAAAAAAACAATTCATAGAATATTTCAACTGTTCGGTATTTATTTATTTTATTTTGGGAAACAAAACAGCTGTTACATATTTTACATTAATAAAAAAATAATAATCAGAAAAGTAAGCCAATTACATTGTTCCACAGATTACAAACAAACAATTACAAACGTGAATATACAAATCACCCATCTTGTTCTTTCCGTCTCCCCTACATGTAACTTTTATGTTCCGTTCCTGCCACCAACAAACCAGTAGGTACTTGCTTGCCACCGACCTCGAACGCGTGTCATTCGAATTACATTATGTCGCGTTGAGTGCTCAATAACGCCGTGAATCATCGTTGTAGGAAAGATTAAATGTGTAGTGCTGTGTTTGGAAATATAGAACACGCATCTTTCGTTGAACTGAATGAGCGATCTAGACGAGGACTGCAACTCACTGGTAGGTGATCTCCTTTGTCGATCAATTTCTTCTTATCCGATATCTGTATGATTGCCGTGTATAACGCTACGTGACAAAAGTGCAATTATTTATATCATCATTATACAGTCCACAAATTTGTCCTAGCCCAAGTTGCATTAGGCAATTTCGGCGCTAACAGTAACAATGAGGTGATTTATAACTTAAAAAGGTCTTTATCGACCAAAAGAGTTTTCCTGTAAAAACGAATTAATTTACGTAATACGTTAAATCTTATATCTAGAGCAGGTGTGCGAGGACATGATGTGTACCTCCTACACATAGTTGCTGAAGACCGAGCCTAGTGTTGGAAGAGACAAATCGTTTTGCTGCCAACCAATCCCCAAGATTGAAACCAAAGAAGAAGAATATTACTTTTACTAGTTTAACAAATTCTAAACGTTACCGCTATGTCAATCGCTAAAATCTAAAGTTCAAAGTATTTTTTTATTAAATAAAATTGTTTAAAGTTTAGGTTTTAGGTTTATTCACATATGTGTTCATGATCGACATCTTTCTTTTTCTTTTACATCGATAAATGACAAGTTGACTTGGCCCTCTGAGTGCTTTTGATGCCTCGATTTAACCATTATTCTCTGAGGCGACAATTTAAACTATTTTAATAGTGCCTAAACCGTCCTGGGTTTGATTGCCGGCAGATGAGAAATTTATTTAAATTTATATCTCACGCGAATATTGCATCTCTGGGCTGGAAACACTGGTTAGTTGGAAGAAATTGCCATACGGCAATAAACTCGCCACTTGCGCAGGGTGCAAGGAAGTGTTCGTTATTATTATTAACCAATTGTTCAGTACCAACATTTTTCATGGTAATAAGATACATGACACAGCACGGTACAGTATACGACAGGTCAACGAGTGAGTGAATTTTAGTGGTAAATGTTTGTTGAATGATTGCATGTACCTGGAGTTACTCGTTATAGGTATGTATAGTATGTAGTCAAAGCGACATGACACAACAGCGGTCGTGGTGAGTGACAATCGTAAAAAGAAGGAAGGTTTTATTACGGAATAAAATGTATATTTACGAGCGGTTTTCTAGTCTCGAGTCTGATCATCTCCTATGGGATGGACCATACCTTGAAATATACAACAAGTCTTCGTGTCAACTCACCCACAGTTTTATACACAACCTATAAGTGATCTCCCTTTGAAAACGTTGATAGAAATCACCATTCATATTTTTGTTAGGTGAGTTTAGCGCCGTTTTTTGATTCATGATTATTCCAAGGGCAATAATAATTCAGTTTTGTGCTGCTCTACGAAACAAATCTGTTTTCAGTTCTTAAGTGATAGTACTATTACTTTTGATGGCCGTACAATACAACTCCGGAAGAACTTTTGCCTCTTGAAAAATGGATTTCCAAACCTTCCTGTACCTGCCTATGCAAACTAAACTACTTAAAATATTCGATTTACATACACATTGGTACTCGATTTACATAAGTGAGTAAACAAGCCAAAAATAAACGTTTAATTCGGGCGCGGTGCAGGGGTGACATCTGTGTGAAAGCATTGTAACCTCATGTATAAGGACTTTTGATTTCATTGTTTACAAACCAATTTCTCACTATATGGAGTTACAAAATAGTTTCATCGTTACTTCATAGATGGCAATGGTATTTATTTGATAGTGGCGATTGTGAGGAACTCAGTAAGAAGGCATAATTGGTGAACGTTGCGCAAGCGTAAAACGTGATCACGTAAACCAGCTTATGACAAGTCGTAAGCCCTGCAAGGTGTCTTGAGTTCCTGGTTCTCCTATCCAACTTCGTCTCCATTGAGATGATAAAGATTGTCAAAAAATTATTATTAACTAGCGGACCCGACAGACGTTGTTCTGCACGAACGTTGGCATACCTGTTATTAGCTGGTATAACAAACATAAAAATACCACACGCTATCACGACATATCACAGAGCGACAGGTATACGGGTGTGGATAACATTATTAAAGGAAGCACGACACATGCGTGTATACCCATAAATCAGTCTTTTCTCACCATAAAAAGGCAACATTCAGACAGCGCGAGCGTTGAGAAAAACATCATGTTTTTATGGCATAACCAACATTGCATAATATTATGATATATCGAAAGCAATGTTGCCAGTATTCAAAATGCATATTCCGATTGATATTTTTATTATTCTTTTATTACATTAATGTATTGAATTCATTTTTGTGAATCTAAACCATTCGGGGACTCACATAAACACATATTAAAAGTTTCATCAAAATCGGTTCAGCCGTTTAGGAGGAGTTCAATGACATACACACGTACAGAAGAATTATATAATATATAAATATATATATATATATATATATATATATATATATATATATATATATATATATATATATATATATATATATATATATATATATATATATATATATATATATATATATATATATATATATATATATATATATATATATATATATATATATATATATATATATATATATATATATATATATATATATATATATATATATATATATATATATACCATTCGGGGACTCACATAAACACATATTAAAAGTTTCATCAAAATCGGTTCAGCCGTTTAGGAGGAGTTCAATGACATACACACGTACAGAAGAATTATATAATATATAAATATATATATATATATATATATATATATATATATATATATATATATATATATATATATATATATATATATATATATATATATATATATATATATATATATATATATATATATATATATATATATATATATATATATATATATATATATATATATATATATATATATATATATATATATATATATATATATATATATATATATATATATATATATATATATATATATATATATATATATATATATATATATATATATATATATATATATATATATATATATATATATATATATATATATATATATATGTATATGTTATATATATATATATGTTAAATCTATATATATATATATATATATATATATATATATATATATATATATATATATTTATATATATATATATGTTAAATCTATTTATATATATATATATATATATATATATATATATATATATATATTATATATATATATATATATATAATATATATAATATATATATATATATATATATATATATATATATATATATATATATATATATATATATATATATATATATATATATATATATATATATATATATATATATATATATATATATATATATATATATATATATATATATATATATATATATATATATATATATATATATATATATATATATATATATATATATATATATATATATATATATATATATATATATATATATATATATTATATATATATATATATATATATATATATATATATATATATATATATATTATATATATATATATATATATATATATAGATCCCACTACATTTTTTGCGTCCGCCAAATATCCGACAGATCGGCGTCCACCACTTCTACTTATTATTTTAGGTTTATGTCAGTGAATTTAGAGCTATTTGTTGCTCACAATCATTGTAGCCATAAGGTTTTTCTTGTAAATTGAAAAATATAAATATTCAGTTTTATCCTATTTTGGTACGTTTGACACGTCATTTTCATACTTGCGTCCATGTGTATATTTTTTGTATATTTTACAAATATCTTCCTATAGTTTTCACGTCCATTTTTTTATCTTTATTACTGCGTCCGGTGTATATTTTTTGTATATTTTATATATTTCTTCATATAGTTTTCACGTCCATTTTTCTATCTTTATTACTACTTCCGGTGTATATTAAAAACTTTCCTATGCATAATTGACATCATACTTGCGTCCATGTGTATATTTTTCGATATTTTATATATTTCGTATATTTTATATAGTTTTCACGTCCATTTGTTCCAGCTTTATTACTACGCCTTCTGTACACAGGCGATTTCTTAGTGTGTACATAAGTGCACTACACTGCCTTCTAAAATTAATAAATATATATTATATCCAAAAAACTTATTCAAAACACTTGCCAAAATACGTTATAATGGTACCTAGTAACTTTGTTAGTAGATGCGTGTTTGTATATAGCGCCAAAATTCGTATATTATAGGATTGTGTGCATAATTTATATGAACGTAATTTTTCTACATATTATCTCATAGTAATACGAAATTTGCCGATCCGTGATTGTGAGCGACACAGATAGCGCTTCATTGGTATGTGTTAGAAAAGGACAGAACACTGTCCCGGTCCGTGCTTTGCTCCAGACATGCGTATTGAAGACATAAATACTGTCCATAATGAGTTAACATCAACATGCGTACTAACAACATTTTACTTATTATTTGTAAGGATTATTTTACATTAACTTACGTACAATGTTATGACAAACATCTGTGGTGTGATGGTGAAGTTTGTCCGAATGTTCATTAGTGTCAGAGTAAAATTAAAAACATCTTTTGTTCTATATTATAGGGATGTTTATTTCAATGTCGATGGACTGATATTATCAATTTAACAACTATGTTTTTTTAAATACCTACGATGTTTAGAAACATATTGTGAATTATTGTTCAATTTATTGACAGCTTACTGTTGAGTCCGACGGTGTTTTTATACGCAGTTTTGAAGAAAACTACATTATTATAACATAAGACCATCTCAATATTTTTTCAACGATGTTACACCAACAAACATTTGATCTCCTCTATCGTAGAGTTTTGTACAATCGTGTAATCGAAAGGCATGCACAAATTTAAGAGCGTTGAATTTTTTTTTAAATTTTCATATAGATATCAACCGGGAGTATAACATCTAGGATTTTATGAATCTTTTATATATTTTGAAGTACTCGTATATTATACAAATAACAAAAGTTTTTATTTGATTTTTTTGTTGTGATATATTTAGTCAAAAGATAATTTTGTGTTAAAAAATGTTGGGGAAATTCATTATTTAAATATTATATAAAACACACTACATAGGTACCTACTTTGTTTAATGTCACTATTTATTAGATGAAGTACTTACGTACTAGGTACATCATATAAATTTAATATGTACCCAAACATTATTTCTTTCAAAATAAATTATAGAATAAAACAAAATTCAAAGGCTCGCCATTGAAAAAATATATATAAAATTTAAAAATAATAATAAATACTTCCTTGCACCCTGTGCATGTGGCCATTTCATTGCTATTCGACAATTTCATCTAATTTATTTACCTAGTGTTTCCAGCCCCGATAAGCAAGAGTTACGTGAGAAATAATTTTAAATAAATTTATAAACATGAATGTAGATACCTACATAATATATTATAATATTGTGTATAGGCGACTGCCATAGAAATCGTATGAAGCAATGTCGTCACTAAATTCAATTTATGTAAATTTGAGATGTACTACTACAATGTTACTATGTTTTATAGAAAATTAAATTATCTATTTGGATTGTTTCGGTTTTTTTTCGATATTATTAAAAACTTAGGAAATATAGGCAGTTAAACACATAAATTTAAAAAAATGTTTTTCTTAATAAAAAATGTTTGAGAAACTCTGGAATTTTTTTGAAGAAACTCGTTTGAGATTTTGTATTTGTCTATGTTCGTACCAATTTTCAGCGTTCAAGCTTTTATGGTTTCTGAGATATATGGAAAAATAAAGTAAAAATTCAAAAGTTGATAACCCCTGACTGAAACAAAAATTCAAAATTCTGAGTATAAAAGTTTTGTAGGCCTATAACTATTTATGTATTCTGAAGTTTTGGGCTCTGTAAATTGAGCAGATCAAAAGTTATAAGGGGAGACGGACACACACACACACACACACCCTCACACACACACACATGCACGCACGCACGCACGCATGCACGCACGCACGCACAAGCACACGCATACGCACACAAAACTCACACGAAATATTTTACTCCGAATTCTGAGTAAATCCGTGTATGGAACATATATGCTGTGAAGCCACTATGTTGGTGTTTTATGACTTGGAAAAGCCGTGAAAAAAGTAGACCCTGCATACAATTCTCGCGTATCCTGGCTTGAAACATTGTCGATATGTTAAGAGAACAAAGTTCTCTTAAACAAATCGACAGTTGAAATATGTAATTAAGATAAACGCAAAAAAACAATAAGAAACTAGTTGCATGTAATACATGAGATCCAACTATCGATAACGATAGTATGTTAGTTGAAGAATAAGTACCAAACTATAAACCCATAAATCCAAATTATTGAATATTTTAAGATATTTTGTTTTCTATACAACAGATGTAGGTATGTATGTCTAGATAGGACAGTATGGAGGTCAGTCCTTTTTTCTAACCAGAATATGAAAACAGCATGATGGTATGATGGACGACATTATATAGAATATGATATTTGCTGCGAAGCCTCTAAGTTTGTGTTTTTTGCATGCAATAAGTCCACTATGGTAGGTATACAAAATGTTCCTAATACGCGCATCTTGGCTTAGTACTGTCGATATGTTTAGATAAATAAATTTTCTTAAACAAATCGACAGTTGGATTACATAAACATCAACCATTATACACAGTTAGTACAACATCTGCCGGGTTTGTAATATTTTTAAATTTTGTTGAAAGTATCATTAACAGATTTTTAATTATCTCAATAGAGACGAAGTTGGAATATTTATTGTAGGAGAACCGGGAAATCAAGGCACCTACAGGGCTTAAATATCATTGACTCCCGACAGAATAAAATCCAATGTTTGCGCATATGCAATAATACAAATATTCGAAAGTATCATTATTATTTATTTTCTTCGCAAATACACGATACTGTGGTGAGTTCGAAAGAGAATGTGTAACAAGAGTTAAGTAATACGATCGCTAATCAATGTGTTATCTGATCTGCGTGACAAACGGGAAGTCTATAATACAAGCCTAAATCCCTTTTACGGAAATGTAGAAATTATGTTTACCACTAACGAATTTCTATTTAAGCCGGGACGCGGCCAATCTATGGTTTGAAAAAAGGTAAAGTAATTATACTCACTCCTCAAAAATTCACTGAAAACCAATGATTTAAATAATATACGGAGTAAATGAAATGACCCTTAACTTGTCACGAACAAATACGCGGCCGTCGATACAAATATTAGATAGACCAAGAGACTCGCGATTTTTTATTTAACACTAGTATCCGTAGGTTATATTCTCTTTGAACACTAGTTGCATGTAACACATGAGATCCAACTGTCGATAGCGATAGCATGTATAGTTGAATAATAAGTACCAAACTATAGACCCTTAGATTATATATAATTCTATGTATAAACCCATAAATCCAAATTATTGAATATTTTAAGATATTTTTTTATACAACACATGTAGGTAAGTATGTCAAGATAGGATAGTATGGAGGTCAGTCCTTTTGTCCTACCCAGAGAATGAAAACAGCATGATGGTATGTATGTATGTTTGGAGATTAATTATCAAACTATTAAGTTTTCTTTGATATCGTGGTATAGGTGACTGCCATACAAATTGTATGAAGCAATGTCGTCACTAAATTCAATATTTATAAAATATTGTTAAAAAAAAATAAGATAGACTACTACAATGCTAATATTATTTATAGAAAATTATATTATCTAGTTAGGGTAAATCGACTTTTTTCGATATTTTAAAAACTTTGGAAATATAGGCAGTTAAACACATCAATTTATAATAAAAAAAATATTTTTTACCACACACAGACACACGAAATGTTCTAAAATAAATAAAACTAGTAGCATGTAACACATGAGATCCAACTGTCGATAGCGATAGTTGAAGAATAAGTAGGTACCAAAATATAAACACTTAAATCGAAATTATAGAATATTTTAAGATATTTTGTTATCTTTACAACACATGTAGGTATGTATGTCAAGATAGGACAGTATGGAGGTCAGTCCTTTTTTCTACCCAGAATATGAAAACAGCATGATGGTATGTATGTATGTTTGGAGATGAAGTATCAAATTATTGAGTCTTCTTAGATATTGTGTATATTGTGTAGATATTGTGTACCATACAAATTGTATGAAGCAATGTCGTCACTAAATTCAATATATATAAAATATTGTTAAAAAAAATTCAGATACACTACTACATACAAATATTATTTATAGAAAATTATATAATCTAGTTGGGGTATTTCGACTTTTTTCGATATTTTTATTTAGACCCTACATACAATTCTCGCGTATCCGCTTGAAACATTGTCGATATGTTAAGAGAACAAAATTCTTTTGAACAAATCGACAGTTGAATCAATATTAAAGAACTAAAACACTGAACGAAAATCAATATTCGATTGAAATCTTGACTATTATAAAACTAGTTACATGTAACACATGAGATCCAATTGTCGATAGCGATAGTATGTATAGTTGAAAAATAAGAAGTACCAAACTATAAAATCATTAATCGAAATTATTGAATATTTTAAGATATTTTGTTTTCTATACAACACATGTAGGTATGTATGTATGTTAGATAGGACAGTATGGAAGTCAGTCCTTTTCTCCGACCCGGAATATGAAAACAGCATGATGGTTTGTATGTATGTTTGGAGATTAATAAAATATATTATAGGCATCGAAAATAAACAGTCACCAAGCTTTCAAATATTCTCATATCATTTATATTAATTTAATGGATGGATGGGTCGATGGCAGAGCGGCTAGCGCGCTGGGCTGGTAATCCAGTGGTCGCGAGTTCGAATCCTGTCTCGACCGATTTCGTTTACCTATAGCACATGCATTTATTTGATTTTTTTAGGGAACGTAGGAAGATGTATATGTACTTGTTTAACAAGGACATATTCATTTTTTATATTTAAAATAAAATATATTAATAAAGATGCCGGTGTGTCGACAAAAATGCGCATGGCATGCTTTTTTATAGGATAATGCACACCCGTTCACCTGCCGATGGTTACCCCACATTGTGTGGAACGCAGTGAGGATCGATCCATGATAGTGTACAGTATGATACCAATGATTAACAATTAAATGAATGAGTTTGTTATTTTTTTATTTATTTACATAAGGTACTAAAAATATAATAATTAAACAATAATAGTAGGTCTTCAACAATCATTTCGAAATGAATGTTGTGTACTATTCAATATCATATTCTAAATAATGATAGACGACAATTTATTTATTAAATAACTGTAACACTGAAAGATAATTAATATCAATATGTTAAGTTAATTTTTTAATCAACAGATATACATACATATTTAGAAAATAAAACACTGAACGAAAACCAATATTAACATACGATTGAAACCTCGACTATTTTATATTATGAACATTCGATTGAAACCTTGAACAACTTAGGAACTCAAACACTGAACGAAAATGAATATCAACATTCGATTGAAAACTCGTCTATTATAAAATAAGATGATTTTTTAACCAACAGATTTTTAAAATTAGTTGCATGTAACACATGAGATCCAACTGTCGATAGCGATAGTATGTATAGTTGAAGAATAAGTATCAAACTATAAACCCATAAATATAAATTGTTTAATATTTAAAGATATTTGGTTTTCTATACAACACATTTATTTATTTATTTATTTAGGGACAAATACAGTCTTAAAATACTAAAATAGTATAATAAACTATAAAATAAAAATAAACAGACCAATTACATATGTCCACAGATATTAAATATGAAACATTTTAAACATCATTAATTTAAATATAACTAAGATGTATGTTTGCCTGTGACGGGAAAGGAAGGGAAGAGAAAAAAAAGGATGGGAAAAGGATTGTGACAGTTAAATTATGTATGTATGTCAAGATAGGATAGTATGGATGTCAGTCCTTTGATCCTACCCAGAATATGAAAACAGCATGATGGTATGTATGTACATATGTTTGGAGATTAGTATCAAACAATTAAGTCTTCTTAGATATTGTGTGTAGGCGACTGCCATACAAATTCTATGAAGGAATGTCGTCACTAAATTCAATTTTTATAAAAATTGTTAAAAAGAATTTGAGATGTGCTAATACAATGGTTATATTTTTTATAGAAAATAAAATTATCTAGTTGGGGTGTTTCGGTTTTTTCAATGTTTTTAAAAAAATTTGGAAATATAGGCAGTTAAACTCATAAATTTTTCATAAAAAAATATTTTTCTTATTAAAAAATGTTTGAGAAACCCTGGATTTTTTTTTAAATACTCATTTGATATTTTGTGTTTGTCTATATTTATACCAATTTTCAGCGTTCTAGCTTTTATGGTTTCTGAGATATATGGAAAAATATACCAAAATTTCAAAAGTTTATAACCCCTGACTGAAACAAAAATTCAAAATTCTAAGTATAAAAGTTTTGTAGGCCTATAACTTTTTATATATTCTGAAATTTTGGGCTCTGTAAATTGAGCGGATCAAAAGTTATAAGAGGGGACGGACACACAGACACACAAAACTCACATAAAATGTTCTACTCCGTATTCTGAGTAAATCCATGTAATGGAACATATATGCTGCGAGGCCTCTAGTTGATGTTATTAGCATGCAAAAAGTCCACTACGCCATAAAAAATGTTCTTTCGTACACGCATATTGGCTTAATAAGGACGATTCATTCAGAGAATTGAATTCTCATAAACGAATCGACAGTTGGAAAATTAAATTATCTAGTTGGGGTTTTTCGGTTTTTTTCGATATTCAAAAAAATGGAAACATAGGCAGTTAAACTCATAAATTTATCATAAAAAAATATTTTTCTTTACAAAAAATGTTTGAGAAACCCTGGAATTTTTTTGAAAAAACTCATTTTAGATTTTGTATATGTCTATGCTTATTCCAATTTTCAGTGTTCTAGCTTTTATGGTTTCTGAGATATATGGAAATTTTCTATAAAAAATATTAACATTGCAATAGTAAGTAAGTAGGTACGCGCATCAGAGTAACAATAAACAAATTGATAGTTTTATGAACTATGTAAAAATAAAAGTAAGTAGGTACGCGCATGAGAAAGTAACAATAATCAAATCAACATATACCTAGTATGAACTTTGTAAAACTGAAAGTAAGTAGGTACGCGCACGAGAGAGAGTAGGTATCAATACATATATCGACAGTTGTATGAAGTCGTAAAAATAAAAGTAAGTAGGTACGCGATTTTTCAAGGCAATATTTAAAATGCGTTGAATTGTATTCATTTTATCGCGAAGGTCACAGAGACATGGTTGAAGAGTATTGAGCGCGGACGCAAGACGATCGGAGCCATATATATAAATCACCTTCAAAATATACTCCGAACAAATCTCCGTGCGGCCAAGGTCAACATGTAATATTTTGCCGCGGATGCAAAACGATCGGTGGCTTAGTAAAAATATACACCTTCAAAATATACACTGAATAAATCTCCGTGCGGCCAATGGTTGAACTAATAATATTCATTTCAAGATATTTTGATATTTTTTTTGCTTCCATGTAAATTTTTGCCAGTTGATTCTCTATGGTATAAGCAACAGAATGGTAGTTTTTGGCGTGAAAATTATCTTGCGTCCGTATACCGGACGCGAAAAGTTGGTGGACGCAACAACCCTATACGAATTTCACATAGGTGACGCAACAAGTATTGCGGGATATATATATATATATATATATATATATATATATATATATATATATATATATATATATATATATATATATATATATATATATATATATATATATATATTAAGGCGGTGTGGCCAACTAAAGGCCAGTGTGTGCCTATTACCAATTGGGTAGGTCAAATAAAATTAGTAACCAGAGGGGTTTACTTATATATATATCATTAGAATCCTTAGTTAGGTTCTATATTTTTAGACTCCAGAAGGGAAATTAATGCAGAATGAACTTCTTGTTGTGACTTGCTGGAAGAGAGGTCACCAGAACAGAAACTGTTCGCTTAAATAGAGTGCGAACTCTATTAAGTATTATAAAAGGTTCCAACAAGTCACAATCAAGTTAAAGTATTTATAACAGGGTAAAGTCAGAGTAGAGATGAGAAATAACAATTTAAAATGTTAACTTACAAATTTGTATTTAGCACTATCACAGATTTTATAAATAAGAAAAATAACAATTTTCACTCGCGTATAAAACTTTAGCAGGTCGATGATTTCGCTAGGAAGTTTGACAGGTAAAGAGATGATGTACCCCCTGTTGTTTTGTTTATATACTCATTATTTGGGTACTTAGGGTTCATTGAACTGTCGTCTGTAAAACAGCCTTTAGGGTATATCAGTATGAATAATTAATTATTGTTGTATACCTAAAGAGAAAGTAACACCTTTAAGTCATTACCCTTTGGTGATTGTTTTGACTGATTAATTTACTTGTGACAGAAATACCATGTTTGATGTAGGTATTTCTGCCACATTCCTCCCCTCCAAGAAACATCGAAGATGTCACGATATTCCGCAGCACATCACGGTTGCCACCTCTGCGTAAATCGAACCCTTCTGCCCGACCTGGTGGTGACTGGTCCCGCTGGCTGCGTTGAGGCCGTTGCTGTTGATGACGTCATGGAAGATGCTGCCTTTGGAGAGATGGGTCTTATTGTATCAGTCTGTAGTCTGTCTGTCGCTTGTTTACATGGCAGCGCCATGTATGCTGGTTTAACTCTGTCGATGCTGACCCTGACTGATTTGTCATTCTTTTGTATGACGATAGTCTTGCCGTCGTTTTCTTCAATTCGGTAAGGACCTTCGTAAGGTGGTTGTAACGGTTTCCTCACCGCGTCTGTCCGAAGAAAAACATGTGTGGCAGAGTTCATCTCCTTGTGTATGAATGATTTCTCGTTGCTGTGATTGGTCGCTGGCACCGGTCTCAATTGTCTCATCGTTTCTTGAAGACGTCGAGCCATGGTGTCTGGTGCCTCATCAGGATAAGATTCGAAGAACTCTCCTGGTAGATTGACGTTGCAACCCAGAGTTAGTTGTGCTGGTGAAGTCTCGCTGTCCTCTCTCGTCGCTGCCCGAAGACCTAGCAGTACTAGAGGGAGGCTTTTTGTCCATTGTGTCTGACTGGTCGCCTTCAGCGCGCTCTTCAGACTTCTATGCCACCGTTCTACCATCCCGTTAGCTTGAGGATGGAAGCTAGTGGTGCGAATTTTGTGGATGCCCAGTAGTCTACATATTTCTTTGAAAAGCTGGCTTTCAAATTGACGTCCCTGATCCGTGGTAATGGTTTCAGGAACTCCGAATCTGGCCACCCAATGCGTGATGAAGTTGACAGCCACCGTCTCGGCTGTAATGTCCTTGATCGGGATTGCCTCTGGCCATCGAGTGAATCGATCGATCATAGTGAGAAGATAAGTATAGTCTTCTGAAGGAGCAAGTGGCCCAACCAGGTCCAGATGAACGTGTCGAAATCTAGATGTCGGTGTGCTAATCGTGTTTGACACACTTTTATTGTGTTTGTGCACCTTCGATTTTTGACAGTTGATGCAATTTCTGACAATTTCCTTTACATCCTTGCTCATGTGAGTCCAGACGTAGCGATCCTTGACGGCTCGAATTGTCGCACTAACTCCCGAGTGTGAGAGTCTGTGAAGGTTATTAATGACGGTCTTCCTCAACTGTTTAGGTATGAAAAGACGATTCTTTCCTGTCGACACATCACACCATACTTGCAGCTGTGTGCCAGGTACCTCTGTCTTGCGGAATGAAAGAGCGGTGTTCCCATTGCGTAGGTGAGACAGCTCTTCATCGGTGTCTTGCAAATTGGCGAGGTTCTCGTAGTCGAGAAGGGTTGGAGTGTGTACTGTGTTGATATGTGGTGTTGCGTCGGTATGCGAAGATGCGTTGCTACTTGTAAATGCGTCGATACGTGACAATGCGTCTGCGACGTAGTTAACTTCACCCTTAATGTGAACTATATCGTTGGTGAATTGCGCAATAAAATCGAGTTGACGTCGTTGTCTCGGTGAGCCGTTGTCAGTCTTTTTTGTAAACGCAAATGTTAATGGTTTGTGGTCAGTCATAATAGTTATTTGCCTTCCTTCAATGTGTTCTCGAAAGTACCTGATGGCTTCAAAAATAGCTGATAACTCTCTATCGTAGGTACTGTAATTAAGTTGAGCTTTGGAAAACTTTTTTGAGAAAAATCCTAGCGGTTGCCAGTGTTCGCCAGTCTTTTGTTGAAAGACTGCTCCCATAGCTGTGTCCGATGCATCAGTGACAAGTGCGAGTTTTGCTCCCATTAAAGGATGTGATAGCAATGTTGCTTGCGTGAGTGCTATAATGGTTGCATCGAAAGCATTTTCCAGGCGTTCCGTCCATTGAATAGGGTTTTGCTTCCCTTTTCCCAAGCGAGATAACTCGTCGTACAATGGTTGTTGAGTTTTAATCGCTTTAGGAATGAATCGACGGTAGTAATTTACCATTCCCAAAAATCGGCGTAGTTGCTGTGCTGTGTGTGGTTTCGGAAAATTCTTGATTGCGAGAATTTTATCGGGAAGCGGTTGTGTACCATCTGTAGACACAAGATAGCCCAAAAACTTGACCTCGGTGTGTCCAAAGGAGCTCTTCTCACTGTTGATGACGAGACCGTTGGCTTCTAGTCTTTTGAAAATTGAACGAAGATGTTCTTCATGTTGTTCAGCGTTGTCAGAGGCGACAAGTATGTCGTCTATGTATACGACACAATAATCTAAATCTCCCAAGACTTGATTAATAAATCGGGTGAAGGATTGTGCGGCGTTGCATAACCCAAACTGCAGCGCAGTAAATTCGAATAACCCGAACGGGGTTATTATAGCTGTCTTTGGAATGTCAGCCTCTTCAATCGGTACTTGGTGGTAAGCTCTCACGAGGTCCAATTTTGAAAAAATTTTCTTGTCGTGTAGCTTAGGAGTAAAATCACAGAACTGAGGAATCGGATAGCGATCCGGGACTGTCATAGCATTGAGACGTCTGTAGTCTCCACAAGGTCTCCAGGTGTTGTCCGCCTTTCTAACCATGTGGAGAGGAGAAGCCCAGGGACTCTTAGAGGGTCGACATATTCCTTGATCGACCATGGTCTGAAACTCTTTCTTGGCCGCTTCCATCATTTCCGGTGTTAACCGTCTTGCTCTGCTGCATACAGGGGCTCCCTTTGTCTCTATGACATGCGTCACGCTGTGGTTAGATCTTGAGTGTTGCAAGGGACGTGTTAATGATGGATATTCTGCAAGAATGCGATGCCAACTGTCATTTTTGTTGACCGTTGATACGCCTGTGGCGCTGCAAACTGTTTGTTGGCCGTTCGAAGTCAAACCAGTATTATTGTCTATCAGTCTAGCTTGTTTTAGATCTACGAGGAGACCGTAGTGCGTACGGAAATCTGCGCCTATGATAGGTGTATCGACATCTGTGATGACGAATGTCCAAGGAAAATTTCTTCTCAGGCCCAGATTCACGTTGATGGTACGTGTGCCAAATGTTTTGATGACCGACCCGTTTGCTGCATATAACGCAGGTGATGGATCGATTCCCAGATTTGACTGTGCGTTTTTGTGATGCCTTGGAATGATTGAGATTTCGGCGCCGCTGTCAATCAGGAACTTCAACTTGTTGGAGTAGTCCTGGATGTGCAGCCTTGTTTCGTGGTGTTGCCTGGAGGTCGCTGCTACTGTGCCAGGCGTGCCTCGTTTCCCGAGGCCTTGAAGGTGCAAGGTTGCTCGCATCTTTTTGCTTTAGAGCCAAATCTATGATGATAAAAACATAAACCTCCTGGTGATCTGCTGCGCGATCTTGAGTTTCTTCGACCGAAGGTATTATGCCTTTGCCTGCTCCTACTTCGATTTTGCTGAGTCGATTGCATGGTCGTGGTTAAAATCGCTACTTGCTCGGCAAGTTTGTTGATCATCATCATCATGGTTTCTGGAGTTGATTGTTGCACCGAGGTTGACGGTGCGCTCTTGGTGGCTGATATCTGGCCTGCACCCATCACTTCAGCCACTCTGTCTGCTACTGCCGCCATTGTTTCCAGATTCTGAGCGTCGTCGACCGCGAGAACGACCTGCACCTGTGGTGGAAGTCTCTGGAGCCATAATGTTTTCAAGAGTTCATTATTGTGAAGGGTTGATCCTCCGAGATCCCTCATTTGACGAAGTAATTGCGAAGGCAGTCTGTCCCCAAGTTGGATGCCATCGATAAGTCTGGACAATCTCTTCGTTTCAGATTCCTTAAAGCGGTTGGTGAGTGCAGCCTTCAATGTTGAGTATGGTAGGTCTTTTGGCGGCTCGGTGACAACGTCTGAGATAGTTTCGAGGGTTTCTGGGTCGAGGTTGGCTACGATGTGGAAGTACTTCGTCCGTTCGTCAGTGACTCTGGAGTTGGTGAAAACAGCTTCGGTGTGAGCGAACCACAAATCTGGCTTGGTCTTCCAAAAAGTTGGCAATTGTACCTTGACTGATGATACTTGTTTGTCGTCGACGAAAGACATCTTGGTTGTTGGTAGTCGTCAAGTGAAAGTCAAGTCAGTAAGTCAGTCAAGTGTAATTTTTGGTCGACAGTGAAAGTTAAGTTTCAAAATAGCAAGATATTAAATTATTACACAGCAGGTATACTTGAGAAAATAAAATAAAAATAATTTAAAACTTTAAAAGAAAAATAGTAATAAAATGATTAAATTAAATTTGCAATTGACCAAATGAATGATTTTAATCACTTAAATATTAATTAAATGACAAACAATTGTAAAACAAAAACATAAAACAACAAAAGAATGCGTTTACAATGTTTGTTAGTAAACAACAAATATACCTAGGTAGGTATATAAGTATACCTGAGTTTGTATAGAAAAATATGACTCGTTCGTAGTGCGTGCTTCAAACGTGAAGTTAGGTTCAGTTAGTTTTGCTAACAAAAATATACGTACGCGGCGCGATTTTTTTGAAGTATTGAAATACTATTTAATTGCTCAAACAGTTACCAATTGTGGCTTTAATTAAATTAAAAATGTGTATAAAAGTGATAGCAATGTGAATAGCATTAAGTGAATACAGTGCAAAAGGTTTAAATTAAAAAATTCAGCCAATATAAAAACATCGATAAGAAAAAAATTATTGTTCCCGTACAAAAAGTCGGTTTATACGAAATGTCTGGAATGTTCCTCGCGGTAAGTGCGGTAAGAATGGGGTGGCGGGTTTGTTTACAACATACGTAGTATCGCGCGGTTTAAAATGTCCCGGTTTCAATGTGAATAAAATAGTGTGTGAAATTACAATTTAGGTACTGACATGTACGTTAATTGATAATTACAATAAAAATAATTTTGAATTACGCACCAGGAACGCGGTGATATGATACGAAACCCAAAATAAAATCGCAATATGTTATTGCGAAGTGACTTCGAATCACCTGGGAAAAATGATCGTGAAACGAAATGCAAATTCTACGAAATGATCTCTTTGCCTGTGTTTGTGATTGTGCTTGTTATTGTTAGTTCTAATCTCTCTCGGGAGAAAGAAAGGATTTTGGATTGGAAACTTACAAGGTAGGCAAACAAAATCTACTATAGTTCATTCACTTAGGAATTTACGCGTCCAGGTTTAAACCTACGTTACGGTAAAACCATACAGCAGGTTTAAACTCACGTTTTCGGGGTAACCACTAAGGCGGTGTGGCCAACTAAAGGCCAGTGTGTGCCTATTACCAATTGGGTAGGTCAAATAAAATTAGTAACCAGAGGGGTTTACTTATATATATATCATTAGAATCCTTAGTTAGGTTCTATATTTTTAGACTCCAGAAGGGAAATTAATGCAGAATGAACTTCTTGTTGTGACTTGCTGGAAGAGAGGTCACCAGAACAGAAACTGTTCGCTTAAATAGAGTGCGAACTCTATTAAGTATTATAAAAGGTTCCAACAAGTCACAATCAAGTTAAAGTATTTATAACAGGGTAAAGTCAGAGTAGAGATGAGAAATAACAATTTAAAATGTTAACTTACAAATTTGTATTTAGCACTATCACAGATTTTATAAATAAGAAAAATAACAATTTTCACTCGCGTATAAAACTTTAGCAGGTCGATGATTTCGCTAGGAAGTTTGACAGGTAAAGAGATGATGTACCCCCTGTTGTTTTGTTTATATACTCATTATTTGGGTACTTAGGGTTCATTGAACTGTCGTCTGTAAAACAGCCTTTAGGGTATATCAGTATGAATAATTAATTATTGTTGTATACCTAAAGAGAAAGTAACACCTTTAAGTCATTACCCTTTGGTGATTGTTTTGACTGATTAATTTACTTGTGACAGAAATACCATGTTTGATGTAGGTATTTCTGCCACAATATATATATATATATATATATATATATATATATATATATATATATATATATATATATATATATATATATATATATATATATATATATATATATATATATATATATATATATATATATATATATATATATATATATATATATATATATATATATATATATATATATATATATATATATATATATATATATATATATATATATATATATATATATATATATATATATATATATATATATATATATATATATATATATATATATATATATATATATATATATATATATATATATATATATATATATATATATATATATATATATATATATATATATATATATATATATATATATATATATATATATATATATATATATATATATATATATATATATATATATATATATATATATATATATATATATATATATATATATATATATATATATATATATATATATATATATATATATATATATATATATATATATATATATATATATATATATATATATATATATATATATATATATATATATATATATATATATATATATATATATATATATATATATATATATATATATATATATATATATATATATATATATATATATATATATATATATATATATATATATATATATATATATATATATATATATATATATATATATATATATATATATATATATATATATATATATATATATATATATATATATATATATATATATATATATATATATATATATATATATATATATATATATATATATATATATATATATATATATATATATATATATATATATATATATATATATATATATATATATATATATATATATATATATATAAAGATTAACAAAGGAATATAATCCATGCCAATTGAAATATCTTTCATTTAGCATTTCGTCAGATGTATAAAAGGATTTCTCGACAAGATATTTCTTTGTCTATCTCTTAAAACAACCTTCTTTCAAAGACCGTATGTGAGGTGCCAGTTTATTAAACAGCTTAATATACGAAGCTATTTGCGACCTTTGACAGTCTGCAATTTGCAGGTCTGTTGCACCTCGAGTATTATACCAATGATATTCCAAGTTCAGGGGAGTGTTTTTCATATTGCGTCGAGCAAAGGTGAAACATTCTTGAATGTAGGCACCAGCCAATGTGAGTATGCCCTATTTTTTAAAGTATTCAAATGATCCAATAAACATGCTCGTAATTCAACTATCTATTTGTTCAAGAGAATTTATTTTTCTTAAGATATCGACAAAGTATCAAGCCAAGATACGCGAGATTTGTATGCCAGGTCTATATTTTTCACGGTTTTTTCAACTTTAATATAAAAAAAAAAACAACTTAGAGTCTGTGTGTGTGTGTCCCTTATAACTTTTGATCCGCTCTATGCAGACAGCCCTAAAATTTCAGAATATTTTATAGGCCTACAAAACTTTTATAACTTTAAATTTTTGTTTCTGTCATGGGTTATCAACTTTTGAATTTACATTTTATTTTTCCATATATCTCAAAAACCAAATAAAGGATAGAACGCTGAGAATTGGTAGGTATCTATAAATGTAGACGAATACAAAATCTCAATTTTTTAAAAAAGTTTCAGAGTTTCTCAATCATTTTTACTAAGAAAAACATTTTTTATGATAAATTTATGTGTTTAACAGCATATATTTCCAAAGTTTAAAAAAAATCGAAAAAAGCCGAAACACCCCAACTAGATTTTTTATAAAACTTGAATTTAGAGACGACATTGTTTCATACAATTTGTAAGGCAGTAAACACTGCACAATATCTCACTCATTAGTTTGATACCTAACTTAATCTACAAACATATTTACATCATGCTGTTTTCATATTCTGGGTAGGAAAAACAGACTGACCTCCATACTATCCTATCCTAACTACATGTTTTATATAGAATGCAAAATATATAATAGAAATTTTATATAGAATACAAAATATAGAATGTTTTTTTTATTTTGGTACGTATTTTTCAATTATATATACTATCGCCATCGACAGTTGGATCTCATGCAATTAGTTTGAAAAAAAAGTATTGGAATCAAAGATTTCTATTTCTATGAGTCCACGATTAAAAGGATCTTCTATATTGAGTCACATACCTACCTACATAAATTTCTTTTTTGGATAATATTTTTCTTGTTTGAGTCAAAACACATCATATTTTGTACATGGGATTAAAAATGAACTACTTTATATCCGGGAAACTAATGTAAATTTACTTAAAAATAAAAAAAAACTAGACTTTACATATCAATCCATATGAAAATTAATACACTATGTATGTACAAATATGAGCAGAAAAAAAACAGCTTGGTTAAGAATGAAAGTCTGGTTAAAATACTTGAAGTTTGGACAGGCAAGAAGTATCGACTTGTGTATAATATAATATTCATATTTATTTGTGTTTGAAGAAGTACAAAAAGGAAATGAATATCAAGAAAATTTATATTAAATGCCTACATAATATATATTATAAGTTTGCTTATTGCGCAGAATTCATTTCATCTTCAATTTAACTTATTGGCAACGACATGGATAAAGTTTTTACATTTTTGAGATCGAATAATTAGTTTAAATAAGTTGAAATTTTGTAAGATTATCACTGGAAGCAGTTTCAGTCTCTAATCGAATTATCAGGAAATCAACGCTCTCGAGAAGATTCGAATTAAATTTCTTTTCAACTTATAATTTATTTCCTACGACATCTTTATTTTGTTCCTACTACAGTTTCTTCTCAATCTTTCACGTTACATTTAGCCACGTCTTTCTATAATATAATTCTATATATACTTCCACAGTTTTTTATATACATCTATTAATAACAAATTACTTTAAATATTTATAAATCAAATTTGCAGAATTTTGTATAGGTACTTTGTGTACACTTGATGACGATACATAAAAACGAGTATTTTTTGTAGAAACTTAGGTATATGCCGATGGCTATCAGGACATATATTGTTTGTCCTTATTTGATAGTTTTCAGTAAAATCTAAATGAATTTTCATAATGCTGGCACATTTTCTTGTAGTTTTCATTTTTAAATTGACTATATCTTTTGCTGTACCTAATGCATATGGAAATACAATATTTTTACATATCAAAGACAAAGTCGACCTCTATATAATTTGTATCATAAAAATTTCACCAAAAAGTGGACATATGTACAATATAAGTCCAGTTACCTATCGATGCAATGAAATTATTTATCACTTTCCTGAATTAAATCTTGCTGAAGTTTTATATACTTGATGACAATAGAACGAGTGGGTTATAAACGAACATTTATATTAAATCTAATTTTAAACCATTTACCATCGTCAAGATGAAATTTCGTATAAGTAGGTATTTACACAGTTGCTTCCGATGGCAATATATAAAATCGTGAGGTGTATGGCCACCACTAAACTCTGTACAACTGTTAAATTCAATCAAATTTCAAAACACTTACCATAGTCCGATACTGTAGTAATTTTATATACACTCTATTACAAAGGAATGGGCTCGCCAACACATTAAATTCAATCTTATTTCAAATCACTTCTTTTTCTTATTGAAATTTTGTATATGTACTTCTTTCCTTCCCTTTTCTTTCAAATTTATGTATATTCTTGACCTAAGGCGGTGTATTATAGATACTTATTCAATAATAATAATTTATTATCAACATTTATCAAGACAATGTTGCTAATTAAGAAATAAAAACAAAAGAGAAAATAATACACTAACCAAAACTTTGATATTCATTTTATCTCGTGATGTAGTACCTATTCTCGTATTAATAGTTGGCATCGGTTTTTTGGACGTAAAGAAACCAGGATCTATATATAGCTTATATTAGGCGCCACGGAGCCCTTTTTAATGATAAAATATACATATGTTCTTGTTAACTTTATGAAAATTTAAGAAAGAAAGGTGAATAAATTAAACGAATTATAAATATTGTGCTCAGTAGCTCATTTTTGCTTATTTATAAAATACGAATGACAATTAACGCGTGTGTCGTGCTTCCTTTTATAATGTACACTCGCACACCTTTCGTTGGTTACCCTACATTTTTTTATTTAATTAAAAAATTGGGCAACGTTCAATAATATTTTTTTTAGCGATATAATAAATAAGAAACACGTAAGTAATTGTAACTTAATCCGCCCACCTTTGATTTCATGTTACATGTAGGTACTCACTGCTGATAACAAAACAATATGAATATGAATGAATGTATGAATAACCTAAAATATGCCAAATCCCATGTGGGATTTTTGGCATCAACACTCTTTCTCAATCACTGCCCTACTCATATTGAAATCATGAACCTTGCGGCAGTAATTATTTGCCATCGAAAGTTTTAAACCTACTCTAGTTTATGGATTCCTGGTTTGACCGGTATAAAATTGATTTTATTAGCTTAAAACTGTCAATAAATTAATGAAACAATTGATATAAAATCAGCACGTACCTATATTAATTTAATGTTTAGTTACTAGGAGTACATAAGAATACGAAGGTACATGGACCACGTCCAACATCTACTTAATAGTATCGAATAAAAAGCTATTACGTAAATTTTTAATACGCGTTTCTCAATAGGGTTGGCGATTTTAAGGACGAGGGTCGAATCACGTATCGTATGGGACTCTTGTTGTATTGTCAAACTATGAAGATATTCTTTGGGCGACTAAGGACATTACCTTTTAGATTACTTTGTTGAATTAAATTTCAGGGAATCTCATTATGTCCGTAGCTATATACTTATATACAAATTTTATGTTGTATATAAGTATATAGCTACGTATAGTATGTTGAACTTTTTTCTTTCTCATTCTGAATTTTGCTCGAAAGCATCTTACGTTGTCCTTATTATCTTATAAAATATTTTTTTATATAAAGATAACTATTTAACACATAATAATGCGAAAACGGCGAATGATGAATAAAATGAAATATTTGTAGTAAACTAAAAAGTATTTAATCTTTCAATCATGCGAAAGACATGTTTTATTATTTTTGTTTTAGGAATGATATTTTTTTGAGTGACGAGTTCAGCGTTGTTCACAACCATCACATTTTTTATGATTTTTATAGTATTTATTCTTATTTTTGTTAATTGAATGACTATATTGACTATTTATTTATATGTATCTGTTAACACACGATTCGTCTTTCCTCTCTAAATACTTTTTGCCTTTTTAATGGGATGGCTATAATTATTTTATCTAGTTTGTAATGGTTAGGTATCACTTCCAGTAACAATTACGTTCTAAACCGTTTGTTTTAGTTACTACACATCTCAATAACTTGTCTGGTTGGTTGGAAGAAATTTCAATTAAAGCTTAACCAATGTACAATATCAATTTATAAGTAATTACTTAAATAATTATAAATACTAAATTATGGAATAATTAAACTAAAAATTATAAATACTAAATTATGGAATAATTAAAATTATTGTTTTACATTTTGTAGTTTTAAAATACTGTACACGAAAAAAAAAAATTATTCTATCAGTGGGTGAACGCATGAAGCCTAAAAACGATTACTTGTAACTCCCCAAGGAGAAGAATAATAAGTTTCTGAATCTAGGAAGTGTGAAATAGCAAAGATTATATGGAATAGGTAAGAAAGTACGCATAAGTGTGTATACTTTGAGAGATTTGAGAGTTTCAGAATCCCAAAAAGATCTCAAGAATTCCCAAAAGATGAAAGTGAAACTGAAAATCATTTTCTAGAGAAGAAGGCAATTCTATAACAAAAGAATGATGATTCTAGAATAAATAAAAGCAAAGATTTGGGTTCTATGTATTGTTCATATTAGGTTAAGTAATGTTACAGGTAGGTACCTATAGAGCGTATTTACAGACATTGTGTATCAACCTTTTTGCTCACATATTCAGATATCAAAATGGGCGGCCTGATGAGGATATCGAAAGAAGAGTTATGGAATGTAGCTTAGTGAATGGAGCACATAGACCAGTTATGAAGGCCCTTGTATACCCTGGGTATATCTTCAGATATGTAATATACAACATTTTATCGTGCAAAAAAGGTAAAATTTAGAGTTTTTTTTAAATAGCAAGAATAGTTATTAAAATATTATAAAAATAAAAAACTCAGCTGGTAGATTTTAATATTCTCTTACGATTGAAATAAACATCTACTTCATAGGCCTTATAGTTTTTTTCGCTTCTCACAATAAAAATATAAAAGGGTTTTACTAAAACTTATTTACAAGAAAAGTTTTTAAACAAATTCAATAACACAAAACACAAAATTCACATAAAGATATACATACAAATCTGGTTTCAAAGACATATATTTTGTGGGTAATAGGGAAAGTATTTTCAAAATATACTATATAGGTAGCCTCTTAATGATGGAAACGTATCAAAGAATGCCAAAGCTGCCATTCATAACGTAATCGTAGTATCGCCCATGACGTATGCAAGTGAAACCTGGACATGGCAGAAATCGCACGAAAGCAGAATAAATTCAATTGAAATGAAATCGCTAATAAGAATTTTTAATACATAGAACGATGTATGACAGGGTAAGAAATTAGGACACAAGCAATTAATGTAAGATGAAGAAAAATGTAATTAATACAATGAAAGTTAACACATTGAGATGGTTAAGGAAGAATGCATAAGGAACGCCTGACGAAGAAAATATACTAAGCTAAAGAAAAGGATTTATCTTTTGTACTTCGTATACTATTAGGAATGTACCTACATCACCAGTTAAGGGGACGTATAACGCTAAATCTAGTGACTGAAAACATGATATATTTAAACCGCCTAATACACTATGAAATTACGCTTTAGTAAGAATAACTATCGCGTGCGTTAAATAAGGTTTTTACGTGATTTAAAATTATCGTAAACCCAAAATTTGTTGATTTTTTGCATTTTAAGAATAAACCTTAGTTGAAATGATAAAAAACATTATTGGTCATTCACTTTGATTTTATGCACACTTAAGCATATAAAATATTTATTTCTCTACGACACATAGTTATGGAGTAATTAAAAAAAAATGCTGTAAAAAAGGATATTTTTAATATATTATCTTTTAGGGGAATTTAGGCTGAATTTCAAAATTGTATGACGAACATTCACTAGAGAAATGTTGAAAACACTTATGGCATTTTTTCTAGAAAGACACTGTTTAACATATTTGAGGAATTTGATTTGAAATTGGGGTGTTTAGGTTTATGTGCCCCCTTAATAAGGTCCTTACCACGGGACAAATCTTGATAAAATCTAAATCTTATATAGTGCAAATTATAATTATGAATATGTTTTTTAGTAATTCCAAAAAATGTATCAATGTGTACTAACAAACATATTTTCCGCATACTGAATTTCTTTAAATGAACATGGTACAATAAATTGAATTATCTAATGCATTTATCTCACAGATTAATTTTCTATTTTTGATACAACCCATACTATTATTTGTCAGATAACATCCATTTGTCTTGCGATCTCGTCTGTTGATCTCTTACTATTTTTTCTTCTACTTGCTGTGAATAAATAATAACTATATACCTACATAATATATATTTCTACAGATGTATAAAGAAAGACAGACATAGAAACGAGCTGGGAGAGCAACATGTCATGTCAAGCTACGTTTGACATGTGACATTGGGGATTCATTAAAAATGTGATCGCACGAGTACCAGTACTCTACGTGATCGTGATACTTCCTTAAAACCACTGGGGTTTGATACAAGGGTTCATACAAACATTATTTTTATAGTATGTCTTCTCTAAGTAAGTTCTCAACTTTGTAAGATGATTTGACTGACATCAGTTTTAGTCTGATCAAATAAGCGCTCTAGGGATGATTCAAATAAAATTTTCTTTTAACTCTAAATTTCGTACGATATCGTTTTATTTTTAAATTGGTATCCACAGTCTACTATCAAAAATTACTCTGTTTTTATCGTGGATTTAATTATAAAATTTTGGTGACAGGCAAATTATTCGAAAAACAATTATTCGAATGCTCAATTTCACGAAAATCAATTTAACGAATGGCAATTATTCGAATCACATTTTTTCGAAAAACAATTTTCCGAACACACAATTATCAGAATTTACAATTGTTCGAATTTTTATGACGTCATGTTGGTAGTATTGTGAGAGGAACAAACCATAGATTTTTATTATAATATACTAGATGTCGTAGTTAGCAAATTTTGTATGAATCGAAAACAAATGACGAAATGACTCACTTTTTACACGGATATTATGTATAATAAAAATCTATGGAATAAACAACATGGCGATGCACCGCGCTGTCAGATATCCTAGGATGTACACCTATTTTTTAAACCTAAACCTACAAAACTTTGGTAAAAATAGTTTGGTTAGGTTTGTTTGTAGTTATAATTGCGACTGGCGTGAGCCAGTTGCATTTTATATTTAAAAAAGTAACTATAATATTAAAATACAATAACTAAATTGATGGTGTGAATACTAGATAAACATAAACTGGTGTACAAACTAGGCTATCCCGCGCTGTCAAATATCAGTTATTAAAAATGTGCAAACATTCGTACCCAACAATAATACAACAAGTAATAATAGTCTTCATCGAATATATTTTACTGGCAACAAATATGTCAAAGGAGGCAACATAATGACACAAAAATATATTAAATTCGGTTAATTGGTTTTCCAACAAATGTTAGTTCGAATAATTTGCTTTCGGACAATTGTCATTCTGATAACTGATTTTCGAAAAATTGTTATTCGTACAGTTGCGCATTCGAACAATTGTGTTTCGAAGAATTTTCATGTAATCTCAAATTTTGGTAAACGATTCTTGAGTTTTATTCCTACATATACATGCATCATCTCATTGTTATTTTGACATTGTCCGTTCCTCTGTTTCACTTCTTTTACGCACTATTTATTTATTTATTAACTTCATGTACAATAATGTGTACAGTGGCGGGTTTACTTCCATAAGGCTATTTCTTCCAACCAACCAAAGAAACGTGAAGCTATAAATAGTGAAGTGGTAGGTAAACTAAATTTATAACAAAAAAACAAACACGTAACATTATTAAATGTAAATTCACAGCAACAAATAAAGGAAGGAGATAGAGGTTGTGGGATGAGAGAGAGGTCGGAGAAAGGATGTAAATTAGGTAAGAGTTATTAGACAGGTATAACAGCCTTAATATTTTTAAAAGAATTGAATCGATTGAGACGTCGTAATATCATCACTTATCAACTCTACTGATAGATAAAGGCTTCTTTCAAACATTTATAATCCTATATGTTCCCCGCTTTTTTATTTAAAAATTGTGTATGCCCTTTGTAATACATAAATATATATACATCCCCATCGAAATCGGTTCTTTCAAGATCTATCTGATATGTAGGTGATGTTGTCAGCCTATAATATCTTTGTGAAGTTTATTTCCACATTCAGTGATCAATTTCATGTCCACTGCCATTTTTTATGCACAATCAATGATATTTGAGGCTCCATATAAATAAATTTTTCTGTCTTTTAGACATATTTTTCACAATTATATTTATGTAGTGGAACTAACATCTTATGTTGGCTTAACTTACATTTCTTGCACTCCTAACTTCCTCGAGGAACACCTTGTTTCGTCAAACTTTGTCAAATATTCTTTACATTATTTGTTCAAAAGTGTCTTTAAGCACTTATTTAACCTTACATTCTTATTCGCAGTATCCTCGTTTGTTATCCTGTCATATGTTGTTATACTACACATTAGTCTTAGAGACCTCGTTGTCCTACTTCGATGGCGAGTCCATGTATCACTGGCGGAGGACAATTAATCAAAAGAGTGTTCATATCACATTTCTTACACGAAGGGATATTGGAATGTTGGAAACATAGTCCATATTGGAATACAGCATTAGATCTTGCACAGTTCCTACATTTTTAATACATTTACAGAAAAATGTGTAAATTTATTCCGATGCAGGCTATATATTTATTAAATTCGGCCTTCGTGGCTCAGTTGGTTAGGTATTTGACTGCTCATCCAAAGCTCTTGGGTTCGATTCCCAGTGGAGACGCAGTTTTTAATTGTGTTTAAATACTTTTTATTGGGAGCGTGTTAAATTAATATTTAACATTGTACCTGTTAGTTGCCCCAGAAGTAGTAGGAAAAAAATATGAAAATTGCTTCTCGGGCAACTAACAGGTGCTATGTCAAATTAAAATTTATCATACACCCAATAACAAGTTGCCACATTCTGGAATCTTACGATATTTATCGTCTCACAGATCCAGACTAAAACTTTTTTTTTCTTTCTTAAATTATGTAACTATTTTTTTCTTCTTCTTTTTTTATTTAATTTTTGTAACCGAATTTTATCTTATATATGTAACTCATACTTATGTGATTGAATAAGAGCTCATGTAATTTTGTGTGCATCCATAATTGGACGTCCAGCACTCGTAATAATGACCAATATTATTTTCTTTTATGAAAATTGTAAGTTGGATGTCTGTCGATGTACCCTTTTAATAAAAAAAAAATAAATAAATAAAATAAAAAACACAATTCAATACCGTCTCCACGGGGTCGAACCCGGGACCTTTCGCTCAGGTTTCAGATGTCTAACCATATGAGATTTGATATAGATTTAGATGAAATGGTTCATTGTGATGATTGGATCGAGGTGAGAAATGGCAGAACGTAAAATGTACGTACAAATGTGAGGTAATAGAATTTTAGAAGGAAAATAACATGACATGATTTTTTCCTAACAATTCCTTAACAACACATAAATTTTGAAAATGGGTTGTCTTTTTGATCACCTATACACTAGTGTTTGGCTTTTTCTCTACAATTTACTTAAATGTATGTATCTCAAATTATAAATCATCTCAAAAACTATTTTTACATTTTTCATATGGAAATAACTCCCCACTATATCCCCTTGGGTTACTTACTTACTTACTTATTCACCCTGTTCTTGAGTCCAGTATTGGACAAAGGCCTCCCGTTTGGACTTCCACTGGTCTCTATCCTGTGCCATTCTTCGCCATTCAGTACCTGCCACTTTTTTGATGTTATCGGACCATCTGGTCTGGGGCCTTCCCACGCTTCTGCTTCCCGTTCTTGGTCTCCAGTCCATCACAATTTTTGTCCATCGTCCATCTGACATCCGAGATACATGTCCCGCCCAACTCCACTTTAACTCCGCTATTATTTTGGCCACATCCGCTACTCCTGTGTTCTTCCTAATCCATTAATTAGTTTTGTGGTCCCTTAGCGAGATATTCAACATTCTTATTTCCATCGTTCTTTGTGTCACTCTTAGCTTTTCCATCATTTTCTTAGTAAATGCGGATGTTTCAAAGCCGTAAGTGAGCACAGGAAGTACACAAGCGTCAAAAACTTTTTTCTTTAAGTGGATTGGGATATTTGTAGATTTAGGAACATTTGATAATTTGCTGGACGCTGCCCATCCTAGACCTCTTCTTCTTTCTATTTCAGCTTCTAAATTATATCATCCCAGTTTCACGGTGTGACCGAGGTAGACATATGATTCTACTCAGAAATATCTTGACCATCAATTTTTATGGGTTCTGAACCTATAGAGGACATAGACATAAGTCATAAGTTAAGTTATTAGCGAGGAGTAAAAATTAGTAGGTAGGTACTATATTATGTATCTCAAAATGAAATCTCCGCATATGAGATGTGACGACAAGAATAAAAAATATTGTTTAAGTATTAAAGCGTAAAAAATCTCTTTCCTCGTATATACATGTATGCCTTTCTTAGTATCGTATAAAATTTTATATTCACACTTAATATCATTTTTGCTACACGAGAAGAGCAAATTAAATATTGTGCTAGAAAAAACATATGTCTCTAATATCACAATGAAAGTGAACGTATGCAGTTATAAAAAACAGTTTTTCTTTTCGGAAAATCACACTATGGTTTTATCGTACATTCTAATTTATTTTTCATCCAGGTTCAGTATAGTTTTAAGTCACCGAGTCATGCCCTCCACTGTGGCTCTTTCACAAAATAAAATTGACTTAATAATAATAATAAACCGTTTATTTGTTGCCATTATTGTTACATCACATAAAAACAAAAAAAAATATACAATTTTGAACTACAATAGACAACAAAAAGGCAATTGCTCAGCTGCGCACTACGAGGTATCCCTGGAGTGCTGCTGGTTTTCAGTCTTTATAAAATTGACTAATTAAAGTTAATGTCAAAGAACAACGCGGAGTAAAATAAAGATGAAGTGTTGAGTTGTCGAGGATTGAGAAAGGCACGTTGAGATGGTTTGGATATATTAGACACGAGGAATAAAAGGAAATAGGTAGACGAAACAAGTATACAAGACGATCCTATAAACTTACCTCAATCAGATTGTGGAAGTTTTTAGCAAAGGCCTAAGACTTGTCACGTGTTAGGTCCGACATATTGTCAGGTGATCTAGTGGCAATACATTTTAAATGTAGCTGTTCGCAATTACACGATAACGACGAGTGTGAACAGCTCCATTTAAAATGGATTGCTACTAGATCACCCGACATTTTGTCGGACCTAACTCACGACAAGTGTGAACAGCTCCATTTAAAATGTATTGCTACTAGATCACCCGACATTTTGTCGGACCTAACTCACGACAAGTGGGAACAGCTCCATTTAAAATGTTGCTACAAGATCACGTGGGAACGGTCCGTAAGTATAGGTAAATAAAATTACTACATATTTTTATGAAATATGTAGTAATGTTTTGTTTTGAAATAATTTAAAAATTATTAAATAATTTAAAATAATTTAAATTTTCAAATATGTTTTGATATTTATTGAAGTATTGGTTAATTAGTGATTAGTAATTTTTTTTATTGTGTGCCTACCAAATGAAATGCATATAGGGTGTAAACTATCATCTCCCAGTTCATAAATATATAGCCACAAATATATAGCCAATAAATATTCATCCGTCCAAATACTTTTTAATTTATTGGACCATTCCGCTATTCTTTTATCTTTAAGGGGGCATATAAACCTAAACACCCCAATTTCAAATTCCTCAAATATGTTCAACAATGCGTTTCTTTAAAATATACCATTTTCAACATTTTTCTAGTGAATGTTACTTGTACGCATAGAAAGTATATTATAATTCTATGCTTGTACGATAGAACGTCTCGGCGTTTATTTAAACCAAGCTAGAAGCATCATAAAATTATAGGTAGGTACTATGATTAAATGAAAATAAATTAAAATTAAATGTGGCCAAAACCAAGTTTCTAATTATAAGTGACCATGGACAAAATGACAACTTAACATTAAATATTGATAATGAAAACATCGAAAAAGTTAAATATATGAAATATTTAGGTATATTGATAGATGATAAATTGAAATTTGATAAACACTTTGAATTTAATATGAAAAAATGGCAAAAAATTTGTTTCTTAAAAAGAATAAGAAATAACTTAGATTTTCACACATCAAGATTAATTTTTAATTCAATTGTAATTCCCCATTTAAATTATTGTTCTTGTGTCCTTTTCCTCTGCAATGAAACTCAAAATAGAAAATTACAGATCATTCATAATATGGGAATGAGAACAATTTTAAAATGTAACAGATACACAAAAATAAACCTAATGTTAAATAAACTAAAATTAATGACAGTAAAGCAATACATTATATATATAACACATTAACTTTGATTTTCAAACTAAAAAATAATATGCTTCCAAATTATATGCAGAAAAATATATTATTCAATGCCAATGTTCACACTTACCCTATGAGAGGATGTCAGGATTTTAGACTTCCAAAAACGAGATTAACAAGTACACAAAATAGTTTATACCATAAAGGTCTTAAAATATATAATAGTTTGAAACCAAACACAAAACAAACCACGAGTCTTGCCACCTTTCGTAGGCTAGGTGCTGAGTACATAGTTAAAAATTAATTATTAATGTTCTCCATACTTTACATTGTTTTAATAATTTAGTGTCATACCCTGTACCTGTACCATAATTTATTAATGTGTAAAAAAAAATTGTATACTTTTTGTTTTCACTAGATGTATTAATTTTTGTATTTTTTTACGTCTAAATAAAAGTTACTATTATTATTATTATTATATTATAATTATTAGCTACATAAGAAGGAATACATTTAATATTCTATAGGATATTAGCTTTGTCTAGCGAAAGCGTGTTTTTGATAATTAGTTTTTAATTAAATTATAAACCTTATCATGAACATCATTCTAAAATAATATAGACATCCATATCACGAATCATAAAATTGATACTGTATTGAATTGTGTTTTATTTCGTTTGTTAAAAAAATTAATTAATATACGTATAGAGTTTCTCCCAGGTGATCGTCTAAATCGGAGGAACCCGACAGGACACACGAAGAAGAAGAAGAATACATCATCATCGATACTACATCTGCTAATAACTAGGTACATTTATGAAACTGAAATACCTGTGATAAAACTTGTATGTGTTTGGTAATATTACGTGACTGTTCTTAGAACAGAGAATAAAATTATGTTCCCGATTGAAAGATACAGAAAATCACGTAATTTCCCGAACAACCAAATGTCAAAAACACCCACTAACGTATACAATAAATATGGAATATGTATGTTTTCTTCTATACTTAAGCTACGATTGTGAATGCTTCGGTTACATTAATTATTTGTTAATGTTTTTACTCCTCATTACCCCAAGGGGATATTTTTTTACATATACTAAAAATAACATTTTTTTACTAAGCAATATTACAATTAAATTGGGTTGGTTTATACCACCTCACTAGGCCAGGCCTGTTCCGAGGCAGTAGACTTATAACATAATATTAATTACTAAATAACTGTAAGCTGCAATATAGAATGATTGTGTAGCTCATGGTCCACTTATTGAGTCCTATGTTAGTAGTTTTGTCGTGTATGTTGTTATGAATTGAGAATTTGCTGACAATAGTTGATCCCTTTGTTATTCATTTAACCATGTATGTGTTGTAAGTTTAATTCTTGTGTATAGTTTAAATACTCGGCGGATATTTTGTGGTTGGTCATATTAACCGTTTTGGCATGTGAATTTTGCCCTAAACCACTATATTTTGAGTCACTATGCGACATGTTTCGGCAGTGCTGTCCTGCCATCGATGGCAGCCGGTGGAGCCGTTCGATGGCAGGACAGCACTGCCGAAACATGTCGCATAGTGACTCAAAATATAGTGGTTTTGGGCAAAATTCACATGCCAAAACGGTTAATTCTTGTGTTTTATATCAACACAATAGTATATTGGGGAGTTATGATTCGAAATTTTTAAGGATATTTTAACAAAACAAAACAACAATAAAAAAAATATGAATATCGTACTCGTATAGTACGACCTTAAATAAAAAAATAAATAAAAAAACAACCTATAATTGAATATGTTTACATAACATGAAATAAAAAAAAAATAATTGAAACACTATTTGACACAAATTTAATACTTTCAGTGCTATAAATGACATTTTTGCTGTATTAGTTGAGATGTTAAGTTTACGTGCTTTATTTATTGATTTATATAATCTATGTACATGTGTACAAAGGCAGATTTATTGCCATAAGGCAATTTCTTCCAACCAACCCGAGCAACGTGAAGACTCTAAGTTAAATTGGTACAATACTCATTTAGTGAGAAATAAATTGATAAAAAAATAAATAAAGGAGTAAGAAAAAAATAAAAGATTAAAAAAAAATGAAAAGAGAGTTAAAAAAAAGAATAGTAAAAATAAAACTGATCATTACAATGAGGAAAAGGAGGTTACCGAAGGATATAGAAGAAATTCAGGAAGTATTTGACAAAAAAAGTTTTTTTAGTTTACCTTTAAATATTTGAATGGATTGAGATGACGTTACTTCATCACTTAGGCCATTCCATAGTCTAGCTGATTGTACTTGAAAAGAAGAGCTGAAAACTTCTGTATTGTGAATGGGGATAGCTAGTGTAGTACGTTCAGCAGATCGAAGGGATAGGCCGAGACTTGACAAAAAAACGACGTTATTTTTTATATATTGTGGTGAATAGGGATTATAGATAATCTTATTAAGTAATGACAGTATATGAATATTACGACGATCTCGTATCTTTGGCCAACGAAGTATAATTCTACCAATCGAAACATGATCAATTTTTTTTAGATTGTAAATGAACCGTATACAGACATTCTGTAATCGTTCCACTTTATTTAATAATTCTTCATTGGCATCCAGATAACACACATCACTGTGATCAAGCAATGGAAGAAGTAAGGATTGAGCTAGTGCAATTTTACAATGTATTGGAAGAAAGTTCTTCAATCTATCGAGAGAATGGATATTATAAAACAGAGTTTTGCTGACATGAGAAATCTGTCCATGCCACGAAAGATCTTCATCAAAAAAAATACAAAGATTTTTCACCATTTTTGAGAAGGGTATGTGTTGATTGTTAATTTATAGAGATGGAAGAGGTGAATTTTTAAGTTTAGACAGCAATCGGGGATTACCAATGATAATAGCCTGAGATTTTGACTGGTTGACAAGAAGACCGTTCTGGGAGGACCATGATGAGATAAAGCTGAGATCTTCGTTCACAATATTAATAGCATCAACATACTCATTCACATTAAATTGAATATACATCAGTTGAAGATCGTCTACAAAGAGATGGTACTGACACTTTAGTTTATGAGTTATTGAGTTGATAAAGATTGAGAATAGAAGAAGAGACAAGACACCACCTTGAGGAACCCCAGCCTTACGAGTGGTATGATCAGATATTTTCTCCGCCGTTTTAATGGCTTGTTTGCGATTATATAGATAATCTTTGAACCATGTCAGTACTGGTTGCACTTAAAATTAAATAAGGCAAATGTTTTATACTTTTTAGTGCATTTTTTGTGATTCTTCAGTTTTGTTTATTTAATTTGTTGCATTGAATTATTCAATTTTACCTTCATCCAGAATTGTCGGTTGAGAAAGCAAGTATGTCGCATAAATCTAATTAATGCTATGGTATTATTTCATGTTAAATTATATGTGGTTTGCCGTTATAATATAACTTGTCTGTATTGGCGAAGGCGCATTTCGACCTGACCTCGTCTACTTCTGGTACCGTGGTCAAAACAATCTGAAGCTGAAATCGAATTTGTTCTGCACTAAAGTAATTAATTTGTCTAAAAGCTAAACGCTTACACAGTGGTATCACCCTGTATAAACAGTCACATAGCAGACACAGCAGGCCAAGTCAGTAAAAAAGTCGAGATCCGACAACGTATCGCCGCTCTTCTCGCCATGTTTACGCCCGTGACGACAATTCGTAGTCACTAAGCGTTGTCGAGTTCGTAAATGCACTTATTAGTATTTGTCGCCGTTTGGCTGGCTTGCGGTACATTTTTGAATTATCATTTATGGCAATACACAATATTTCCCCATGATTTGAATAAATGTCAAATTTGTTTACATAAATTTGTTAAATAAATATAATATGGTCATATTTTAAGCACGAAAGCAAGTTATAATACGATTAAATTAAGTTTCTTTTTTGTTTATTGAATGTTTTGAGAGTAATTTTAAAAATTATTTTTAATTATATTTCGATCAATTTATCAAGTGTGATGACAGCAGCGTGTTATATTTTTACTAAAAACTACGCCGAATTTTCTTTTGTTAAGTGTTAAAATACATAAGTGATAAAATAGCTTACAAGAATACTTTCTCAAAATCAAAAATTATTTCAAATCTAAGTATACCTACGGAAAACATTTACGGACGCATATTTCCAATAAATATGTAACCATATAAAACCTTTGTTACGCGGTAATTAACAATAAAAGAATTACGCGGAATATTTAAGGGGTTTGAAGAATCTCTTAAACGGCGTTGTTTAACCCGTTTATATAATTATTCTCAAAATAAATATGAAATTCGGCATTGTTTGCGTAAAAAATGACATTCAATTCAACATGGCGGCGTTAGATGTCACTCGACTCGATGTCGACCCAATCTCGCCGTCAAATAAGTGGGCGAGAACGATTCGACGCGTTATCTGCTTAGTGACTACCAAAACTGTCAAAATATCGATTAGTCGATATTTTGACAGTTAATCTCGACATTTATCGGTCGAGATCTACTTACAGACTTAGCCTGCAGTATTCCACACAGAAATCGTAAAATAGTTTTCAATTACAACTGCGAGTAAAAACGGCGAGACTTTTGATATGAAGTCAAATTTTAAGATCAAAGACGAACGTTTTACCTTTTTACGAAGTCTACGATTTTTGACATTATCTTTGATGTTGTGAATGAGCACACTGTGTTCACGATATGGACGGCCATTATCGATAATCATTTACCGAAAGCATCGTATTGTTTGTGGATACTTCAGTAATATTGAGAAATCAGAATCGGCGTCTGTATGTATGTTTGATTATATAAATGTTACGATCATAAAATATTGCGTTTTTATTTTTCTTCAAATGTATGATATTACGTAAGTAGGTATTTTAAAGTGCTGACTCCAAATGGACTATGAAAGTGCTGGAATGGTGACCAAGAATGGGCAAAAGAAGTGCTGGAAGGCTAGGAGAGATGATCTGATGATATTGGATGCGGTCTGCCAAAGATAGAGAGCTGTGGAGGTCTCAGATGGAGTCTTATGTCCATTACTGGACGAAGGAGGGCTGAGGATGACGGAGAAGAAGATGAAGGTATTTTAAAAAAGAATAGGTAAATAGTATACAAAATAAGTGAGATAAAGAAGGATATTGTAATCAAAATTAATAGATTTTTTTGAGATGGTAACGATTAACACAATAAATACTTTTTTTTATTAAATTTAAAGATATAACTTTGTATTAACCACGTTTTTTGGTTGAAACGATGCGACCGGTTTCGGAACTAACCGTTTCCTCATCAGGCTAACTTTCAACTGAAATAGAATGTGACGACGTGCTTACAAGAAATCTATGGGGGCGGAGGTAGAGGTAGGGTGGGGGTACTTAGGGTTGGGTCTTGTGTAGGGTGGGTACGATTGGCTGAAGGATTAGAAGTAAAAGAAAACATATTTAATAATGGACTGAAAGATAAATTTAAATTAAATTTAAAAATTTATAAAAGAACATATTAGATGTATAAACAATGATAATTTTTCGGAATTCGCAGAACACTTAGTACTTAATGATCATCGATTTAATATGCAATCGGGAACAAAAATTTTACACGTCAACAAAGTAGGTCTCCGTCTTGATAATTTAGAGTCGCTAGAAATTAAAAAGTGTGTTAATTCAAAACAGAACATAATAAACAATCAGTTAAATTTATCTTTCAGTCCATTATTAAATATGTTTCCTTTTACTTCTAATCCTTCAGCCAATCGGACCCACCCTGCACAAGACCCAACCCTAAGTACCCCCACCCTACCTCTACCTCCGCCCCCATAGATTTCTTGTAAGCACGTCGTCACATTCTGTTTCAGTTGAAAGTTAGCCTGATGAGGGAACGGTTAGTTCCGAAACCGGTCGCATCGTTTCAACCAAAAAACGTGGTTAATACAAAGTTATATCTTTAAATTTAATTTGTTAAATATGAACCACAAAGTTAAAATTCAAACATTTGAAAATACTTTTTTTTATTATTTTGATTTCCAGTTCCTTGAACGAAACGGGCCTTTGGTGCGTTATTTTGAATTGCACTCAGGGAATTATTATCTGAATTGATCTAATATAATGCATAGAACTAATCTGATACACCATATGATTATTATCATACAGACAGATGACTTATACTTGTGCACTGAAGTAACCTCCCTAGAATAATTGTATGCATAGAAACGGTGACAGGAAAATTATTCGAAAAACAATTATTCGAATGCTCAATTTTACGAAAATCAATTTTACGAATGGCAATTATTCGAATCACATTTTTTCGAAAAACAATTTTCCGAACACACAATTATCAGAATTTACAATTGTTCGAATTTTTATGACGTCATGTTGGTAGTATTGTGAGAGAATAAACCATAGATTTTTATTATAATATACTAGATGTCGTAGTTAGCAAATTTTGTATGAATCGAAAACAAATAACTCACTTTTTGCACGGAGTACTACATCTACATAGTATATTATGTTTAATTAAAATCTATGCAATATACAACATGGCGACGCACCGCGCTGTCAGATATCCTAGGATGTACACTTATTTTTTAAACCTTAACCTACAAAACTTTGGTAAAAATAGGTTGGTTAGGTTTGTTTGTAGTTATAATTGCGACTGGCGTGAGCCAGTTGCATTATATATTTAAAAAGTAACTATAATATTGAAATAAAATAACTAAATTGGTGTGAATACTAGATAAACATAAACTGGTGTACAAACTAGGCTATCCCGCGCTGTCAAACATCAGTTATTAAAAATGTGCAAACATATGTAGGTACCCAACAATAATACAACAAGTAATAATGGTCTTCATCGAATATATTTTACTGGCAACAAATATGTCAAAGGAGGCAACATAATGACACAAAAATATATTAAATTCGGTTAATTGGTTTTCCAACAAATGTTAGTTCGAATAATTTGCTTTCGGATAATTGTCATTCTGATAACTGATTTTCGAAAAATTGTTATTCGTACAATTGCGCATTCGAACAATTGTGTTTCGAAGAATTTTCATGTAATCCATAGAAACAAGATAATCTTACTTGATCAACAGTTAATAATGCCAAGATCTAGCTTTAAGCGTGAAATTGCATTGAGTATTCTTGTGACTTTTGTCAACAATACGGTGCGTACGAGCGAGCCATAAGGCAACTCATTCAGTTTATACTGTTAGGTCAATGACCTGTAATTTATAAAAAGCCCGTGCAGAGTTTCCATACTCTTCTTATGATCTTCAGAGTTCTGCAATGGGATCGTTATTAGTCCCCATAAGTACAATGTTCTTCCCCATAAGTAGGGGAAGAACACGTATTTTGTTTTTTTTTGCATTAACTCGAAACAATATGAAATATTTATTTTATTAGGGTTGAGATATATGTATCCAGTACGAGATGAAAAAAAAAACAATCTGGGGGGTGACTTCCGGGTTTACGAATGATTTGAGTTGAAACCCCTAATCAGGGGGGGGGGCAACTCTTGTCAATCGGCGAAATCAAAACCCTCGTGATTACCCATATTATGGATATAATTATCATAGGTTCATTAATTTTAAAATGGGCTTTCAGAGAGAAAATTTGAATTACGTATTTATTTTGAAATATCTCAATTTATTAAAGTTGTCGGACAGAAGAAAAAAAATTGATATTATGAATCTTCTAAAAATATTAACTAATGAAATTGACTGCCCTGAGTTTATTTATTTATTTATTTATTCATTTAGGAATACAACTAGTTATTATTCATGTACCTGGTAGAAGTACCAGAACACCGAGTGTTTTTTATTGCGACAATTATCAATTATTATCAACGCACAGCAATATTCGGCGCTCGTTCGCATGCAACGTCTAAGTAACGAGTAGGTATTCCTCAAGTATAGACTATTTTAATGTTGGTATTGGTTTTTGTAAGTGGGAGATGCACAGAACCCTTTTTACTAACATGTAATTTTTCTAATTATTTTCTTATTCTTTGCTTTCATTATATTAATTATTTTATTTTATTTATTATTTTTTATGTTTTTTCTATTTTTTGTCAGTGTATTTTCATTGTATAGGTATTTATTTTAATGCTATATTTTTAACTTGTTATGTTTTGCTGTTTTGTCTGAGAATTTTATTTATTATATTTAAAAAATTTTTTTTTTTTCATTTATTGTTTTTTAAATTTTGTATTTTGAGTATGTTTTTTCTCTTTATTATTAATTTTTACTTGCCTATGTTTTTTATTTTTTGTTTTTATTATTTTATTTTGATGTTTTTTTTATGATTATGGCAATGCACATGTTAATTTTTTTTCTTGTCAAACAAATTTTTGTAAATGCTCTAATGAGCGTAGAATTTAATGTATAAATAAATATAGAGTTCTATGACATCTAAAGATATTATAAAACTCCATATAATAATTATATCCATGATATGAGTGATCGTAAGGGTTTTGATTTCACCGGTTGGATCAGACTTGCCCCTCTGATTTGGGGTTTCAACTCAGATCATTCGTAAACCCGGAAGTCAGAACGCTACTCAAATAATCAAAGATTTTTTTGACAAACTTAATGCCTCCATAGAGACGAATTTGGAATATAATACAGGGGAATATAATATATAGGAATATAATATATAGGTAATGCATGAAGTGGCAAGTTTATTGCCATATGGCAATTTCTTCCAACCAACCAGTGTTTCCAGAGAAGCAATATTAACGTGAGTAATTAATTTTCATAAATTTATCCTCTGTTGGGGATCGAACCCAGGACGCCTGCACATCGAGGGAGATCGCGATCCACTTCCACGCCGGCGACGCTATAGAGCTCATTGGCCCTGTTCACCACCGGACGCAGCCGCAACATCGGACAAACACAAAATATCCACCATCCATCGGGTTCAACCACTGCCCCCGAGAATCCAACCACACACGTCAGGGCCTCCGATTGGTCTCGAAATCGGCCGCTAAGTACACTCCGTTTCAAGTCGGAGGGGCTTGTACCCCAACCCCTCGGTCCTCGTGTTGGCGTCCGAAGGTTCCGCGGGCTAACACCGGGGGCATCCGACGCAATCATCACCTGTCAGATTTGACGTCTCGTTGTCAACACAGGATGTCTGACCCGACGTCTGCGCCGGCGGTGTGCCCGAACCACACAACAACATTCGCCACAGTTGACGAGTAACTGCCGAGCGAGACTAGAGGCGTCCGTCCTGCTCTTCTCTAAGTATAGAATGACGAGGGCACAACAGCGTCGGCCGCCCACCCCCGCCTTTACTGCCTGGGCCCTTAGAGCCGCAACCTAGGCTTATATCCCGACGCATCGGTCCTCGTGTTGGCGTCCGAAGGTTCCGCGGGCTAACACCGGGGGCATCCGACGCAATCATCACCTGTCAGATATGACGTCTATTTGTCAACACAGGATGTCTGACCCGACGTCTGCGCCGGCGGTGTGCCCGAACCACACAACAACATTTGCCACAGTTGACGAGTCACTGCCGAGCGAGACTAAAGGCGTTCGTCCTGCTCTTCTCTAAGTACAGAATTGACGAGGGCGCAACAGCGTCGGCCGCCCACCCCCGCCTTTATTGCCTAGGCCCTTAGAGCCGCAACCTAGGCCCACGGTACAGTAACCAAACGGCTTACCTACTAACTGTGCCACGGCGGTCGGCAGGAGGTAATATTAGATGGGTGGTGGCAGAGCGGTTAGCGCGCTGAATTAGTAATCCAGTGATCGCGAGTTCGAATCCTACCACGACCGATTTCGTTCACCTATAACACAAGCATTTAAGCTTAATTTAGGTAATGCATGAGGATGTTTATGTACTAGTTTCAAAGACATATTCATTCTCTTTAAAAAAAAAATCACACACGATTAGAATAAAATACAGGAGAACGTCTACAGGGCTTACGACCTTTCACCGGCTGGTTTGCGTGAAAACTTTAAGCGCTTGCACAATGTTCACCAATTATGCATTTTTATTGACTTCTATGGAATGACAATGAAACTCCTCTACAAAGCCATACATTATTTGAAATTGGTTCTAATACTATGAAAGCCACGATCCTTACACATGAAGTGATAATGTTGTCGCATAGGTATCTCCCCTGAATCACGCCAGAATAATTAGTTATTTTTTGCGTAATCGCGTGTTGCTTGTTTCGCCAGCATTATTAGTTCTTTTTACTCTCCACTACTATGGAATAGTGGGGAGTCATGATTTCACAATTTTTAAGCATATTTTTTTACATATTTTTCTCAGTGGGTATTATATAGAGAATGCATACTTTGTGTGTTTGCCGTAAACCGTAGGTATGCCGTACACAAATATGAAATTTTATGTCCTCTGTAGCCCAAACTAAAATGCCGATGAACTTCATATTGAGGCCATATTATGTGTGAATTACATTATATTCGAGCTGATTAGTTTTCCATAGACAACTTACTTACCTTACTTTGCGTATGGCAATCGGCATTTTCTTCACCGCGAGGGTTGCGTCCTAGTGTCACGTCAGTTAAGCTCATTTCACACTGTGGAATATAACGTATATTATATCCCTTAATATAACTTTTGTCCCACAATTGGAGTTCACACTGTGAGATATAATATTTAAGGCCTGTTAAGATATGGCGCGTTTGCTATATTTTCTAGGGCCTGTTCAGACATGGCGCGTTTGCGGTATCCGCGAAGTAACCAACGAATACTAAGGCGTTAATGTAAGGTCAATAGATTTGCATCCTTGTGATTTTCGTAAAATTGAACAGGGCCTTAACCAAACCAATTCAGTTGCGATCGCCATTGCATTATAACATCAACTCGTCCGTCAAGTAAAAATTGGATATTGTTTTGCTAAAAAGCCTCGATAGTTCATCAGACGAAGATGATGCAGAATTCGATTTACGTGTGTTACTGTAAAGTAAAATATATAAGCGTAGATACTGGATATCAAATCATATAAAGTGTAGAGAGGAATATTTATTTATTTATTAACTGTGTTTGCCATTTACATGAATTATTCAAAAGATACAAAATATAGTAGGTACATAATGTGTGAAAATACATAAAAAACAAACATATCCTATTTATAAACAATGAAAATAAAGCAAGAAGAAATCTCAAGAAAAACTTATACAAAATGAAAAAAAAATACATATAAAATATGGTGAATTCAGACTTTTTAATGAATTGGATGAAGAAAAGTATTTTAGTTATTACCGGATGACTTAAATCAAATTCATCGAACTTAATTATATGATTGAAGATGACATTATGAAGCAAAACACGCATTTATGAAAAAGTATTCCTTCCACGGAGAGACTAGCGATGACTTTAAGGTTGGTTTCAAAATAATACATAATTATTTGTTCTTCTATTTTAGTTAAATTTATCTCATAAATACAAATTAACAATAAACGCTCGTGGTCACTCACAGAAATGAACTGAGGGCAAATTGACGCGGGTAAAACGGCGTGCGAAGACGCGGGCAAAATATACAATTTGAAATCACTCGATCGGCCGAAAAAATATTATTGCAGTTATTCAAGTAGGTAACAGGTCCATTCAGTACGGACTTTACATCAAAACATCTATATATATAAAAATTGATGTTGGTATATATGTACATATGTATTTATGTATGTGTGAATGTACGTGGCCAGAAGGGACGGAAGGGACTAGTGATGACTAAAAGTCTTGCGAGACTTCCAAGACCAAGACCGCATGAGTCGCCGCAAGATCAAGACCAAGATCGGGAGGTGCAAACATAAGACCAATACTAAGACCAGGCTATGCAAGAGTCTTGCAGTCTCGCAAAAATTTATGAACTAATTTATTTTTAATTAAAATGATATTGACTACATACTATCGACATAATACTATAAATTGGTGTTTTTCTCATATTTCATTATTATTACTGAATTTTAACAGCAAAATAAAAAATGTTTCTTTGAATAAGTTGCAAGACTAAGACTCGATTGAGTATGCAAGACCAGGACTGGGTATCCAAGACCAAAACTCGATTGAGTATGCAAGACGAAGATCAAGAACAAGACGACATCTGTAAATTCAAGACCAAGACCACATCGGTCTTGGTCTTGCATTTGCTCATCACTTGGAGGTGACTGATGAGACAGAAGGGACGGAACGGACTGTAGGGACGCAAGGGACTGAAAGGACGGAATGGAATGAAGGGACAGATTAATTAGAGATTCTAGATAACAATATTAAAAAAATAAATAAAACATACAAATCTACCATTTTTATATATAAAAAGAGTTCTAAACAGAAAATTGATAGAATTCAAAATATATTTTGTAAATATATATTATATATAAATCGTACGGAAGCCAAAATTCTATTTCTGATGTGCAAAATCATCTAAAAATTCCACAACTGGAGATAAGAAGAACAATCAACGACGCAATTTTTTTTGTATAAAACCTTAAACAATATGATATACTGCTCTTATCTACTAGAAATTATAAATATTCATGTTCCCCCGTGAAATACCAGAACCAATAATACATTCGAAATCACTAAGTGTAACACTAATATAAGAAAAAATGACTTCATTGATAGATCATGCTATACATATTTTTAATACTAAACTTAATGACGTTGACATATTTAATATCTCGCACAAAAATTTCACTTACATCCTACGAAATAAAATTACGTTTTGATTATTACTTTACATTCATAATATACAATAATATAAATTTTATTTTAATTTTAATGCAACATATAAAATTAATAAAAATATACGTAGACCTCTAACACAGCTACATGATTTTGTTGTGTATTCTACAATGGTTTGTGGTGCTAAACTTCGGTGCATACTACTTGTAACAATATTATAAATTACCTACATAGGCATTGTACTCTGTATACGTATACTGTATAGTATAGGTATACTGACTAGTGAACACAATACTGACTGGTCGGTCAGTATTGGCTTGTTTTTGTTGCGGATGCAGATGGCTTAATAGTTAATACTCTTCCTACTTACCTACTCTTCCTAACTCTTTTCTTTTTTATATTTTAATATAACTGTGTTAAAAAATATATTTTTGCAATTGTTAAATAATTTACATACTTAGTTTAAACTATTTAAAAGAACCTTTAAAAGGTTTATAACTTGTCAATATAATTATACCTATTGTAATTTCATATTGAAAACTGTTGGTTCTAAAAAATCAATAAAAATAAATCAGGCCGGACAACGCCGGCGGAGTTTTCTAGTAAAATAGTGAAAATATATTCGCTCGATCGACCGACAAAATATCTATATTTTGTAATGTAATATATATTCTGTCTCAGTGTGAACAGTCCCATTTAAAAGTACGGTGAGCGATATCAATTTATGACTTTGAATGTAATATATATTCCGTAGTGAGAAAGCCCCTTTATATTCGAAAGCTTGCCGATATAAGCCAGTTGTCAGTCTATAGACAAAAGTTCATTTTTTCTCTATGATTTCTTCTGTTAAAACTTTAAAAATGTTCTCACGGCCTGGAAAACAAGGTTTTCTCATTTTTTATTAATTTTTGATACAATAGAAATACACCATTCAAAAGTGCATTCAGGGATTATAACCCTTTCAAGAAGAAAAAAATGCACACGTACAATGTAGTGGAGAGTTTAATGTTGGCCAACTTAGTATGTATGTAAACAAAGGTCATCTATGAAACGTTGTATTACTTTAGGCACGCCATGATAAATCAAATAATGTAATTCTCATAATATTGGTCTTGTAGCGAAACAATATAATAATTTCCTCCATGGAACCATGGCCTGAGCCTGGTGTATAGGTTATTGTGTTGGGGAATTAGAGCCATTGTCATTTGTCATCATTTAGAGCAGCGATTCTCCCAAATTTGAGGTAAAGCTACATTATATTTTAGGAAATGCTCCGCTAAAAACAAATAAATATATTACACTAACGCTTTATTGTCATCATAAGCAATTTTTCATCTTCAGATTGTCAAGAAGCATAACGAAGGAAGAACAGTACAACAAAAAGGTGGATATTAGTACATATGGAAGGTAGCTAGGTATATACCGTCATTCTGTTAACTTTCAGGTGAACTAATTATTGCATGTTTGGTTACTATCCATGAAACAAAGCAAGGAGGTGAGTTATTCGTAGTATTATTATCGAATTTATAATTGTGAAAAATCACAAGACATTAGGAAAAACTTGTCGCTATTTTTCCTAATGTACTAATAACATTCTATTCCTCCTTTTTTTTGTGAGATACAATTTATTACAGCATTTGTAAATCCATATACAGGAAAAAATCTCAAACCTAAATGTGAACGTAAACTGCTACACTAGGTTAAGAACCTGTTCTGAAACAGTTTATAATTTTATATAATATTATGTGTGTGATTTTAATGCAATTGTGTGTCTGTCATTTTGATTAACTTTATTTGCGTTTGCTACGTATTATGGTCAAATGGTGTTATATTTGTCACAAGTATTAAGAGATTTAATAATATTTGTCAATGATTGTGTTTGCATCCTTTAATTTATATTTAGTATAAATGATCAAAATGCACTGCATTCAATGGATAAAGGCCATTGGCGATCAAGAGGCTTCTTCTGAGATTAATCATCATCATCCGCGCTCCTTACCACTACAAAAATATCCAAAAATATCCGCTTCTATGGCTACCACAAGTGTAATAACAATATTCGCGTCAGTGAGTTGGCAAACTCCAAAATAAATGACTTCCCGCTAGTCATCATTTTTTTTCCGTCCGTCGCTTATTTAACTTTCGTCATAATCTTCGTTATCTTCACCGCATAATTTTTCAATAACATTGCAGTTTGCAAATATTTCAACACAGTTTTCAACCGCTTCAATCGCTTCAACACCATCAAAAACGCACGCTCGCACTGCAGGAGAAGAGAATCCTCTGCCCAAGAATCTGCCAGCATATTAAAGGTTAGTGCTTTATTTCCTTTTGGTATATATACGAGGTATCCATAATTATCAAACCGCTACACCAGATCGACTGAGCGAAAAACCCACTCTAAACTGGAATTACTGCCATTATTCAATCAATTAACTGTTTAACTATAGTCGAATATAGTTTCAGAGGATTCAAGAAAAACTGCATATTATTTTGGACAAGAATGTCAAAAATATATCTATTACTACAAGTTTTGAGAAACTTTGGTACGTAGCAAGAGCAGGTAGGTAGGTAATGTTGATGATATTAGAAGCTTTCTACTGCACCAATTTAGTCCCCTGTATGTTTCCATGTATACCAAATGTGAAAATGAATTGTGATATATTTCGCCAGGTAAACCAAACTAATCATCTTACCTGGCACTTCGTACACAGTGTCTTTTGACTATGTGTGCATTTGATTTATATTTTATAGTTCTATAGAAGTCTTGTATGCAAGTATGGTATCATAAAACTATGCAAATCGGCTCACATTCATATAGTTGTCGCCAAATAATTTGAATTTTTAGCCGAGAAGGGGGCGATTAGCACGTAAACCAACGAAGCAAAAAGATACAAATTGTGCTCTGCGCAACCGGAAGTTCATTCAAGATGTTTGGCGAAAATGTAATGCAAGAAAAAAGGTAGATTTTGAAAAGACGTGAACTATTGCAACCATAAACCACTCTATTATTACTGAGAAAAAATTGATATATCGAAAATCTCAGTCAAGGAGGTTCGATGACATAAGACGAGTGGCTGGAGGCAGTTGGGTGTAGTCTGGCCTAGATAGAGAGCTGTTGAGATCTCGGGGCCTATGTCCATCGCTGGACGGAGGAGGGCTGACGAAAAATTAGAAGTAATTTTTTGGATGGATTGATGAAATATTTCATTTTTGGTTCATGGTGGTATAAATTAACGCTGTATAGAGATTTTTATTCATTTTCACTATCAAAGAAAAATAAACATAATATTGTTGTCTTATTTACTTTGTTAAAATTTTTAATTTCAGTTTTCACAAAGATTTTCCTGAAAATCACTTGGTTAAATTGAACACAAGTATAACATTAAGACACTACAGTATCAAAGTACGTATGGTCCCCATCAAATATAAAAACTCACGGTTAATACAAAAATAATATTCCTTGTTAGATAGCACGTAGTTTGGGAGTTATTCACAAGATAAACGACGGGAATAAACGACCATTATCGTAGGAATTTAATAACAAAAACAGTGTAGTGTTTTTGTAAATTAATTCTGGGGCAGTAACGAGCACTTGAACATTAATAAAATTCAGATGAACATCTTTTGTTTTGGGGTCTAGTAGTGGAACGATGATATTTTTTGTTTGATTAAATGCTCAAGAACAAATTACTTGATAAATGTTTAGGTCAATGATATTTATAAAAATGTACAATTTAATCTTGGTATAAATATACAATATAAATATTATATTCAAATGATTAATATTTCTATATGTATCGTAGAAATTAAAATAATCATAATTACTTGCATGTAGATTTATAAAATTATAACTTAGAATATTTTCTTTATTCTTTGCTATATTAATATCCTCACGTACTTAGAAAATATTTGTCGATTTTTTATTAATTTTAAATTATTATGATTGTTAGATTTTTGGGTTTTATTATTTATTGACAATAATAAATTTTAAATCAAGGAGAATACAATTTATAAATGATTTTACTATTCAATTTGATTTGTATAGTTTTGTGTTTTGTACTTTGATTTAATTTATTATTATTTTTTATTATACAATATCTGCACTGGTAAAGTCTGATTTTTTTTAAAGTGCCAATTCTATACATAAACAAAAAAAATACATAGTATTTACGCATGTAAATGTATTAGTAGACTCGTGGTTGCTGATTGGTTTACACCATTTGGTGTCCTTAACAACAAACATCAACAAACCCGACAGTACGTATCTATCTCTCGAAGTGAGCGCACGTTTGATTTTTTATGGTGACCATGTGTTCTTAATTAAGAATTTCATTTTTTATTTCTAACTTATGTATTTTATTTTTTGTTTAATATCGATATAAAATTATTATTATAAACATGTGTTATCACCGTCTTAGTATAGAATAAGTGTCCATTATTTATTTGTATTAGTTACATAGATATATTATTTATGTATCTATTTTTGGGAGAAGGTGAGTTTGCTCCCCCCCAACCCATCCTCTGGGATTGGAAAGTAAACCCTGCCTTCGACCTGGGGTCAGTATACTATACTGATTTACCAAGCCACTGCATTTATGGTCCCCTAAAATGGCTCGCCATGTTCGGGGTTCTTTGCTTTGGTGCCCAGGCGGGCACTTGTGTTGGAGTTGATCGGCGGCCTATCTTGATGATGTCATCCCGGCCGCTGCGCGGCGGGTCTGGTTGGAGGTGTGAGCCGAGGGAGATCTGTGTGAAACGGTTCGTCGCTGGCCGGCCGCCGAATAGTACAGGGGCCCGACCTAAGCTAACGACTACGGGTTGGCTGCCCTATCAGTCGGCGCATAATCTCGCTGCAATTGTTGTGCCGGATCGTGACCGGACGAGGTCCCAGCAGTTGTATGCGGGGGGCACCAGGCGTCCTCCACGTCCATATCCTCCCTCCTTCAACCTAGCAGCGCAGCTGCCGGAACAAATGTCCTTGAAAAGGGCTTCTGATCTCCTCGTTTCACAATGCCACCCCCCCCCCCCCCACAAAACCTTCATGACAGATAAACCCAATAATAATGTTTATACAGCGACAACCAAGACTGCATACCCTCGCACCATTTGTGAACTGTTGGTAGACTTCGCTAACATCAGAGGTATCCACAGTAATTTAAATTCTGTTCACCATCACTTGCAATCTCAAAAACCACACCTGCTCTTTCTCACGGAAACACAAATTCAAGATCCACCAGATCTGCCCAGGGTACATACTCGAAAGCATGTTTGTGCCCAAAGGAGGCTTGTGCCTCTACAGCCGCGAAGACATCAACTGTGTCAGATTGAAGGAGTTCGAGAACCCCGCCTTCAATGTTATGTGGGTCCGTTTAAAATCTAACAAATTCATAAAAATTTATGTTTGTATCAACCGATCTCCAAATATGAGTGATTATGATTCTTCCGAGCTTTTCAAATACTTAGGAGAAACCATTGACAGTCTTCTGTCTCGCTACCCGTCGGCAGAATTTGCGGTTCTCGGCGATTTCAATGTCCATCACTCCGATTGGCTGAAATCGGGAACTACCGATTCGGCTGGCCGCATGACGGAATCCTTTGCTTTGTGTCATAACCTGGAGCAACGGAAGGAGTCTCCACGTAGATTGAGTTTCGGTTAACTTCGGAAAAGCAATCGGGCGTCCCTGGAAACGGCAGAATGCCGGCCAATCCTTCCACCACCGGAGCACCAACCAATATGATGGTGTTCCGGACACGGAAAGTAAGTAAGTACTTGTTCAAGAGCCAACTCGCATCCCTGATGTCTCTGGGCATCGTTCCAATCTGCTTGATCTTTTTATGACTACCTCGCCAACGGGATACACACTGAAAGTCACAGCCCCACTGGGCTCTTCAGACCATTGCCTTGTGCAAACGGCCATCCACTTCATCCCGGACCTTCCACCCGAAAAACCTAAAAGGAAAATTTGGCAATACAAGTCAGCAGATTGGAATGCACTGCGAATACACTTTCGCGACTTTCCTTGGAATGAAGTCTGTTTTAGAACCAAAGACCCTTCTATCTGTGCGCGTGAGGTAGGGGATGTCATCACTTCTGCTATGGATGGCTATATTCCCTCCTCCCTCAAAACCTGCGGACCAGGCACAAAACCTTGGTTTGATTCCAAATGCCGAGAAGCAGTCACGCGTAAAAATCTGGCTTTCAAAACATTTCAAAAACTTCAATCCCCGTCAAACAAGAAAGCATACAACAAGATGACAAAGGATTGTAAAAAAAACATTAATCAAAAAACTCCATGACCAACATATAAGTCAAAAACTCTCCTCATGCCCTAACGGTAGCCGAAGATTCTGGTCATTGTCAACCTCCATAGGTCAGAACTTTTGCACATCTTCATTTCCACCTTTAACAAACCATGACGGATCCATTGCTAACTCTGCCACCGACAAAGCTAATCTTCTCGGTAAATTATTTGCAGATAACTCAACCCTTGACGACGGAGGAAAAACTCCTCAACCAGTTCCACATTGTGGTTTTAAAATGAACGAAGTAAGGATTAACTTCTCTGAGGTTTTACTCGCCATCCGAGGGTTGGATGTTAACAAAGCTAATGGACCAGATGGAATTCCCGTTCTTGTGTTAAAAAAATGCTCCGCTGAACTAGCCCCAGTTCTCACTAAACTCTTCAAACTCTCGTTTAAAACTGGTATTGTCCCATGTGACTGGAAAAAAGCGGTCATCCACCCAATTCCCAAAAAAGGTGATCGCTCCAACCCATCTAACTACCGACCCATCGCTATTACTTCTGTACTCTCCAAAATAATGGAAAGGGTACTAAACACCAAGTTGATCACATACCTCGAAGCAAACAAAATTTTAAGCGACCGCCAATATGGATTTCGTGGAAATCGATCTTGTGGCGATCTACTCGCGTATGTGACATCCGTTTGGGGTCGAGTTATGGAACGCTTTGGAGAAGCTCAAACTGTCGCCCTTGACATCTCTAAAGCTTTCGACCGGGTTTGGCACCGAGGTCTCTTAATGAAACTCCCTTCTTATGGACTACCCCAGTCTCTGTGTACTTGGATTGCGAATTTTTTAAAAGATCGCGAAGTCATAACTGTAGTGGACGGTTGCTCTTCTTCTCCCCATTCCATTAATGCGGGAGTCCCTCAAGGGTCCATTCTATCTCCAACCCTATTCCTCCTACATATCAATGACTTGCTCTTACGCGCCCCCATCCACTGTTACGCTGATGACAGCACAGTCCATGACAATTTCTCTTTTGACAAACCTCCTAAACAGAGTGAAATATCAGAAGCCCGGAAAGACCTTCATCAAAAAATAAATAGCTACCTCCACTCAATCAATACCTGGGGTGAAAGTAATCTTGTTTCATTTAACGTCTCAAAAACCCAAGCCTGTCTAATTTCTGCGAAGAGAAACCCCAATGAATTGCAAGTGTCTTTCAACGGAAGCACCCTACCTAACAGCAGCTCTATCGACCTGCTTGGAGTATCTATAACGAACCAATTACACTACAAGGGCTCCATCGAAGCTAAGGTGAAACTCGCCTCCAAAAAATTGAGCGTACTATATAGAGCGCGCAGATATTTTACTAAGACCCAGATCTGTATACTCTACAAAGCGCAAATACGCCCAATTATTGAATATGGCAGTCACCTCTGGAGTGGCGCCCCCCAATACCTACTGAATACCCTCGACGCTGTCCAAAGGCGTGCTATACGTCTGATTGATGATCCATCACTGACTGATGGATTGCAATCACTAGAACACAGACGCAGAGTCGGTATTTTAAGTTTATTCTATAGATACTACCACGGGAATTGCTCAGAAGAACTTGCATCTTTGGTCCCTCCTCCACCCACTCGCAACAGAGTCACTCGCTTCACTCAATCGCAGCATCCATTCACAGTGGACCTTCAACATATACGAACAAGTCGCTTCTCGAACTCCTTTATTAACACAGCAGCCCGACTGTGGAACGATCTTCCGAATTCTGTGTTTCCATCTTCGTACAACCCGGGTCTTTTTAAAATCCGAATTAATAAACTCTTTTCTAGATTGCAAACCCCTCCCAACGCTACGTTGTGCGCTTCTTCGGAAGAGTAAAATGGACCCAAATCCTAATAGCTGGCGTCCCCTACGTAGACATGTTAAAAAAAAAAAAAAATGTATGTGTGTTTGCCTCAATGAACTATTATGTAAATATTTTGTATAATATAATTTATTATTTTGTAAAATAATATGTAACTGTTTATTATTATAAGGATTAATTACTTCATAATGTATTCTTTTATTTTCCTAATAAAAAGTATCAAATAAATATTTTGTTTAAATATTACTTTCCCAGGAGATGCCCATTAACATTTGCAGAAAATACCTAATAATATAGACCCATTAAAGCCGCAAGGTACCGGGAGTAAGAATAGGTATGAAAAGATTTGAAGGTTTAGAAGATATATGCATGTGAAAGTTACAACCGTTTTATATCATGAAATGATAAAAAAAATCCCATTATATTTTTTTCTTTTACACCATGGTCACCCTATGAGCTTTGGCACTCTTAAAAAAATCAGACTTTATATACATATACCTATATAGTTTTGTACTGTCTGAAATATTAAGATGCATGTTTGTAAATTTCAATAAGATTTTTCGATAGTTTCATAATGGTATACATACCGAAGTTTTGTAGTTTAAATGTATAACCAACATGAATAACTAATTATTTATTAAATATTTATAGTTTCATATAATAATATATAGTTTTTTACTGTCCAAAATATTGTTTTTTACTATACATGTTTGTAAAAATCAATAAGAATTTAAGATAATTTCATAATGGTATACAAACCTACGATTTAAAGTTAGTAGTTTAAATGTTTATCCAACATGAATAACAAATTATATATATATTTTTAAATTGCCAATACTGACGGTTTTTATTGTGTAGAACTCCATTATATTAGGTATTATTTAATCAAACAAAAATGATTATTGTTCTATATGTCAACCATGCCCTTATCAACTGATGATAAGGGCCTAGTCAGCCGAAACGGTCTTCCTATTATATGGAAAATATACATTTAGAACCATAATCAAATTTGTTTTATTAAAAAATACCTAGTATAATTATTAATAATTTTATATAGTTATATATAGTTTTGTAATATCTTAAATATTAAGTTGTATTTTTGTAAATTTCAATGAGAGTTTTAAATACTTTCATAACGGTATACCTACGATTTAAAGTTTAAATGTTTAGCCAACATGAATAAATAATTATTTATTAACTAATTATCTAATTATTTCGACTTTACGGGACGTATAAGATTATAAACCTACATTATGTTAACACATCACGTTTCACGCTGTTCCACATTTCATAGCATTATTGTTCGGTTAATTATTATTGTAGAGCACAGTAGCGATGAGAGATATGCCTTCAATATTTCAGATATGTATTCGTAGATCTCTCTGGATGCATATGCATCAGTGGTGGGTATCACATTGCAGACTCTTTGAGTTTATGTTTACTCTATATAATACAACATTGCCTCGTAAATCGACACTTAATGTACCGTATACCGCACCGCTACTTTTTACCACAACGCCATATTCAAGTTGTATACACACAACATTTTAAAACAATAAAATACCATGTTGTTCTACCTATATATTATTATACTCCTACAACATGTTCACAGGATGTAGTGACAGGGTAGGTACACTACAGCGGTTACAACAAAATGCATACAATAATAATAACATTACACAACTCTGCAGCAATAAAAGTTACCAACTTGATTCCAAAGGTTTTGTTTACACATTTATAGTTAGCATAACGAAGATCTTCTTCTTTTTCTTCTCCCTTTAGCCATCTCTCCACTGCTGGATGTAGGTCTCTTCTAAGTAAGTACTTCCATTCGTCTTTTTTTCTTTTTGGATCCATCTCCTTCCATCTACGCTTTGATGCTTCTCTAAAGATCGGTCTGCAAATCAACATTAATAAAACCAAAATCATGAGTCCATCCAACAGCACTATCACAATTGATAACAAGAAAATTGAAATTATTGAGAAATACATATACTTATCTGGATCATAAGCTAAATTTAAGAAAAGATAACCAGACAGCAGAAATACCCAGAATGATCGAATTAGGTTGGGCAGTCTTTGAGAAACTTAAACATGTCTTAAAAAACAAAATTATTCCCATTAGTCTAAAGAAAAAAAATGTTTGAAATATGTATCCTTCCTGTGCTAACTTATCGTCTGAAAACTATCACGCTAACTGCGCGGACCATATATAATATAAAATGCACTCCACGGGAAGGCAAATGCTTGGCGTAAGTCTAAGAGACAGAATAAGAATTAAGGAAATCAGACGCCAGACAAAAGTTGTCGATATCTTGGATCGATTTGCAAAACTTAAATGGCAATTGGCGGGACATGTAGCCAGACAGAGAATGGGCAGATGTGCATCTAGAATTCTGAAATAGAGGCCATAAGATATGAAAAGGGGCATAGGCCAGCCTCAAATAAGGTCGGCCGATGATATTGTCCCCGTCACGTCGCTGGAAGGAGAACGAAGATGTATGAAATCGTATTGGAATGTTTCCAACGAGTGACTTTATGCGAGTGATGTTTAATATGAATAAAAATCGTCACCCAATGATATGTTGCAATATATTTTTTAGTCTAAGTGGTTGTTTGTTCTTTTAAAAAATACTAGTTCTACTTCTTCTTCAGGGCTATATCCAACTCCACAGTTGGATATAGCCCCTTCTCCTAATCCTCCACAAGTTTCTGCCTTGGGCATACCGCATTCATCTTCCTCCAGCATATTTAATGTCAGTGACTAGTTATAAGTACATATGATAATGGAATGACGAAAAAATACTTCCGTATACATTACGACCACGATTAGTAATCATGGATATTATTGAAACATTTTTATTATCCGACATATTTTCAATACCCCTCAATTTTATGTGCTCCCATAAGTGTGTCCTAAACGCCGGTATGTTTTCCTCATAAAAATGTGACACTAAAATTTTGTTTATAGGGAGTATGGTGAAATCAATTTATTGTAAGAATTTTACGGGTAGTAAAACCCGGATCACTCACATAAGAAAAAAAAAACGCCCGTCTCAGTTTTGGAGGCGTGATATTTACATCGTACGAAGAGTGACGCTAACTAGAGTGTGGAATGAATACTATGTATTTTTTTGACGAACTTTTCAACATCTCAATAGAGACGAAGTAACAAAAGGGTTTCTTCTATACTTCATAGATGGCAATAGCAACAATGTCTTATTTTCAAGTAATTAGTTACTATTATTCAAATATATAGAACTTTCAAAATTTGCATTGATAAGGGAACTCAATAAGAATGCATAATTGGTAACGTTGCGCAAGCGTATAAAGTGATCACGAAAACCAACCGATGACAGGTCGTAAGCCCTGTATGTGCCTTGAGTTCCTGGTTCTTCTATAATATTCCAATTTCGTCTCTATTGAGATGTTGAAAAGTTTGTTAAAAAAAGTATCATTTAACTCCCGTCAGGGAAAAAAATCCAATGTTTGCGTATAGGCAATTAAAAAATATTCGATTTAAATACTATGGGCCGGTATTACAGTCTCAGTTTAAGAGCTAAACTCAAGTTTTACAAAAATATAGCGTATTACAGTGTCCGTTTAGGCCTAATCTTCCCTCAAATACGTCACTAAAACAACAAATATTTAACTCAACGTTTCTGGCGGTATGTAAGTTACAACTTGCACGCTAGTATTACTTCAATATATAAAAATCTCGTGTAGGTACACGCTAATCTCCGAAACAGCTCAACCGATTTCAATGAAACTATGTGAATATATTGTTAGAGTAGGTACCTACGTACATTATTATGTCCTATTCTGATTCGAAATGTCAAAAAGTTGACTGCATTTATACGGGACTCATTACGTCACACCGCGTGGATAAAATCTTTTTATCCACGTTCGCCCGTTGATTTAGACGTTTTCGTATTCTGAAAAGAATCACAACGGGACATAGAACCGAACACCAGACTCTTCTATCTTGACTAACATGTTTTGCCTCATTTACATACATGCATCGCGTCATACATGCTCTCATATTATTCTGACTTGGTATATTACCGTCTCTCAAAATCTCATTTATATGATGCCAACTCATTCTCGGCCGGCCCCTAATTCCACTGTTATTTTCAGCCTAGTATACTTTCTTTGTCGGCGTTCATAGTTCATTCTCTCTACATGTCCGAACCGTTGCAGAGCATATAACTTCATTCTACTCATAATTTATATTTTAACACCATGAACATTTTGGATAAAAAAGTTGGTTCTTTTTCCACCGTTTTGTAAGACAAGTGGGGTCAACGCTAAACTTCTTACTAACAAGTCATTCCATAAAGTATTCAAATTTTGTATGGAAAATATTAATCGAATGAGTACTTTAGTCTATAATCGATAAAGTAATATAAACACGCCGTACATAACACACAGTACATAGCACACACACACAGATACATTGTGATAAAACTTTCAGAATACAATGTCAGCATGATACTAGGATATAATTTATTTAATATTTATTTATTTATTTAATATTTCTTCTCGGGCAACTGACAGGTACTATGTCAAATATTTATTTAACACGCACCCAATAACAAGTTGCCACATTCGGGAGACTTACGATATTAATCGTCTCACAGATCCAGACTGAAAACACAATTAAAAACTGTGTGTCCACCGGGAATCGAACCCGGGATCTTTGGATCAGCAGCCAGATACCCAACCGATTGAACCACGAAGGCCGATAATCTGCAATGAAAAAGCCTCAAAAATTGCGGCTTCATCCCCACTACATCCCCTTGGGTAAGTGAGGAGAAAATATAAGAAAAGTACTAAATAACTATCCCTGCCGTAATAATATTGAAAAGATAAAAATTATAATTTAGAAATACCTGAGTAAAGCGTCAAGCGTATTACAAAATATATCAAACGTTTGAGAGAGATCCAACCGACACATGTGATTGTCAGTTTGAACCATTTCTAAGAAAAATATAAGGATGAAAATACGTAAATCGTAGAGGAGCGTATACAATGTGGGATGGGCTCGAATCTGTTTCTGTAGTTTTGTTATTCAGCATCTGAGGTGGCGGTGTCGCTAGTGTCGCTGGTAATGTCTGTCAAACGGAAGTAGGGAGACAGAGTTGTCCAATATCCCGCGGTTCACCACTTCCTCTTCCGGTGGTAGGTACTTTGGAACCAGGAGCGGAGCGGATAGACAAATAGCGTAATGACTTGAGTATTTACTTCAGGAAGAGAATACTTTTTGTACAGTGTTGTTTGAATCTTGAATGTACCTACATATATTGAAACTTAAATAAAAAAATATTATATTTTCAAACAAAATAGGATTCAAAATGAATCGTCATAGTATTAGTCAGAGAGATAGAACGTTTTCGATGAATCATTTTTTATGGCTATTTATTTGATATTTTCTTTCTTATTGAATATCGGTACCTATGCAAAAGGTAAGTTTGGCACCTGGGATAGGTAGTGTTTACCAGTTCTCATCCTCTTTATAGGTGAAAACTGCAGATTTTCACATTATTTCAATATAATTTGTACTTGTATATTATATGCTGAACGGAGTGGTGAAGGATGCGAACAACATCGGCGTCCATAACTGGCGCAATGCGTCGCAGGATCGACAGTCATGGAGGCGGGCTCTGCAGGAGGCTAAGACCCGACCTGGGTTGTGGAGCCACAGATGATGATGATGATATTATGTGTACCTATAATATCCGTCCATTTGTGATATATGCATTCAGTGTTATTGAAATATGTTAAAAAATAGTATAATCAGGATGGAGAGCACAAAAAGAGCTAATAAAGATCACGTATATAAAAGAGGATGCGCACTGGTAAAGGCAACCACTCTGTGCCAGACATACCTTTTTCATACCTATATTCAATAAGGAAAGAAATACAAAAAAACTTGTCATTAAAAAAATAATTTGTTTTTGACGTTGCTATATATTATCTAATATGGAGATTTTAAAACTTTTGAATGAGTTTGAATTATTCAATGAAGATTATATTTCTTTATGTAAATATTTTGTGAACAAAAATAAATCAATGAAATCAAAGCATGATTTCTGACCTAAATATTAACCCTTAATATTATCAAACAGGTAAATTATGTATAAATGTTTGTGCTATAGGTATATCGGCAGGAATCGAACTCGCTACCACTGGATTACTAACCCAGCGCTCTGCCACCACCCATCTAATCTTCATTGTAATGGAATCGTAGCTTTATGACGTTTATTATTAGTTTAGTATGTAAGTCTATTCACTAGATAAATGTTCTGCAGAGTTGGAGAAACGAGACAACTAGTGAAGCGGGTTGCCAAACAACGATCCAAATGGATAAGCCATAACAACAGGTATCAAGGTCTGCTTGTTACTATCGCTGAAGAATGACGGAGGGCAGAAATTATTCAGGTTGCCATAGAGACAATTATTTGTACCTGGTGATCAGGGATGTTCTCTGTATCAGCTACTAAGTGATGGAGAAGCTGACGGACAACAGAGGTTTGTGAAGAGAGGAGTGATTGATGCAAATTGATCCTTGGATTGTGACCACGATGCTAGAAGATATCTTCAAATGATGTAGATATCAAAAGAAGTTATTAAATAATGTATAATGTATTAAACTAAATTATTCATAAATATATATATTAGTTAGAGTTACTGTTTTTGATTATCTGTCTAAGCGATTTAAAAATAATGAATATTTTTCATTATCAATTTTTACTCTAGAATATATTGTATTTTTTTTTAATTCATTCCTGGTTCTGCGAAAACAGAAAATGAACTCAACTGAATGCACGCAATGCAAAATATTCTACACATTTACCGACATTTCAGAAAAAAAAATTATACCGATTTCTTCTCACGGAGTAACCTAATCTAAAAACGTAAAATGTATTGAATTTTTTTCTCTACAATTCCTGCACCAAACAACAGATGAAAACTGGAGCGTAGATGATTTAGTGCATATTTTCTACCACGTATTGTCAACTAAATATTTTTGAAAGCATGCCATCTATTTTAAAATGGCAAGCCATATATTTTAAATGTCGATTTCATCTGAACGATTTCGAATAAAAAAATACTGCGGATAAAATAAAGCTGAAGTGTTTCATCATAGATAGTAAAGTACTTTTCCATTGTTTAATAGTTTTGCTTGTTTGATTGAAATGTAATATTGTCAAACGATAAAATATATAACATCAATATGAAATCAATGTCCTTTGACTTTGTGACCTACACTTCAGTCATTATTGTGTTCCATGCAAGACTGATACAATCTACATACCTGTCCCACTCTTTCCCATATACCACAATTAATTTTCTAATGCTTCCACTTTCGCATCATCATCCAGTCAGTAGGTACAAATCATCTGCCGATCAACATTATCCAAAAACCGATAAAATCACCTAATTAATCAATAACACGTACAATTTATATATATTTATTTATTAAGTTCTACGCTCATGTGTGCATTTATAAAAAAAATGTTAAACAATAAAAGAAAAAACAAGTACATTACTAAAATCATATCAAAAAATAAACAAAACAACAAAATAAAATAAAACAATATAAAAAACATAAGCAAGTAAAATTGATTTATTTTTACATATACGGCTTCACGCCATTACACAAATACACATATAAAAACACTTAAAAATTACAACAAAATTAAATATTTAAAAATTACATCTTTTTTAAATAAGTAAATAGCTAAACAATTCAATATTAACACAAATTACAGGACACAAGTTAATAAAGATAATAAAAGCCAATCAATAATAAATAAAAGTCAATCAATAAAGATTATATATAAAAGTCAACAAACAATAAAAACACATTTCGGATATAACATTCTTAAGTAACAATACAATATAATAATTTATTAGTCATTACAAATGTACGTCTGACAATAATCGCTTGTACATAATATGTAGCTAGGGAATCTGCAAAAATGTCAGTTGTATTAGCATATTTATTTCCCAATCTAAGGAATCTTCTTATTGGGGAATCATATAAGTAGTTAGTACCAACATTTTCATTTTTTCTTTGTTTTTGAAATCTGTCTGCATCTGTCTGCATCTGTCTGCATATAAATAAAGTAGACCTGGTAAGATTGTCGTTCTGGATTTGCACATGTTTGTGCACGGCTAAATTCATGTCAGTCTGTCTGTCTGTCTTTCGTTTGAAACCTTACTATGTCAAAATCGTCAATTTTATAGTAGAGCAAAAATCTTATAATATTACATTTTTATAATATAACATTTGAAACAGTATAAAAACACAAAGCCTCGCGAGCTAATGTTTTTTATGTTATTTTCAAAAGAAAGTATGTTTTAATGTTATATAATAAGACTTATAGAATGCTTTTTTGCATTACTCACCGAGTCGCCAAAATTGATTTATGAGAATATATCCTTACGGTTATTATAATGCCAACTGATGCCAACGTAAAATTTTGTTTGTTCCCGTCATAGCCAGAGCTCAAAAGGCACGAAATAATAAAATCCTACATAGGGAGAGGGAACAATTTACACGGAACAAGTGTTTCCTTTTGCATTGTGGGTCAGATTTGCTTTACTTGCATTGTTTTACCGATTTAGCTGTCAAAATGGTGATTCTTTACAAGTGGCCTACAACGCCAATTATATTGATTTTTTTGTTTAAAGATAGTCAATATTATACATATTTCGGGAAAAATATTCTTTTTTTGTGGTAACGCCTAATTTTTTTTTTAAAAAAAATAAGAAAAAATATATAAAGAGTATAAATGGTTGGTTTTCGACATCTATCGGTAAATTTTCAAACTTATGGAAACACAATATAAAATCATTTTTACAAAAACAACTTTATTTCTACGAAATTTTGTAAAACAGGAATACAGTTTAAAAATATATAAGTTTACAAAATATTTAAATACCTTCTACTTTCGTGCAGGTCTTGAAATTTAATTATTATTTAACTATGGAGTATTACTTGAATGACATCACAAAAGCGCCGCAATGCGTTTAAAAATATAAGTTTTCTTCCGATGAGAATAATATCGAAATTATAAAAAGGTCATCAAAATGAAATATTATTATCAACAACTATTGATTATTTATTATAAAATAATGTATGCTGTGCACGTTACAACTTTAAAAACACATTCGTTCTACATGGGCAACCCAAAGTTTGAATTAATTGGACTAACATAAATAAAAAAAAAATACTTATTTAAAAATAATCAAAATGAGGTAATAAACTACATTTTGAAGATGGAGAATACAGTGCTGTTACTCATCATAATATGCCCATGAGACACAAAGCGAAGATGCAGGTCGATAAATTGCAGCATCCAGAGTAATTTATCTTTTCACGGCACTCACGGTTAAGGGCAAGCGTTCGTTCTTCCTCGCGGGTGTTCAGGTTGACGTGGCCAAGTCTTCATGGACTATTGGCATCGTCATGGGCATGTTCATGGGGCGTGTAGCTGGGGCCATGTGTCCATGCGGAGTAGTCGCGAAAACAACACTGGCAATAGACTGGAAGCCCGCACCTTGTGAAGTCCACTAGACATTGTGACGTCCACCAGGTGTTGGTTAACACTGTACCGAATATACTTTTTAAGTACCTACCATAAAAGCTTCGTTTCATTTTGTTGCATGAACCGCCGAAGGCGGCCATTTACCGCGCAGCGGTAAAAAGTAGGCTGAAAGCCCTAGCTTAGAAGCTGAGCGAAGCGATGCTTCTCAGCTAGTTAATAATAAAGAAAGAAAAAATACTAAAAATACTCAGATACAAAATTTAAAAATGAATAAGTACGTAAAAAGTTTCAAAATCAAACAGCAAAACATAACATATAGTATTAAAATAAATAGGTACACAAATGAAAATACACTGACAAAAAATAGAAAAAATATACATAAACAAGAATAATAAAATAATATAATGAAAGCAAAGAATAAGACAATTATTAAAAAAAAGTTACATGTTATTAAAAAGGGTTCTGTGCATATAAAGTGAATAGTGGATAAGTTAAACATATCAGTGCATGTGACCAGAAACTATCAAACCAGCAAACAAACATTTACATAAGTAAGTTATCATCATCTTCATAAACTCATAGTCAGCCATTAAAGGAAAAATAAATCTTTAAACTGAAGCTACCTAATGGTCGAATATTTTTTAAATTGCATATATGCATATACTTATTTCAGTTGAATTGTTACACATTATTCAAATATATAGAACTTTCAAAAATTACATTGGTAAGTGAACTCAATAAGAAGGCAAAATTGGTGAACGTCGCGCAAGCACATAAAGTGATCACGTATACCAGCCGATGAAAGGTCGTAAGCCCTATAGGTGCCTTGAGTTCCTGGTTCTTCTAAATTATCCCAACTTCTAAATTGGGCCTAGGTTGCGGCTCTAAGGGCCTAGGCAGTAAAGGCGGGGGTGGGCGGCCGACGCTGTTGCGCCCTCGTCAATTCTGTACTTAGAGAAGAGCAGGACGAACGCCTTTAGTCTCGCTCGGCAGTGACTCGTCAACTGTGGCGAATGTTGTTGTGTGGTTCGGGCACACCGCCGGCGCAGACGTCGGGTCAGACATCCTGAGTTGACAAATAGACGTCATATCTGACAGGTGATGATTGCGTCGGATGCCCCCGGTGTTAGCCCGCGGAACCTTCGGACGCCAACACGAGGACCGATGCGTCGGGATATAAGCCTAGGTTGCGGCTCTAAGGGCCCAGGCAGTAAAGGCGGGGGTGGGCGGCCGACGCTGTTGTGCCCTCGTCATTCTATACTTAGAGAAGAGCAGGACGGACGCCTCTAGTCTCGCTCGGCAGTTACTCGTCAACTGTGGCGAATGTTGTTGTGTGGTTCGGGCACACCGCCGGCGCAGACGTCGGGTCAGACACCCTGTGTTGACAACGAGACGTCAAATCTGACAGGTGATGATTGCGTCGGATGCCCCCGGTGTTAGCCCGCGGAACCTTCGGACGCCAACACGAGGACCGAGGGGTCGGGGTACAAGCCCCTCCGACTTGAAACGGAGTGTACTTAGCGGCCGATTTCGAGACCAATCGGAGGCCCTGACGTGTGTGGTTGGATTCTCGGGGGCAGTGGTTGAACCCGATGGATGGTGGATATTTTGTGTTTGTCCGATGTTGCGGCTGCGTCCGGTGGTGAACAGGGCCAATGAGCTCTATAGCGTCGCCGGCGTGGAAGTGGATCGCGATCTCCCTCGATATCCCAACTTCGTCTGTATTGAGATGTTAAAAAGTTCGTCAATAAAAATAACTAAAAGTCGTTGTTGCAGCATTCCAGTGTAAGGCAAAATTTTAATGAAATAATCAATAGTATTGCATAACTTTTTAATATAATCATAGTATTTTAATAATATATTTATTGAAAAAATTCAACCTTTCCTAATATTCCTTTCAAAAGATATACAAATACTTAATTATGTTCTATTTTATCGCAGATAAGTCTAGATAACTTAAGCGATTTTTTATCTGAAAATTTGAAATTCCAAAGTATCACTTCAATAGCCACTGTTCTCTTTGTAAATATATACCACCAGGATAAGTAAATTAAGTAATTTTTCCAAATACCCAATTTTTTTATTCAAATACTATCACGTAACTATGTTTTCAATCAATTTGATCTTAAAGTTATATCTTAGTTGTGAGGCACCGGCTTAGAATAGTGCTTCCACTCTTTTCTATTATTGTTTTCGAGTGTTCCGTAAGAGCCGGGTAATCGAAAATACAACAGGTAACAATAACATCTTACATAGTTCAGCAATGAGGTTTACCACCCATTCTGAATATAGTGCCTTTTTAGGTGAGACGAGACTGGTGTGTGGGTATACATAGATATGTTGTGCTCCCTTTTATAAAGCAATGCACACCCGCACACCTTTCGCTGGTTACTCCACATTGTGGGATATGCCGTGATGGTATGAATGAATGAATGAATGAAAGGTATATCAAATTACCCAATGAATTAAAGTGTCGTAAAATATAATTTAGAAAATACGCACATATAATATGTAGGTACCCAGTAATGGATTTTTCCCAATAATATCGATAACCATTTTGGGAATGTAATCAAAGAGTCGTTGTATTATGATAATTTATTCATTCCAAGGTTTTATTACGATTCTTAAAATCCACACAGAAATCAATCATCGTGTCATGAACATAAAATGCGAGTAGGCGACATTTGAGTTAATTATTTTTATTTTCAGACAATTGATGGATTATTATTTGTTGTTTGATTAAAATTAATTAACAAAACGATATTTTTTTTGACAACACTTTATGCCTGTACATGACTGTATAGGAACGAGGTGCTGATTCAGGAGGATTAGTATTCTTATCTTCAGTTACATTTCTAATTTGATCGAGAACATTTGAGGTGAGTTTTTGCGAAATAACTCATTGATTCATACCATCACAGCATTACGTGTATCCCACACACCAGTCGCGTCCCACCTGAAAAGACAACATTCATATTAATGGGTGATGAACCTCATTCCAGGCATAATTATCTTATGGAGCTCTATAATATCTCAAGATTTGTCACATCTTGCGCCACGAGGGTCTCCTACATCAGTGGTCCCCAACCTTTTTGTCGCCGCGGACCGGTCAGCGTTTGATAATTTCACCGCGGCCCACTGAGGGTATGGTGGTTACATTGGGGGGGGGGGGGGTCACATGGGGGGGGGTCACATTGAATGTAGATTTTTTTTTAAATTTTATTATTTAATAAGGAAATATTATTTTACAGAGAAATATAAAAATTAAAAATAAACAGTAAATAAAAATGTATTAAAAATAAACAATAAACATAAAATAATAAATTGTGGTTCCTCACCATAAAGATCAAGGTGTTTGGGGAGGGGAAATTCGCTTAAAATATTTATTCATAATAAAATAATATTTTTTATTTTTAGAAGAATGAATAAAAATTACGATTGTGGTACATAAGTTGTAGTGACAAATAAAAATAGTAAAGAAAATAAAAAATACAAGGTTGTGGGAAAATTAAGAAAAAAATATATAATAACAATGAAGATACAGATATTTGACGTTTGAGATATTTTTTTTGTTTTTTGATTCATGGGTATTTTCTTTTTTTTTAAGGCTCAACAGGAAGGTTGAAAGAATATTTCTTGTTGTTGTCAAGAAAGAGAAAATAATTTCGAGAACGCTTAGGGTTTAATATTAGGATTTTAATGTTATTCTGAACTTGCATATATTTTAAATTGTAAGTTATTTATTTATTTTTATTTAAAAGTTTTCATTTTGAAGATTAAGTGTTTGATTTAATAATTAAATTAATCGTGTTTAAACATACGTTCAAAATAAAATACCGTAACCCCTTAAAAATGAATACAAATAGATAATCTTAAATTATAATAATATTAAAACTTTTGAAGTTTACATTAAATAAAAATTACCAAACAGAAAAAAATAGAATTAGAATAAAATTCAAACTAATTGAAACTCAATTAAATGGCCTTTCTTAGACCAATCAAGAGTTTTGAAGACATCTTCGAGGGCCAATGTAAAAAGTTTGGGATTTTGGTGCTGTGGTGGCAATCTCAGGGTACTCCGCCATGATTCTAATCCAGAACACTGGCAGAGTTGTAGTCTCGAACATAGTTTTAAGGCTGTCGTCATTTGCAATATCCAGCAGTTGGTCTTCTTCTTTCACAGGCATGCTTGATTCGCGAGGTTTATTGCAAAATAGGTCCTGGATCCATTCCTTACCAGTCCGTGGGTCATTTTTTGTTGGGAAGTAGAGCTCAAACTCTTTCAAAAGTAAAGAGAGATGATCTTGCACCTACTGGGAGAATGATTGCTCTGGGTCAGTCTCGCCTAAAATTCCCACCAATATCTTGAACATGTCCAAAACGCCTCTGTTCACGCGCCGTTCCCACAACTCCAGTATGGCTTTAAACGCGGCTACTTTGTCTGCCAACTTGAAAATAGTTGTCATTTTACCCTGAAGGGATAGATTCCTGAAGACATTCGGAGCAAAAAATGTTGATGAAATTTTTCGTTACGGCGACATTTTTTTCACTCTTTCTTAGTTTCAAAGTCGTAGAAAATACTATAATTTGTATTGAAAAAAAATGACGCCGCACACTGTAATATATTCACAATCTAGCGGAACTTTATTCAATGTATACTACTTTAATTTGTATCTCGGGATATACTGAATAGTTTTTTTTGAAACTTTCCCTTGATGTTCATAAATATATTATTTATGTGTATACATAACTAAAATCTATCCAAATTAACAGAGTTTCATGTAAAAAATAAATGAAAATGACGATTCATTCTAGCTATATTTGCATAACTTGGGCGTATTTTTTTTTAATAGCACAATAAGTTAGACATCTGAGATCTGAGCTACAGGTCTCGGGTTCAATTCTTGGTGGGTGGCGGTTTTTTCAATGTGATTTCAGGCTTGATTTGTGAGACGATAAACATCACAAGTCTTCAAAATATGGCAACTTGTTATATGATGTGTGTTAAATAAAATAAAATTAAATTAATACCTACATATACCTATATATATATTTGACAGTTACCTAAGAGTCAATATAAATAAAATAAACTATGTATTGCCGAGTTATTAATTATGAATTATGTTGGAACCAGTTCTGCGATTTTTTCCTTCATTTGGAATATTTCATATTTTATAATATTTTTAGTTTCTTTTACTTTAATAAAACGTTGAAGTCTAGAGAATCTGGTGGAATTAAGACAAGGATTTTCCCATATGACTGTGTTAATTCAATCGTCAACTAAGCGATGTGATAGATAACAAATTTTCATCATGTATCCTGTGTAATCAGCGCCGAATTTCTGTTTTTAACGTCTCTGAGCTGAGCTACCGTCACATCTCCATTTCGAAATTAGTCGTAATGACCCGGCAGCTAATCCAGGCACCTCACGAAAGACTTTTTATTGTAATGAGCAAAATTGTTTGATTATGAGGTCGAGCAGTGCTTGTAGCTGAATGTCGGCCGAGACGTCAGATACTATGATTGAACCTTGCGGAGGGTAGCACTCTGTTTTCTCTTTCTTGACAAGACTGTAAGCTGGATATATATTTATATTTATACTCTTCAACTGCTGTCTCAGTATGTTAGATTGGTGTGTTCAATTTGACATTGACCATTAGCGCCAAAGCTTCATTTGGAGAGAGTTTTGGATCTAGTACATAAAAAATCTCTTCTCGCTTTCTTTTATTCGAGAAGCTATGGAAGGAGATGCTGAAGCTACTTCTTTCACTAGATTGACAGCATCTTTTTTCCCGGACAATCTTAGACTAACTACGGTGGCAAGCACTAGTTCTTCTTGAGTTTTCGTAGATACTAACTCTCAGATTTATCTCTTTTAAACTTTTAAAGTACATATTTAGAATGACTTCTTAGGCCTAGGTGATCTTATAAAACAAAGCGAATCTGACAAGCTTGAAGTTGGTAGCATCTTAAGAAACTTAGGAGACAATTCCAACCATGCCTCATATTCAGCCAAAAATTTCAGTGAAATTCTTGGATTTTTTTCCTACTTCACAGTTATTTTGGCAATATGACTACTGACAAAGATTTTCAGTTCTATAAGTGTGTTTTCCAGATAGACCAGTCTGTTTTCCTGCATTATGAAATTTGAAATGCACCTATTTCGATCTTTTTTGCTACTTGAAAGCCATACTTCAAATATTTCGTTTTTCTTAATTTTAGGTATCCTTAAAGAAAATTAAAAAAAATGTATGAGTGGGGCAAATATGGGCAGCTAAATTTTATTAAATCTTAAAGAATAAATATCAAAGCAATTAAAAAAAATAATATCTCGTTGGATACCCTCGGATACTTTTTCTAAAATCAAAGCAAAGTCATACTTCTTCAAAAATATTAAAATTTTGACATATGCAAGTGAATGGCTTTGTAACTGGACAAGAACATGAATATTTATTTCAGAATTTACCTTGTAAAGTAGCGATAGGTGTGAACTTTAATTATATGTGTGTATTTGTAAACTTATGTTAAAATAAACTCACTTTATACTGGATCAAAATGTCTCAAATTTTCGAACAAAATTACAGTCAGAATTATGGACTACGCAAGCGTCACTTGACGGGGTTGCCATATGATAGCCAATGTTGTTCAATAGAAAACAAGTATCAAAACATATAGTCTAATTAATTAGCTACTGTGTCCATATTATATATTTTGATTTGCTTACTTTTGAATTTTTGAATAAAGTTCCGCTAGATTGTGAAAATATTACAGTGTGCGCCGTAGAGAAAAAAATCTTGAACATTTTATACTTCAAATAACGTCAGGAATCACTGGTTAAATTAACTCAAATACTTCCATTAAGACGCTGTATACCCCGATTTTCAATATTGAAGGATACATAAGATCTCGAATCTCGATTGATAGACGTCTCGACTCCGATCTTCGATCGACAGAGGACGACTTTCGACATCGATGACGTGTTTAAATACGATTTACCTTATTTAAGTTACGACAAGACCGCCTTCGGAGTCAAGGAGCGACCAGTTTGAAAAAAAAAACGACTTCGCATTCGGCATGCATATTATGGCAGTGTGGTGTTGTTTTACTTCGAAGGTATTATGTAGAAGGTAACTTAGCGTGAAGGGGTTTTTAACGGAATAATTATTTTAAGCTATATAATTGACGATTTTTTCAAAAAAATATTTTGATTTTTAAGCAGGCGGCGCGGGCAGTACCATTTGGTTCACGGCCCGGTACCGGGCCGCGGCCCATAGGTTGGGGACCACTGTCCTACATGACCTAATGGAGGGAATGGTTGAGGGGACAAACCACAGCGGGCGCCCCCGACGGGAATATTTGGCCCAGGTGTGCGAGGACATGAACTGCGCCACATATGTAGAGAAGTGGAAAGCGAGATGTAGACATCTTCTGCAAACCAATCCACAGGATTGAGACTTTTGACGATGGATGGTTTTGATTCCGTCTGTTGACCAGACTTGCCCCCCTGAACTATGTGAGATGTTATTTTGTAACTTGTCTTTTCGATTACAAGACTCTTACGGGACACCGGAATACGATTATATGCTATAGAAAAGTGCTAAGCTGGTGTCTCAATAATAATAATAACAACTTTGCGCCACACGTGCCTATCACGACATACATTTATAGCTTCTCTCATATCCGTGCATCTGTTATATATTAAATTATTTAACTATATTATCTACTCGCATATTTTTTAAAATTCTTTGCTTGTATTGAGTTGCACAAACTAAATCTCTAGTTGGTAAATTTATGAATGCATACAAACTATTGTTAGGGGTAACTTATATGCAGATACATTGAAGCAAGTTAGTTACATATCTATAGGTATACGTACATATAACTTAAATTTAAATTTGTGTGGTTTCCACATGGCAAAGCACTGATGTAAATTTATTCCATTAAGTGTAAATTTACCTTTTAATTAACATTTGGTTAGAGGTTATATATGTACAAAGCACCACCACCGGGTTATCCAAAGTGTTGCGGCGTTGTCAGTTTTAAATGAAATTTTTCTCTTGTCTTTGTGAAGATACAAACAAAGCAGTTGAGGTTCAGACTATGCCAAAATTACTCTCTGTTTGTGAACACGTCTCTGGATTCAGAACAGGGTTGATCATTTCTGAATAATATATAAGCGAACCATTAAAAAACAACACATTTTCCCAGTTTCAGCGTGTAACAGTTTAATACTATAATGTTCTTTTTCTGTTTATACTGGAAGAAGGTTGCTTGGTGAACAATTTATGTATACTAATTATTAACAGATGCATGAGATTAGGCGACGTACTAAGGTTGCCGATATACTGGGTCGTGTTACTGCATTAAAGTGCCAATGGGCTGAACACTTGGCCAGAGAAGGGAATATTAAGTGGGCACCCAGAATACCACAGTTGAGACTTTGGACAAATAATTGGAGTGTTGGTAGACCCATTAAAAAAAATAGAAGATATTTTCCAAGTGGCTGGTAAAACCTGAATGCGGAGGAGACAGAACAGAGACAAGTTAGGAAGAGGCCTTCATCCAGCAGTGGAGAAACGAGGGCTAGAGAAGAAGAAGATAATTAATAATAAAACAGACAGTCGAAATAAGTTAGCAATTTTATTTTAATTTATAAAATATCCTTTTTACACTTGGTGTTGCAACCTAAGTTGTTTTACATAGCGACAGATTTAGTTAGTAAGGTACTCAATGAAGTAATGCAAGAGCGGACACTGTCAAGACCAAAAGTATACTGGGGACTGTGTAGATGACTGTACATGTCATCGGTGGAAGGATCTTGCATGATCGAAGAAGAAACCCGACAATCCTTGAAGTATTTGAGGTCCAAGATGTGGTCAGATGAGGGAGACAGCGTCGAGGAAACCTGATATCAGAATGTGCAGAGGATGAGTCATATGAGAATCCCACACATAAATTTACACAAAGCACCAAACGAACAGCGTCAACCAGGAAGATCCTCGAAACGATGAGAAACAGCTAGAGCACAGTATCTCAGGAGGACCATCTTGTGATAACAGACTCTTGAATCTATAGCAAGATGACGATCAACATAATATGAATATACTAAATTATTTCGCGTGAAATGTTGAGAAGTGTAAGATTGTTTCTAGGTATATTTAGTCAATTTCCAACGTGATAAATATGAATTTGTTTCAAATTTCTGGTTTCTATATGGATACTACAATAAACTCAATCGGAAAGTTTATTTTGAATAGAAAGTTAGTGTTGATAATATATTATGGCAACCCTATAAAGGACAAGGGGAGCGTTAATCAAATAAGTCACCGGTGGGAGGTACAATTAATGAACAAATCTAGCGGAGTGGCATACCTGTGCTATTTCTATACACAAAATAGTTACAACATACACACAACATACTACAATACAATGCATACATATATTATGTAGGTACCTACCCGTCCTATTTTAAGGAAAAACAGAACCCGATGTCACGTTAAAATGCTGAAATATTTTGATGCACTTTGACTTAATTAAATTTTGATGTTGCAAATGAAAATGAAGCATGCAGTATTAGACGGTTGCTAGTCAATTTAATCTACTTGTACATTGTAACAACATTCATACATCGTCTTGTACATTTACGTCTCTTATTCACGCTTCTTATAATTCCGTTTTTCAGAATACTGTTCACATATTAATTTCATGCCATTTTTTTCTTGGGCGCCCCCGATCTGTTATTCCGTTCCTGTCAGTTTTGTATATTTTCTTCGTCAGGCATTCTTCATTCATTCATTCCATATGGCCAAACCATCTCAATGTGTTATCTTACCTACATTCTTTCCTTGCGTCCTCGTTTCGTACCCTGTCATACATCGTTCTATACAAATTCTTCTTAGCGATCTCATTCGCAACTGCATTTATTCTGCTTTCGTGTGACTTTTGCCATGTCCAGGATTCACTTGCATATGTCAATGTTGGCACTACGATTGCGTTATGAATGGCAACATTGGTTTCCTTTGATATGTTGCGATCATTCATAACTGGTCTAAGTGCAACATTCACATTGATTCCTACCATTACTCCATTACTCTTCTTTCGATATCCTTATCAGGCCGCTCAATCTGTTTAAATAGAGGGGAAATTCATTTATATGTATGGATGCTATTGGGGTTGTTATTTAATTGAGAATATAATATATCAGAAGGTTGTGATTTTAAGTGCGTGTTCAAATTACTTCCCAATAACAAATGTATATCACTATATAAGATATTGCAATTTGATAATCAGTTAGAAATAGAAATAGTAATTGAGTAATGAAGGGTTTCAAAATAAAAGATGACTTACATGATTTACGTCTATTTTCGGATAAGTTACAATATTATACTTGATAAATTTACAGATGTTCGCGATGTTTGGGTCGATATTAATTTTATGATTATTACTAAAGAGTTAACACTGTTGTAGTCTTGTCGGTTGATAGGCGAATGGCACAGTGGCGAATGGGAAACCGCGCTGCATATACGGTTCAGGAACTGATGTCCTTCGGCCATCTTCGGTTAATCTGAATGAGATGCGAGACCATCCGACAAATGACGTATTCATTGACCAATTGGTTGTGTCGTGTAGCATCCACACACATTTTATAATTGTCAAGTAAATATTTTAAAAGTATTTCTCACAGATTTCCCTCATTTTAATTAGTATTAGATTAGTCTTTTATACTTTGATACTGCCGAGACAACTCAGCGTAAACGTCGAGAAATTGTTTTATTTGAGATAAAAACATGTTTTTAACAAAAAAAAGCAAAATCGAACGGAATTGATTTCTATATTCAATATGTTTTGTAAAAATAAATTCAGAACGTATCTGCGATGCTCAATTCTGATTGGTGTCTATTCAAATTGTTGGTACTAATTCCCACACAGAGCACAGTAATTGTTGAACGTTTCGGAGTGCCTACTCTAAACTATGAAAACTTTGCAGTCATCGCTAAATGTTCTGCCTCTCATCATTTGCTGAATGTGAAGTGGGGAAAAGTGTAATTAGTGAAGATGAAGTGTGCTACAAGTGCACCGGTTCACATCCAGTTAAACTTTAAACGAACCCAAATGCATTTAAAAAAAATCATCACTAAACTATTGGATATAATATGTACCAATCGTTGATGATAAATGAAACACTCGTTATTCCATGCGGCGTCAGTCGTAAAAAGGAGTTTCAATTTTATTTCGATACTTCATCCATATTTGATATATTTTGTGGGTTATTTCTCCAATTAGGGAATTGAGACGAAAGAATAAAAAGCTACTGGTTTTCTATCAACCTTACAGGTTTTTGAGATTATGTTTGGTAAATGAAATTTAATCTGTAAATAACCTTGTATATAATGTAATATATTATCAATTGGGAATATATCAGAATTCATCATCATCAAAAGTCTCAATCCTGCGGATTGGTTTGCAAAAGAAATCTACATCTCGCTTTCCACTTCTCTCTATCTTCGGCAGTCCTCTTCAGCTCAACATATGTGGCGCAGTTCATGTCCTCGCACACCTGGGCTAAATACTCCTGTCGGGGGCGCCCCCTGTGGTTTGTTCCCTCAACCATTCCCTCCATTAGGTCATGTAGGAGACCCTCGTGGCGCAAGATGTGACCAATCCAGCGAGCACGTCTCTCGGAGATGGTTTTAAGTAGGTGCCTGCCTTCTTCAACTCTGTTATTGTTTTCATATTCTCGCATTTTGGAAAGTTCGGTAATCTGATGATTCTTGGTTAAAAAATTATCATAACTTTCACTGTTTACAAATTAAACTAATTTCTCAATAGATGACGTTTTCTTCGTTACCTCATAGATGGCAATATTATAATTACGTATTATTCAGGTGAAATGTTTACACATTATTCAAATATATAGTTTCTTCTATGATATTCCAAACTTCGTCTCTATTGAGATGTTATTGTCAATAAAAATAAGATTTTATTATTCTTTAAATTGAGCTTTTTTTAAACTTTTGGACTAGAATCTGTATTTCCCGTTTGAAGTATGTTTCTTTTTACATTCATGAATGAAAAATACGCCAAAATGAAAATCGATTTGTTTCTTTTATGTAGATAATGTCCTTGCAACAAGTACAAATACATCCTAAATTAAGCATAAATGATTGTGCTATAGGTGAACAAAATCGGTTATGGCAGGATTCGAACTCGCGACTACTGGATTGCAAACCAAGCGCTCTAGATGGTCTGCGTGTATATTTTTGCGTGTATTTTTTTATTTTATTACCTCTCGTTAAACTACAAATATGCCAACCCTATCGATGTCAAGTTACTTTTAAATCACATTTTCTGTAATTTTACTTAAATCCAATTCTTAGTTTAAAAACACATTCGACATTTTAGAATTTTTACCCCTTTTAATTTGAACAGTGATCTTAGCGAAGGTTGTGTAAAACTTAAAAATTTATGAGAAGTATTATTTTAAATTATAACAAATATGACACAGTTTCGATCCACGTCATAATGAGTAAGTCTGAGTGCTTTCGATTGTCACAACATCATCCTCGGAGGCGACAATTCAAAGAGTAGGTAAAGTATATGTTTAGATATTAATAAGATGAAAACTTATTTATTTTTTTATTTGTTTTGAAACTTAACTACTATTAATTTTTTATGTTTAATTATTAAATGAGTATGCAAAAAATAAGCCAATTATGAAGTTTCACTTAATTACATTATAATATATTATTGTTTTTGGGTAGTTGTGTTATTGTATGATGGTGAGTGCATGCGGGGAAAGGGAAGGGTAATGGATATAGGAAAGCGTTGATAAGGAAGGGATGAAGGTTTAAGGAAGATAAGTTTGATTTTTAACCAATAATATTACCAATAACTGCGCGTAATTGACGTTTCATCGATGTCTGCGTGGAGTTAAATATATCCGGTTGGGGTCAAGACTTTTGTAATAGTTTAAAGATCTGTTTATATAATTATTTTGTTCTGTAATGTGGTGTATAGAAAATGTGATTTTGTGTTTTCTCATTGGGCAGTTGAAAGAGATTTTTTGGAGTAGGTAAGATCAGTCTACAATTTGTCTTATGATGAAATGTAACTGCAAAGATAAATAAAAAATATATAACGTTATTTTTACTTAATAAAACTTATAAATAGCACAAATTTATAATAAATTCAGAGTAAAAGTATATTTAGAGCCCCTATAAATGTTCATGTTGACGTTTGGTTTCGCTGTATTCCTTTTCTTAATTTTGGATTCGTGAATGCTTATTTGAATTTTGTTAAAGGAGACAATATTCTCTCCTTCACCAAGTAAGTAATGTAATTAGTCTAGAAAGAAAATAACATTCACTATGTGGAAGTGCGTTAGGAGGGTGAGCAGGCAGTCTAGGGTCGACAGGCGATAGACGTCTGGTAAGTGTACTGGAAGTAGTTATATAGCGCTAATGTTCTGTTTCAAAACTCCATTTTAAAGTGTAAAAATTATGCGCCATTTCATTCTCTAATCTTCATTCGCCCTGTGAGATCATTATGTTGTCTCATAAACTGCTGCAAACGTCGCCGTTGACAGTGCAGTCGCCCAGGACACAATTATAAATTACCCTTTTTCAGTGCGTCAAATTACAAGAAACTCCAAATAATCTTTTATTAAACTCTATTTTTTTTTTAATTTGATTGGAAATTCTTTCATTAGTCCACTGTTTTGTTACTATCTACAGCTAGACATGATGTCTAGCATATTTTCAATTGTACGATGGTGGTTTTCTTATTTACAGAAAATATATTTTTTTGAAAACACAATTTGTATACATCTGTTTGTTGTAAGAATCTTTTAAAAAAAGTTATTGTCATTTCAATAATTTATTAGTGATGTCTGTGAATATATCGAATTTTTTTTTTGGGTGTATTGTAATTTTATTTGCGAGTAATAATAATAAATAAAATTTATAAAGCGCCGTTTAGTGATACAAGATCACTCCAAGGGCGCTGTAGCTTACCTATTTGTTGGCTCTACGAAACAAGGCAGTCTTAAGAAGTTTACCGAAGGTGTCAATGCTCTGAGCTCCACGTATGTCAAGAGATTATTTATTAATGATTATATTCTGTCATTTTAAATATTATCTCTTTAGAAGCAACGAAGTAATTTATATTTTTTTGTGAATTTTTTGGACTTATTTTCTTATCAGAAAAAAATATTTTACACATAAAAATTACATCAGAAATATAGAAATTTACACTTAATAATAAAACTTCCTTCAAAAAGAGATGAACTCGTGTTTTGAAGGGATATTTTCATATGAATAATTTTATGGATATTATTATGATTTTATGAGTATTATTTTGAAACAAGTTAATAATTATATCCCATTCCAGAGTATCGAAATGGAGACCATGTATTATGAAAAGGGGAATAAGCCGGCCTCAGAAAAGGTGGGCCAAAGATATTGTCCCCGTCACTGGAAGTGGATGGGTGCGAAAAACCAAAAGAAGTGGCGAGTGGAAATATCTGGAAGAGGCCTATGTCCAGCAGTGGAGAGATGGCTGGAAGAAGAAGATGATGATGAGAAGACATTCTCTAAACAATGAAAATGTTAGTGCTATATTATCTGAATACTTGTTTTAGATGGGTCGATGGCAGAGCGGTTAGCGCATTGGGTTATTAATCCAGTGGTCGCGAGTTCGAATCCTGCCTCGACCGATTTCGTTCACCTATAGCACAAGCATTTATGTTTATTTTAGGGAACGTAGGGAGATGTATATGTTCTTGTTCAACAAGGGCATATTCATTTTTTATATATAAATAAAAAATATATATTTTCAAGGTTTTGAATATACCTACATTCGTTTGTCACGTCGAAATACTTATGGAATATGCAGAGAGAATTAAGCGTCACACACCTCTATAAATATTTTTTTTAGCAGTCGCTCATCGCGTCATTAACGTTCATGGTCGGAAAAATGAAAAATATATTTTCAAGTAAAAGACGCATACTCGTTGATGTGCTCGTGAATAACATTTTCAAAAAGGTTGTTGAAAACTTTGGTAGTAGGTATCAGTATTCTAGTTGATCATTTATTTACGAAGAACTCAAATACATCCGTTCATCTTTTAACCCTTAACGGAGGGGCACCGAATCCCCAGCGTCCGTCCCTGTGGACTGTCGTACGCTTCTTCACTTGGCAGGGTTTAATTTCTTCCGCAGTAAATTTGAAAAATTTCCTTTTTTAACAAGACCAGCGCAGGGCGAGAGCGAGAAAGGTTTATGCTTCTCACATTGCAACCAACTTTACACAATAATTATTCACCCTCCCAAAGGATTCCTATTTCTTCCCCTATCTTAGCAGTTTATAAAAAAAGTGTATAACAAGTCTGATCGATCGGCAGCGGTAGTCTAAAATTTTACCTCTTACGCCTTATCCCATTTTCATATTTTATTAAGATAGCACAACAACTTTACTTACGCTGTTGTTGGCATTCTAATTAAACGCTTAATATTTACCTCGGGCAGTAAAGCAACAGCTTTTTAAGTTTTTTTATAAATATACAGTTTATGTATAAGTAATCTCCTCTAAACAGTAGAGTAACTGCATGTTAAAACGTAGTCTCGATAGCGGTTCACGGATTTCCCACTTATTTATTTATTGGTTGATAGTTATACAGTATACTTAATTTATGAAACAGACAATGATGCATTGCTTTATTAGTGGACCAGTGAAAAATCCATGCATTATTCAGTAGGATTTTCAATTCTAGAAATGGTGGATAATTTGTTTATCTGGGATCCACTATTACTGATAAAAGAGAGTGTGAAACCGAAATCAGGAGAAGGATTGGAATGGCAAAAAGTGTTATGACCAGTCTAAATAAAATTTGGAAAGACCAAAACATATCCAGAAACCAGAATGTGAAGATTGTGCAAACACTCGTGTACTCCATTTTCTTCTATGGAGTGGAATCGTGGGCTCTATGGGCTAGAGATAAAGACAGAATAGACGGGTTCGAAATATGGTGCTGGAGATGAATGCTGAAAGTTCCCTGGACAGCAAGAAGAACAAATATATCTATTCATCAAGAACTTCGTATCACAGTGAGATTGTCGCCTCTCTGTCTTGAACGGATACTCAAGTTTTTTGGACACATAGGTAGCTCATCATGGTCGGAAAAGTGCTTGATTTAAGACCGAGAGGCAGAGCACCGATGCGTTGGTCCGACCAAATAAGGCAAAATATTCCTGCTACGTCACTCCATAGAGCTGTCCATTAGACAGCTGATAGGAAGACCTGGAGAGCAATGATCCGCAGCAGGGTACATGATGGCCACGACCCTCAGCATTGAGGACGACGACTAGTGATTGAGAATTCATGTATAGACTATGGCAAGACCTATCACATTTCGGAAAATCGGCGCGCGCACAATCGGTGACGTCACGCCAGCTATAATAGACGCGACGGACCGTTTATCGGCATTCAAGTTCGTTCCTGCCTACCAGCTTCTCCCCTGACCGGAATTCGTTACGACCCAGCCACGTTCCTGTAGTCGTTTAAATTTATTGAGTTTTAATATTTATAATCTTCGCGTAATACCAGTATCATTGTGTTAATAACTTTGTGAATAAATCCAGTAAGTTTTAATCTTTGAGTTCTTATTTATATGTCTATTTAAATACCCAATTCTATTGTCGGTTACAGTCGTGCATGGTTAAAGAACACGCAGAAGTATTTAGCCGATCAACTGGTTCGATCCCAGAAGTCGAGCTCCTCATAAAGACACCCTCTGCACGGCAATAGTAACATTGGTGACTCACGACGATTTTAATGTATTTTTGTTTGAATTTTTAGCATATTTTAGTAAAAAATTGTTTTGTTACATATTATTCCTCCAAATTACATATACATTTCTTTAAAGTCATTTATAACATTGATAAATAACATTGGTATGGTCATTAGTTATTTTTTTTTTTTCCTCATAGTAGTACGCTCTATTTTTTTCCGTTCGTTTTTATATACATCGCGGACAGTAGAATTGGGTAGGCAATAAATAAGTGTAATTATTCTCTCGAACCGGTGGCAGGGACGGATTTGGATCATCACGGACAGCCAAATACCGTGAAAGGTATGTGTAAATTTTGACAATAATTTAAATTTTTCCAACGCAAAAGGCCCCGTGATTAAGCGTTAATTTTTTTTTATAATGAATCTTCGTAATATTAAAATTTAGTACATGTCATACCTTATGGTATTTATTTTTTTAAAAAAAATTGTTGTATGAACAACTATTATTTTATTTTATCGCATTTTAATCGTATTTTATTGTAATATTTTAACATTCTAAAAGAAGTAATATTGTGTGAATTTGGTGCAGTTCGCACAAACATTTTAACAATTTAAAAAAGAAAAATCAGTGTTTTTTTAAAAAAAATTGAAAGAAATCATTTTAACATTCTTATTCTTACAATTTTTAAATAACTTATAAATCTTCATTGTGACCAATTGTAACATAAAATCAGTTTCTTTTTGTAAAAATAGTGTTCTCACAAATTACAAATTACACTATCGTAATTATATGTACTAATTACTTGTGTTTTTTCTTTCATATGAAACATCGAATTGGAGAAAAAAAGCAAAAACCCAATCATTTTGATTGAAAGCTGTAACTATTGTAAAAAAAGAGGGAACAAAACGATAATCAAACTTGGATGAAAAACTAAATGTGAAATAAAAGGAGCAAAAACCAGAGAAAAGATTAAAAAAAAATTCAACAAGCTAAGTAATATTGTTACTATTTAGTGTGTCATTCTTATTTTAAATTCATTTAAAAAAGCCGTTGCAGTAAAGTATAATTTGTTTTTTTGAATACCTACTGAAATAAAAATTGCTAAATTCAAATTTAAATCGTAAAACTAACTTAATTTAATTTTTATTTGATTAAAAACATCAATAATCATTGTAACATTTTTATTTTACATTAAATTAAGTGAAATTTTTATTTAGTTTGAACAATACCTAATTATTTTGTTGTTGAAAATTGAATTTATAATATAAACATAGACGATAGTCGAATTCGCCTAGCGACAAATCGTCGTCGCATAGTGCGAGCAGTATTATTATTATTATTCTCACCAAATAATATACGCCGCAAAAATAAATACTAGTAGCTACTGTCAGTGGAAAAAAGATACAAAAAACCCGCCCTTTTAATTATACGCAGTTAAGCTAAACGGAAATAGCGCAGTACAATACTCCGTATATATTTTTAATGTTGTGCAAATATTAATGAACTGTATTTTCAGAACGATTATTAAAATATTTTATTATTATTTGACTGTAACCATTTAATAATATAGCAAGAAATTAAGATCAATTATGTGTACAGATAATAAAAAACGATAATTTCCATTTATTAATTTAATCATAAATAATATACATATGGGACTTAGAAAATTCCAACTTTAAAAAAATAATCGTAAAAATATTTTTTCGCGAATAATTTGAACAAAATACTTAAGTTTTACAAATAAATTTTATTGTTATTCAAAAATTTTATTTATTTATACAAAAGTTTTATCGATATTCATTTTTCTTTTAAAAAAATTATACTTTAATAATTTTAAAAAGAATATAGGTAGTGCATCAAATTTTAAACAAAACATTTAGTAGCAAAATTGGATTAATTTTTTTTTCTTTTCCAAAAATTCAAAGCATAACAATTTTAAATTTTCTCACATTTATGTTTCAAAAGTCAAGCAAGCTTTGAACAGTGGTAACTTTAAAAAAATATTCTCATCTTTTAATTTGAATTGTAATCATGGCAACGGAGAACAAGGACAACACGAATACATTTGACAGAGCTTCATATCAACAAACATCAGATGAATCAAGAAACGAAATTTTCGCAGCGAACATAAAATTACCCACAGTATGGAAGGACAAAATCTACCTATGGTTTATAACGGTGGAAGCCCAGTTCAATTCTGCAAGGATCACCAAAGACGAAACAAAATATCAACACATCTTGGGAGTACTGGACCCCGATACAATCTCATGTGTGGCTGACGTCATCCAATACCCACCAACAAAGGATAAATACCAACATTTGAAAGAAACCTTATTAAACCGCCTTCAGGAATCTGAAGAGAAAAGACTTTCTCAACTTCTACATGGAGTACAGCTTGGTGATAGGAAGCCTTCACATTTACTTCGTCACATGCAGAGCCTTGCAGGACCAACCTTAGCGAATGATGCACTTCTTAAAAGACTTTGGATCGAAAGATTACCACATAGAGTACAGGAAATAATCTCGGCAATAATTACAAACGACATCAGCGTACTCGCGCAAACGGCCGATCGGATATTGGAAGTAAACGAAAGAACAGAAATTCAGTCCATTAATTCACCATCCACATCAGCAAGTAGTCAAGCTCACCAGAGTGATTTAGTCACTAACAGCTTACTTCACAGCATGCAGCAACAAATTCAACTATTGACAGACAAGATCGTCAGATTGGAAATTGATCATAGACAATCAAGAACACAGTCAAGACCTCAACATAATAATAATTGGAGGAATCGTTCAAGATCGCGTTCTCCAAGCAGGAATCGATACCAAAACTACAATAATAATCACCAAAATAGGAATCAGAAAAATTACTATGACAACAGAAAGAGTAATAACAACAACGTGAAGCAAAACAACAATTATAGAAGAGAAGACATTTGCCATCTACACCAAAAATTCGGAACAAAAGCATTTAACTGCATAGCACCATGTAAATTCAACGATCAGGAAAACTAAAATTGCGGCAGGTGTGCGAGACGTCCCAGTCGCAGTTGAAACATCGTCTCTTCATTACAGAATTAGTAACAGGAATTAGATATCTCGTAGACACTGGAGCTGAAATCTCAGTAATACCTAGATATTTCAGAAATGACAAATCAATAATTTCAACAGATAGCATCGTCACTCCACTTTATGCAGCAAATGGTACTGTAATACCTAGTTATGGGCACAAAATAATCAACCTGAATTTGGGACTACGAAGGAGTCACAAATGGAAGTTTATCATCGCAGATGTCACAAAACCCATAATAGGAGCTGATTTTTTGGAATATTACGACGTTTTAGTGGATATTAAAAGGAAAACATTGATTGACAAAGCTACAGGAATGTCAACTAGAGGGATCGTCTACAAAACCAGTATAATGAATATTGCCACGGTTCATTCCACATCAAAATTTTACAAAATAATTGAGAAATACCCAAATATCACTCGCGCAGATTTGAACCCAAAGCGCATAGAACACAACGTTACTCACCATATCCAGACGAAGGGACCTCCAGTCACAGCCAAAGTCAGGAGACTCAATCCACTTCAATTGGAGATTGCCAAAAAGGAATTCTCTTATATGGTCGAACAAGGCATTTGCCGACCATCCAAAAGCAACTGGTCCAGCGCCCTACATATGGTCAGGAAATCGGATGGAAATTGGCGTCCGTGCGGTGATTATCGCAGACTGAATTCAATCACCAAACCTGACAAGTATCCAATACCTCAACTACAAGATTTCGCACATAAACTTCACGATGCGAAGATCTTCAGCAAAATAGATTTAACCAGAGCTTACCACCAAGTACGAGTAGAAGAAGAAGACATTCCAAAGACCGCTATCATAACCCCATTTGGATTATTTGAATTTCTAGTAATGCAATTCGGACTTTCTAACGCAGCTCAGAGTTTCCAAAGGTACCTTCATAATATTACCAGAGATTTGGAATTCGTATTCACTTATATTGACGACATCCTGGTTGCCTCCAAAAACATGGAAGAGCACGAAAAACACCTAGACTTATTGTTCGAAAGGCTATCTAAAAATGGTCTAATTATCAACCTAAACAAATGTAAATTAGGAGAAGAAGAAATTGAATTCCTTGGTTATAAGATCAACAAGAATGGAAGTTCCCCAATCAAGGAAAGAGTTGAAGCGATAACCAAAATTGAACCCCCAACCAACGCAAAAGGTCTTCGAAGATTTTTGGGGATGATAAATTTTTACAGGAAGTACCTACAAAACGCAGCTGGGACCCAAAAGATACTTTTTGATCAGTTAAAAGGTTATACAAAAAACGACAAAAGGAAAATTCAATGGACAGAAGAGTTAACCAAGGCCTTTGAAAAATGTAAAAACGACCTGGTACAAGCGTCGCTTTTAGTACATATTGACCCCACAGCCGAAATATCAATTATGGTCGATGCCTCCGATACAGCAATGGGTGCCTCCTTGCAGCAAATGAAAAATGGAGCATGGCAACCCATATCTTTTTTCTCAAGAAAATTCAATAATCCACAGTTAAAATATAGTACTTATGACAGAGAGCTGACAGCTATTTACGAAGCAGTGAAATATTTCAGACAACAATTAGAGGGTAGAAACTTCACTATCTTCACAGATCACAAGCCACTAATATTCGCCTTCACAAAAAATAAAGTAAACTCACCAAGACAGGAAAGACAACTCGACTTTATCAGCCAATTTTCTACAAGCATTAAACACATTCCCGGCGAGGACAATATAGTCGCAGACACATTATCTCGAGTTGCCGAAATACAAATCACATCACATATTGATTATCAGCGAATGGCGCAAGAGCAGGAGAAGGAAAGTGTAATGATGGAAATGCATGAAAAATCATCACTGCAATTAAAGAAAATTTTGGTACCTGGCACCAATAAAATGTTATGGTGCGATTTCTCGACGAACGTAATACGACCATTTGTTCCCGAGTCAATGAGAAAGGAAGTCATTTTAACACTCCATAAAGTAAGTCATCCCGGCAGCAACGCAACATTTAAAATATTGAAGCAGAGATATGTTTGGCCTGGCATGGAAAAGACTGTCAAAGATGTAATAAGCAATTGTATTGACTGCCAAGCATCTAAAGTACACCGTCACACCATTACACCGTTACAGCAGTATAAAGCACCAGATGGGAGATTCAAAAATATTCATTTGGACCTGGTTGGCCCCATTCCTCCTTCAAAAGAATACACATACCTGCTAACAATCATAGATAGATACACCAGATGGCCAGAAGCAGTTCCCCTTAAAGACATGACAGCAGAAACCGTCGCTGACGCTTTGATGCTAAATTGGATCGCCCGTTTCGGCGTACCCTCTTCAATCACTACAGATCAGGGTCGTCAATTCGAAAGCAACTTATTCAACAAGTTAACCAGCAAACTTGGCGTGAGACATCAGAGAACTACTGCTTACCATCCTCAGTGCAACGGAATTATAGAGAGATGGCATCGTACCTTGAAGACATCATTGATGACGATTAACAATACCTCCTGGACGAACGCCCTACCACTGGTACTGCTTGGTCTTCGTTCAGCAATCAAAGAAGGCTCAGAATTTACACCGGCACAGATGACCTATGGAACCACCCTCAGGCTGCCTGGTGATTTTTTTGAAAGCTCACGCACAGAGGAACCTGACACGTATGGACACAAGTTGCAGAAGATGATGTCAGAACTTCGTCCCATCCCAAACTCCAATAACAACAAGACGAAGACGTTCATACACAGACAAATGAAAGATGCCCAGTACGTTTTCTTGCGAAATGACGCAGTCCGCAGACCTCTTCAACGACCCTATGACGGACCCTACAAGGTGCAAGAGATGGATGAAAAAACTGCAATAATCATTATTAATGAAAAACCGAAGAAAATCTCAATGGATCGATTGAAGCCAGCATTCTTCATAAACGATGACCTCAACCCCTCTACAGAGACGAGTAATCATCAAACAACGCTCACACAGCCAGATGACACCATCGCAGAATCATGATGCCACTTGTTTAAGATCTTCTCTCCGGCAACCCCACACTGTGACTAAGGCAGGAAGAAGAGTTCATTTTCCAGCACGATTTTGCTACAGAAACTAAAATTATTCATTTGTAAATGACGTATATACTTATGTAAAAAAACGATTCATGTAAGTCGCTTATAAGCATAAAAGCACAAACGTGACGTTTATCAAAACGTCCAATTTATCTATTTATTAAGAATGTTTTGGAGCAATTTTCTTTGAAATCAGTAACTCAGATTAAATAATTAATATATAAAATTTTCCTAATATAAAAGAAACATATTTGATATGTATAGACATTGCAAAGATTATTTATCCTTTTTAAGAGTGAAAATGTTCTATTTTATGATAATTTAGCCTTACCACTCTATATAGCTTATTAACTAATTTGAATATATATTATGTAACAAGTTTCTATTTTCATTATGAGTATTAAGAAGTAGAATTTAAAATAAAATGTGTATTTATAGTTTTTTTAAATAAAAAGAGAATGTAATAATGCACAGCTCCTTAAATACCTAAGTATGTAAAAATTTAATCTATATCAAGTGTCATATTTAATTGTATTATTTGTAAACAAAATTATACCATAAGGACACATTCCATATACCAACAAAAGTGCATTCTTATTTAATAGTGAACTGACTCACGCACATATTGTTATTTTCAGGTAATGTCAATTGCACAAGCACTCAATATTAATAGAGTAGCGATGTACTTAAAGTTATTATTTCTTTTTCTGCACTTTGTATTATTTTCATAAGCACTCAATATATTCAGAGTAGCGTTAAAACTTAAAGTTTATTATTATAGTTTTGTTTTAGTGTTTATTTAAAATATTTTGAACAAACATACATTCAATTAAGGAATGATTTTGTCCACAATAAGTAATGTAAAGTTATCGTAAAGTTTGTATTTTTAACCAATATTTGTTTGTATTTTAGATAACAGAATTAGTTATCAGTAATTATGGAACAATTAGCTTTGATAAACTTAATGATGCAGACATAATTTAACAATAATGTAAGATGTCTAGCATACACTTAGAACAATAAGAGTTATGTATACCTTTAAAAACAAATACTTTGATTTTTTTTTATTTTTATGTTACAGAGACTCAGGGATTCAGAGGCCATAGTTGTACCGTCTTCCGGACTGGTGAGGGAGTGTATGGCAAGACCTATCACATTTCGGAAAATCGGCGCGCGCACAATCGGTGACGTCACGCCAGCTATAATAGACGCGACGGACCGTTTATCGGCATTCAAGTTCGTTCCTGCCTACCAGCTTCTCCCCTGACCGGAATTCGTTACGACCCAGCCACGTTCCTGTAGTCGTTTAAATTTATTGAGTTTTAATATTTATAATCTTCGCGTAATACCAGTATCATTGTGTTAATAACTTTGTGAATAAATCCAGTAAGTTTTAATCTTTGAGTTCTTATTTATATGTCTATTTAAATACCCAATTCTATTGTCGGTTACAGTCGTGCATGGTTAAAGAACACGCAGAAGTATTTAGCCGATCAACTGGTTCGATCCCAGAAGTCGAGCTCCTCATAAAGACACCCTCTGCACGGCAATAGTAACAAGACTTATAAGAACGAAATGACGCCAATTTTTCAAAATAAAAATACCATAATCATTTAAGGGGGCGACTTCTGCCAACGTATCTATTTTTCAATTTGATATATTATCATTATTAATTTCTAATCAAAACATTTAAAAAAAAAAATTAGATAGTTTGGGTATTAATAAAGAAAAATATATCTTAACTTTTTTATAATGTTCTGTAGAATTTCTTGTAGAAAAATAATGGTATACCTCGATTTTCAACGTTTTTTTTATAGTTTGCCGTATGTAAGTATTAAGGTGGCAGCAGTCGCCCCCTTAATACTTATAAACGGCAGTCACTGGGCTAAAATGAGCTAAGATGATGAATTTATTAGTAGGTAATATTTTTTGTGAGTTTTATTTTGAATTGCTTCTCGAGCAACTTACAGGTATATACATAGGTAGTATATTAAATATTTAATAACAATTTGCTTCACTTGGCGACTAAAAAACAGTGTAAGATATGGTTTCTGCTGAAAATCGAAATCGGATAATAGACAATTATCCAAAGAGGGGATTTTTTTTTTTACTTTTTCATGTCGATAGTATATAAATTTTATAATTAAGGCATAATTGAAATGAAATAAAGCAAAGCAGTCTTGCAAACATTTCCATAGGAATTATAATTTATAGTTTTATACTTTTAACCTGCTGTTACATTTTCATTTTCTTTCAACAAGTGAAGAGAAGAGAACTGAGGAAGAAAAAGAACTAACTATTTCAGAAACTGTTAATTTTTTTACTGTCATAGTTTGGCTTTTATCATAGTTTAAGGTTACTGGTGATATTGTTGTTTTTTCTTCTCCATAAACTCTAGTGTTAAATGGACTAATACAAATTTGTAACGAACTCGCGAATTCAGGATACGAGTTGAAAATATTCAAAAATAAAATGAATTTTCGATCAGCAACTTGTTTTAGATGCGAGTATATTATGTTGTATTGGTCAATGAGAAAAAAAAACCCTTTGAAAAATGGTTTTGAATGCACCGAATCCCAAAAAAAATACGACGAAACTTCCATATGCTGTACTCTCGTTACGAGCAAACAAAAGTGTTCATATTAGAATATTTTTCACTCTGTAATCTGCAACCATTTCCAATTAGGGAAAAACTACATTCCCAGTAGGGGCTGAGTGAATTCGAAAATAACAGTTTGGACTCGATATGATATTAGCAGCAAACGTGCACGTTGCAAACATTTGCATTTTCACAGACGTTAACATGAAGTTTTGCAGATTTTAGTCTAAAAAAAGGCAAAGGTTTATCTGCCTCTGCTGACTTTTCAGCCATGGGTACTGTACGTTTATCAATCACGTCTGTATGTAAGTTTAAACGATACACTCGTGACATAATTAAAAAAAAATTAAAATGTAGGAATTTTCGAAAAAAGTTTGTTTTTGAATGAATGAATGAATAGTTAATTTCCAATAGTATAAATATTACCAAGGAATATAATTTATATCTAATTACATTTTTTAATTTTTTTTTCACACACTTTGAAATTAACTGCCTCACTAGAACATAGTCTGTTCTGAGGCAGTAGTAGTTTTGAATTACTATGGCTACTCTGCAATTATATGATTTTTTTTCTTCACATATTCCATTCACTTTCTACATCGACTACCAGGATGAAAAACTCTAAAAAATCCATGAGCACCGAAGCAGATCCTTCTCTACCAATCTGCTTCAGCCAACGGGTAGCGAGGTCTCTGAAATTTTTCCCGTCATGTGATGTTTCGTTCAATATCCAGCATTATTCTATAATAAATCCTTGGTGCCAAAAAACTATATTGACGCTGCGTATGTGTCGTTCTTGGCTGTGGCGGTCTAAGTTTTGAACATTTGTCGTTTCATTATGTCCTTAAATATTAAATTATTTACTTAGTGGTACATTTCACTAACCACATTATTTGTTGAAACTGATAAGGCTCCCTGGGATGGGACTAAGATTGTATCAATCTTAACGCAGTGAGTGCTAGAGTATATTTAAATTTTATTTCACTATAAAAAAGTTACATGGACATTGAATAAAATATACAACAAAAACAATGATTTCACATGTAAAAATGAGTGTTGCTATTGAACTAAATTGAAAATTAAACAGAAACTATGCGACCGTTTTCGAAACTTATCGTTCCCTCAGTTGCAAATTGCTTTATTTTATTATATTTATGTTTTCCACACTTTGAATATTTCTTAATTTGTTGAAACAGCCATGAAACTTATTTTTTTAAAATTTTATTTAACAGTTTGTCAACAGCTATATAAAAAAATACAGATAAACATTTTACATTTAAATGAAGCCAATTATAGACGAACATTATATTATTATATTATACACTTATTGAGAGTAATAACAAAGTTTTTAACTAAGTTAATTGAAACCATCCCGTTACTGCAGATTCCACGCAGTACGCACACAGTACCCACCTACGTGTGTATAAAGAAATAAATGTGAAATATCCAAAGAATATTCACGCGGCTACACGCAGGTAGATACTATATAGGTATAGTTTTATGGCCCCAGTCAAATTCGTGTTATTTGAAATTAGCTAATTCGGTAGTGCGGGTGACTTAACGCACTATTCTGTAATTTCAATAAATGCACAATAAAATTAATTATTGTTATTATAATACAATATACCTACAAACACTGCAGTAAAAATTGTGTTAGATTATCCACTAAGAAGCCCCTCTCGAAATTGAAATTAACCTATGCAATAATAAAATCAGCTCTCAAATTATTTTTACAGGTTCTTATGCAAAGTCCCTTGAGGTAAAGTATGAATGATTGTAATTTCTAATTTGTATAAGCTAAAAAAAAACAGATTACTTGATGTACAAGTGCTTGTTTAAAAAAATTAAATGAGATCTTTCTGAATTATTTTGTATATGGTAAATGGAGAGTCAATCATCGCGTCGCGACTGCAAATAATAATTTTGCACAATTCAACATTTCAAAACAATAATCATTCATTCAGTTTGTGGGGGGAGAATAAAGAAAATTTTGTGAGGGATGTTAATGACACGAACACAGAAAAGTCATTAAGGTTATGTCGTTAAACAAGAGTGTTAAAATACTCATTAACGATGCCTTTCGTTGAAATTATTAACTTCTTTGTTATTCGAATTTTATATCATTTCTTTAATTAAAAGATAAAAAAACGAAGGGTTTTACACAAATATCTGATGATTTACTCTTTTCATGGGAAGGTTGTTTCAGCTTAAATCAGTAAGTAATTATTTATAATATATTATAGCTATGTATATTACCTTTTAATAAATGCGGCAATTGCTGCTGCAAATGACGTGATACGAGTTCAAAATAATGTTCATATTATTTTGAATATATATTGTTCATATCATTTAATGATTCGGCGGATATTTTGTGGTAGTTAATATAAACCATTTTTGAATTATTAATTAGCTATAAACCACTTGTTTTTTGAGTCACTTCGCGACATGTTTCGGAAGCGCTGTCCTTCCATCGACCGGCGTGTCGAGACTAACATGTTGAATTTGTGTGAATCTGTCTGTGAAGCGAGGGGGGTGGCGGTTGAGGGTTGGTTGGGTTAGTGGGGGGAGGGGAGAATTGTGAAGTGTTTTTGTTTTTGATGGGAAATATATTAAGTATTGGAGAAGTGTTATGAAAGGTATGGTTATTTATAAGTTTTATACCGGAATTTTCAATATAGTTTTCCGGTATAAAACTTATAAATAACCATACCTTTCATAACACTTCTCCAATACTTAATATATTTCCCATCAAAAACAAAAACACTTCACAATTCTCCCCTCCCCCCACTAACCCAACCAACCCTCAACCGCCACCCCCCTCGCTTCACAGACAGATTCACACAAATTCAACATGTTAGTCTCGACACGCCGGTCGATGGAAGGACAGCGCTTCCGAAACATGTCGCGAAGTGACTCAAAAAACAAGTGGTTTATAGCTAATTAATAATTCAAAAATGGTATATATTGTTCATATTATTATATTGTTCATATAAACATAAACACCGCAATTTCAAATAAAATTTCTCAAATATATGATACTGTATTTCTAAAAAATAACATAAGTATTTTCAATATTTATCTAGTGAATGTTCATCACAAAATTTTAAAATTAAGCATAAATTCTCCTAAACTAATATATTAAAATATCCTTTTTTACAATATTTTTAAATTACTTCATAACTATGTGTTTTAGAGAAATAAATCTTAAACATTGCATAAAATCGAATTGAATGACCGATTTTTTTTTTCAATTCAAATAAAGACATTGAAAACACTTAAAAAAATATTGGATTTTTAAAATACTTTATTTTTTTTTCAAAAGAATATCAGCGATTCCATTCTCATAAATTATAATTTTTTAACCAGGTTTATTATTTATTAGGCAATTATGCTAATATTTTCGGACATTTTACCAGTCTTAATGTCAGGCAACGCAGTATGCAACATTAGAGAGTCAAATACATGTGTTCATTGTACCTAGTGGAAATCCTAGTGGATTTTTCTTAACCCTCAGTTGACCGTCGGTGCTTATAAATCCTGCCCATATGCCATACGAAAAGTAAGTACCTAATACCGAAAATAATTTATCCTGTTTTGCCCACGAATTGAAATGATTCTATTTTTGAAAAAAATCTTATTACTTTGATAATAATGGGGCTCTAGAAAGGCTTGAATAAAAAAAAACAACTTTTTAAAAATACCTACGCTAATATTGGCATGGTACCGTCATGCATTTTTTCAAGAATTATTGAAAGTTACATAAGAAAAATTAAGCTTTTATCATATTAATAATCCAATAAATACTAAATAAAATGAAAAAAAAAACAATGACTTACTTGTTACTTTTGTAATAATGATTATTATGAAAGTAATGCAAAAAAGGGCGTCCAGGGCACTATGCACATTATGTCCACGATATATAAGTAAACAACAAAAAAGAAAAAAATAAAGACATTTATTGTCATTAAATCATTTTTTCTTACGAAAAACTGTAATGAAGAGTATAAAATATGTTCCTTTGCTGTACCGACGAATGTTTATTACGAAAAAAGGGTTGTAGGCTCATATTGTCGGCCTTCGTGGCTCATTTGGTTGGGTATATGACTGCTCATCCAAAGGTCTCGGGTTCGATTCCCAGTAGAGGAACAATTTTTAATTGTGTTTTCAGTCTGGATCTGTGAGACGATTAATATCGTAAGTGTCCAGAATATGGGATTTTATTATTGAGCGCGTGTTAAATTAGTATTTGACATAGTACCTCTTAGTTGCCCCAGAAGCAAATAAAATAAATAAATATTACTAATTTAAAATATGTGGTCCTCGTAAGTACCGTTGGTCAAAATGGGTCAAGTAGTTTTCGAATACCTTGGGCAACTAAGGGTTAACATAGTTATATTTTGGTAGATATTCTTCCTCGTTAGGTATTTATATTTTGTATAAACATTTAGGTAAGTGATGGCCCTTGTTATTACTAACAAGGAAGATAAACATTTAGTGAATTTTAAAAAGAGTTAAAGAGAAATATTAGGAGCTGGAGTGGGTGTGTTAAATAAATAGGGGCCGTCTTGTTTGTGTACAATTGTGACAGAGGACATATTATAATTTAACATATTAGACGTTGGTCTTGGGACTAAATGAAATTATGCGGGAGGCAAATAACAGTAGAAACTTAATCAGGACGGGATTGCGCCCAGAGGTCTAGGGTGACCGCATGAGATAATGAAGATGCAACATGGAATCATTGAGAGAAATTTCATACCCTCAGAATTCATATTAATAAATTTTCTTTTTTGAAGTTTCGATGTTAGTTATTATGATCTTCTAATATTCAGAATCATCAAGAAATAACTTAATTGAAATTCTCAGGCAATCTTTTCTAATTTGATTTCAAATTTGTAGACACGGTGTAGATTATAATTAACCTGATTTATTGAAGAAATAATACTATCGTTTATTGTCTTTAGAAAGTTTATGTGGGAATACAACAGTAGTTGTCCTTAAAGGTAGTTTTACCTAATTTCATTATATTGCAACGCATAGCATTTTTAAATATGAATTTTTACTGCTTTGTGTGTTTATTTTGTTCCAGGTACATTGAAATATCCACCTAAAAACTTACCAGGATTCAGCAACCAATCAGCGATCCGAGGAATCATTTTCAACTTTGCATCACACGTCACAAGATCAATTTTCTCCACTTTTTTTAAAACATTTTGAACCAATGCTGAGATTTAGCGTGCTTCATATTATTTTACACAATCCAACTATGAATTTTCATCTATTTTATCATGTATTATAGGTCATTAGACCTGTTTGTGAGAGTGGACTGTCCTGGGAGGAGAAGGTCCAACTGTCCTTCCATCTTTTCGCAGGTCTTCCGGATAATATTCTGTTGATGGGTATTTCTGTTTTAACAATTATTTTCTGAATTTCGCTGTCGTCCATGAGTAATCGTGGCCTCTCCAAAGAATTATTCTGCTACATTCCCATTTTGTTATGAATTGTTTGCTATGAATACTTGGGTAGGTATGTCTTGTTCCGTTGCGTTGTTAAGAAGTTATGGGCGGGAATAGAATCTCCGATATATTATTGCGTGCGGCGGGTACCAAAATGTGGCTTCTTTAACTATAGGGTCGCCACTGAAAACTAATTTACTTTACTATCGAACTATACACATTAAATATCATATATTGTTCTTTCTATCTTTGACACGTACAATAAACAAAATGATACCGAATTTATCGATCGAAAAGTTGCTCCCAAGCGTCACATAAGCTTAATATTTATGGAGAAAGTTGCCTATAGATACTTGAGATGGGTTAGATATTTTAAGATATAATAATAGTCCGTAACTACCTACCTATAGCCGATACGTCAAACTCTATCAATCCATCAACCGTATGATGATTAGTTTCTAGAAGTTATTCGAGTCGATCTTTCAAGGCAGCCAAGTCATAACAAAAATCAAACAATTGTATAAAAATCGTGGGTTGCTTTACTTTCCACAATATTCTTTTCAATATCGCATTCAGTTTTTGTATTTTGTGTAATGTCAAAATTACACAAAATACAAAAACAAATTTATTTCGTTTTCCATATGCACGTTGCAAATGAAAAACAATTTTATAAAGCAACAGTACGAGATTTTTAACTTCAAGGCATTACCTACTTTTAATTAACTATTGTATGATGAAATTGAAGGCAAGGTTTGCTTTAAAAATGATCTTTATATCTCCTAACATGTTACAAAGAACTTGATTAAAACTCTTAGTTGGAGTGTGCTGCTGTATGGCAGCGAAACGTGGACTATCAGCCGAAGAGAACCTATACGTCTGGCTGCCTTCGAAATATGGTGCTACAGGCGCATTAGCTAAGATCTATTGGTCCAGACCATATTCTTAAAGACGTGGTACTGAGCAGAGTCGGAGAAACGATACAATTCTTAAAAATGTTTGCCCAACAACGACTCAAATAGATGGGCAATAACATCTGGCATCCAAGTCTGGTTGTTACTATCGCCGAAGGAATAATGGAGGGCAGAAACTGTAAAGGTCGCCCTAGATATGTAGTAATATGGATTAGGTGATCAGGGATGTGCGCTTTGGCAGTTATTAAGAGATGAAGAGGCTAGCGGACAACAGAGATATGTGGAGAGTGCTTTGTGTAAACCAACCAAGATGAAAAATTTCTTATATTTTTATTTGCTAAAAATTTTAAGAAATTTAAATGGAATTCCATCAAGAATTGACGATCAAAAAGTTAAATCTAACCAAAATGAAATATGAAGATGTATGACAATATTTTTTTTTCAGATTTTCAATCAATAATTTAATGTGAACAAACTGGTTGATTGCTGCTTGGAAGAAAATTCCAAGCAGTAAGGGGATAACTTATCGTATAAACATTTATAATAATAAACACTTCCTTGCATCCCGCGCAAGTGGCGAGTTTATTTACATGTGGCCATTTCTTCCAACTTACCAGTGTTTCCAGCCCAGAGATGCAAATTTGCCTGAGAAATGAATTTAAATAAATTTCTCTTCTGCTGGGGATCGAACCCAGGACACCCGCACGGAAGCCAAACGGCTTACCAACTATGTCATAGCGGTCGGCTTGATAACTTTGATATTTTATTGAAATGATCCAAAACAACTAGCTCATGACGAATGAAAATGAGACGAATGTAACATATGAATAGCATTTTAACAAGTTACTTTGAGAAAAATTTGGTGAGTCAACTATCTGGTGAAGTCAAGAAAGCGCATTTATATCAAAGTTATGATGAAGTATATTTATGAACCACGAAGGAAATTTTGATAGTTCATAGATAGTGTAAAGACATTTATCTGTTCTTGTTTCTGCTCTGTACATTACAGAATCTCGAGGGTCTTGGTATAATGAGATCCAACTATCCCTTCCAAATCCATTCCTTCCTTCAACTTATTTATTTATTAATCTTCTTCGTGGACATCAAGTGAGCGAGGCAAGCTTATTGCCAAAAGGAAATTTCATCCAACCAACACAAGCAACGTGAAGTCTCTAAAGTTATTTTGTTACGTTAAAAAAATACAATCAAGAAATAGAAAAAAAAAACAAAAATCATGGTGACGAAGAAGGAGGGAACGGATAGACGTGGAAGAATATTTAGAAACTATTTGACAGATATATTATTTTTAAATCGATTTTTTTTAATTGCATATACGCTTCTATAATATTCCAACTTCATCTCTATTGTTAAAAAGTTTCTCAAAAATCCAATGTTTGCGTATATGCAATTAAAAAAATATTCGATTAACATACACATTGGTACAAGTAGATAAACAAGCCAAAATGAAATAATATTTCTGCGACAGTTCAGGGGTAACATCAAGGCGAGAACCTCATTTATAAGGACTGTTTGAATTGGGTTTTGTACATATTGTTTTACTTGTCCTTTTTTTACTGTTGCTTTTATGGCTTACAAATAAACCGTTTTCCCAATAGATGACGTTACAAAAAGTTTTCTACGTTACTTCATAGATGCCAATAGTAATAATTTCCTATTTTCAGGTGATCTGTTACTCATTATTCAAGAGTTCCTGGTTATTCTATAATATTTCAACTTCGTCTCTATTGAGATGTTGAAATGTTTGTCAAAAATAGGAGGTATTTTTAGTTTACTTTTAAATATATGTATTGATTGAAATGACGCTACTTCATCCTTATTCCATAGTCTAGCTGATTGCACTTGAACAAAAAAAGATTAAAACTCATGAAGTATGAATGAGGATAGGTTCAGCAGAGTGAAAAGGTAGACCATGAACAATTTATTTTTTTAAATATTGAAATATTGTGGTGATTGGAGGTTGTGAATATAAAAAATATCTTATTAAAACTTAACAATGATCCAATATATAATAAACTGTTAATGTTTTGATTAAAAAGAAAACTTGTCTACGCTGAGTGTAATTTTAAGTGTATCATCAACGTTATTTTGTGTTTAAAAGTAATCACTTTAACATCAAACTTCGCATCAGTTTATAGTATTAAACTTTGAGAAAATCAGAACATAAATTTATAATATTCATAAAGGGATATGATGGAATTGAATTATCTAGGGTAGAAGGCTCATGCGTTCTTTGGAAGGACTGTCTGGAATATCCAGGGTTTTAATTAGTCCAAGAGAGTTGTTGATAATTCTCAAGGTTAACAACTATGTATAAGGTATAATATTACATCCCTTTACACCCTATCCAGTTTTCAGTATCGGTCTTTGGGCGTTCGTCTTGTACATAATTATATTAGCTGACATCAGAACTGGCCTGGTTGCTGTTAGAACGAATTGATGTATGGATGAAGTGATTTGACACTGATTCCTACATTAATTTATTTCCTTTGTGATAAATTTAAGATCTTCCATCTTAAGAGCTCTGTCAGAATATTTTATACGAGAATAGTTTCCTGCAGCCGTATTTACGTATTGGGAAAAATTGTGTAGGTAAATGATTTTGTAAGAAATGCATTCAAAATTAAAATGTTACAATTTTTCATGTAAATAATGCATGTTTATATCATAAAAAAGAATATCAAATTTCACGGAATAGTATGTTAATTCGAATAATGAGCTATTACGTTTTTCTCTTATTCAGACGGGTAAATATTATGATACAATTTTTGCCTTCTTTTATGCACTTTTAATTAACTTCCCATGCCTGTCTGTACTGGAATTTTGCAATTTATTTTTAACTAGTTTTCTGACCATTTAGAGCTCTGAAACTTTCAGAATTTGTGTATTCCCGATGACAATGTATTTAAAATCTGATATTTTGATAAAATTAATCAAATTTTTATGTGCTATACTATTTGCATAATACCAGGAGTATTTCTTATGAAGTTCTTTTTTTTTTATTTTTGCAAAAACTTTTCAATGTAAGGAAAACTTTTGCAATGGATGTTTTCAATTTTTTTTTATTTAATAGTTTAGATATATTTTTATATGATTGTGACCTTTTACACTGAAAAAAAGTTATGTTAAAATTAACCGAACTATAGTGACTACAAAACAATTCGTTTAGTGCTACTAAATATTTTGTGTGTTAAACGGCTTTAACCAAACAGTATAGTCATAAATAGATCAACTGTTATTACTAATAACAAAGGTTTGGCTAAAAACGCAATTAGCCAGTTCGGTGGTCACAATGATTTTTTTCAGTGTAAGTTCCCATTTTTAAATTAAGGAATAGGTATATACTATGAATGAAAATCGAATAACGTAGAATGTATGAAAGTCATAAAATTTTAAAGATTTTGTTGTTGGCCTTTTTGGCTCAGTTGGTTTAATATCTGACTCCTGAGCCAAAGATTCCGGGTTAGATTCTCAATGGAGACAGTGTCCAGAGTGTGTTAACTTGTTATTGGGTGCATGTTATATTAATATTTGATATCTTACCTGTTTGTTTTCCGAGAAACCAAACAAAATCAAATAAAATAAATAAACAGTTTTCACAATATTAATTTATTTGTTAAATATCAGAGAGTTTTTTTTAATTATAACAAAAAGTAGATATAAATGGTAGGTAATATAAACAAGAAAAAAATATAAGTTATGCACTTAAGAAGTAATACAATAAAAAAAATATAATCATATAATAGCAAATTGAAATTTGGTACAAATATATTTTTTGTTTTAACCACTGTGAATACTTGGTGTCTAACCGGTTTTCGGAGCTGACCGCTCCCTCCTCAGGACAGACTTGTACTAAATTATTATTAAAAAATGAACGAACGTGTGCGATATTATGTTGTGGGAGGTAACGCGGAAAACGAAGAAGAAGAAGTAATCCTTACTCCTCCTCCTCCTCCTCCTCCCCCTCCCCTTCGTCTTCCGCGTTACCACCCACAACATAATATCGCACACGTTCGTTCATTTTTTAATAATAATTTAGTACAAGTCTGTCCTGAGGAGGGAGCGGTCAGCTCCGAAAACCGGTTAGACACCAAGTATTCACAGTGGTTAAAACAAAAAATATATTTGTACCAAATTTCAATTTGCGAAAATATTTAAAATGTGCCACAAAATTATAGCAACGTATGAAGAAAAAATAATCATATAATTTCATTTTATATTACTTCTCGGGCAACTAACAGGTAAGTACTTTGTCAAAAATTAATTTAACACGCATCCAATAACAAGTTGCCACATTCTGGAGACTATTGATATTAATCGTATCACAGATCCAGACTGAAAACACAATTTAAAACTGAGTCTCCACCGGGAATCGAAATCATTTGAAGAAAACAAAAGGAAAATCATAAAGGGCAGAAGGATCGGTGTTGGGAGAGGGATTAAGAGTTTGAGAAAAGGATGAAGTGGGGAGATGCTTTTTTTTACATCAAAAATGCTCTCGTGAGTAAATAATATAAATATTTGAAAAGTTTTATTTTTGAAAAGGTTATGATCATGGAAAGTATTAAATATTGAGCAAATTTTAATATAAATGGCTTTTGTTCGGTTCTGTTATATATATATATACCGTATTTTATACAAAAATTAATGTCTATTATTAATATTATTCAATAAATAATAGATTAACTTATCGATTTACGACAACTTCCTAGAAAATAACTTTCTACGTTTGATTACATTATATCAAATTATTGAAACTTTATTATATTGGTTTAACAATATACGTAAGTCAAATAAGATGTATGTGTTTAAGGGCGATCGAATATAATTATGTTTGTTTTATTATGTTTTATGTCGCTTTGATATTAAATTAGGTACGTAAGTATTATGTTGGTACGTTCACACAAAATCCCTTACAAGAGTGATGGTTAAGCAATGAAGCAATGGATCAAGGTAAAGTACACGCTCTGTGACGCCTTTTCAATTTAAACTACAAAGGAATTTGTATTTGTCGATGACATTTCCATTTCAAATACACGATTGGTGTAGTTGAGATGTAAAAATATTCCCGTTCCCATCGCTAGCTTATTTCTGCATCTATATTTTATGATTCTGAGATGTTTGGCGATGATTCAGAATTATTTTTATAAAAATAATTATTTCTTGTACGCAATTTTGATGCTTTAGCGCATTTCAAATACCAGGTACCAATAAAAGTAATGACTTTATAATGATTCCATTTCCACGAATTAATGCACGGTTCGAATGCGATCAACTTGGTGACAATTTTCTCCGAAGTAGTTTATAGGTGCATCTTCTTCAACTTCTGCATTATCCATGTGCATCTTCTTCAACTTCATGGACAGGTGTGCTCTCCCAAAACTAGTTGTGTAAATATTAACCTGGCAAGTGATATAGTATATGAACCATTATTATTGTAATAATGGACAACTACAAAACTACCATCAAATCCATTAACCGGATTCATTTCTTTAGGTAACAATTATTTTTGATGTTTCGATAATGGAAAATTATTTTTTTATTTATCTTCTTCATATACATCAAGTGCACAAAGATGAGTTTGCCAAAAAGCAATTTCTTCCAACCAATCCTTGCAATGTGGAGTTTCAAAAGTTAATTGGATACATTTAGAAGAAAAGAAAAAAATGCAAAAAAGAAAGAGAAAAAAATAACACTGATAATAGCAACGAGAAAAGGAAGAAGGGTGTAAAAGGAATATGCATAAACTATTTGTCAAATATAGTTTTTTTAATTACTTAAATGAAATAAAACACAACTTTGTGTACATACACCACTACAATTATAACTTTTATTTAAATGAATAAAAATTCCTCTATATGTTACGTGAACGAAATTCCCTTCCTCAGGAGGATACAAAGTATTTTAGTATACTTTGTATCCTCCTGAGGAAGTGAACTTTGTTCTCGTAACATATAGAGGAATTTTTATTGATTTGAATAAAAGTTATAATTTTAGTGGTGTACACAAAGTTGTGTTTTATTACATTTAATTAATTGCAAAATGATACAACAAAGTAAAAAAAACAATCGTTTGTCGATGATGGTTTTTTTAGTTTGCTTTTAAGTATTTGTATTGATTGATTTGACGTTACTTCATCACTAAAGCCATTCCGTAGTCTAGCTGATTGTACCTTACTTGATAATAAGAGCTCAATACTTTTGTAGTGTGAATACGGTTGGCTAGTGTGGTTCGTTCAGCAGATAAAAGAAGTTTGATAGGAAAACGACGTTAATTTAAATATTTTGTGGTGCATGGGGGTTTAATCAATCTTATAAAACAATGACAGAAGATGAATGTTACGACGATCTCGTATCTTTGGCCAACGAAGTATTTTTCTTCTAGTCGAAATACGTTCATATTGTTTAGATCGAAAATGAACCACTGTAATTATGAAATACTGTAATCAGCTGTTGTATTTCTGAATAAACAAATAAAAATAAAACCGTATACAGACATTTTGTAATTGTTCCAGATTATTTAATATTTTTTCATTGGCATACAGATAACACACATCATCGTAATCAAGCAACGGACGAAGTAACGATTGACCTAGTGAGATTTTACATTTTATTTTAAGAAAGTTTTTCAATCGATTGAGAGATAATAATTACTTAGTTTAAACTGCAAATTAACGACGATTAAATATTAACTGGATTCGACCGACTACACTGTGATATATTTTTTCTCAATCACCGCTCAATGAAATAAAATAATAAAATATCGATTTAGGATCAGGAATTTTTGCATGTCGGTCCCTTTAGTCGTCACTAAAGAGAGAGACGTATCTCGAGAGCCTTTTTCAATTTTCAGCCTCCGATTTCGGTGATCACATTTCATGTGACATGGTAATTTATGACTTCCTTCCATCTGCTGATCTGAATGGCTCCATTGCCTGCCTGCCTGCTGCCGTGAATATGAGCGACAACTTCAAATGGAATTTCTTCAAAGTGGACGACTTTGGGTGCAATCCCACAAATAGATCAGATATATATTTATATATGATATCATACTTGACTTGACTTCCAAATTCACTGGATCAAATATCCTAGAATGAATCTCGTACCATATGTAGGTATTTATATAATCTATTTTATCTTCTGCATGGTCACAATCCTAGGATAGGTTTGCACCAAGAACTCCCACCTCTCCACATACCTCTGTTGTCCGCCAGCCAATTCATCTCTTAGTAGCTTCAACATCGATCTTGTGAATCCATTCATTTTTAACGACAATATCCACAGGCGACATTAAAAAATACATAGAAAATATAAGTGTAGGTTACTAAAAGATTCATTCATTCATACCATCACGGCATATCCCACAATGTGGGGTAACCAGGGAAAGGTGTGCGGGTGTGCATTGCCTTATAAAAGGGAGCACAACATATCTGTGTATACCCACACACCAGTCTCGTCTCACCTAAAAAGTCACTATATTCAGAATGGGTGGTGAACCTCATTGCTGAACTATGTGAGATGTTTTTATTGCCTGTTGTATTTACGATTACCCGGCTCTTACGGGACACTCGAAAACAATAATAGAAAAGAGTGGAAGCACTATTCTACTAAGCCGGTGCCTCACAGCTAATTAAAAGATTATGAGAATAAATAACATGTAAATATTAAAAACTTTACTGTGAGATGATTTTTATAAAATACGTAGTTTTGTGTTATATTTTATTGCTTCTTGGGCAACTAAGTAGGTATTATGTCAAATATTAATTTAACTAGCTAGCCATTTATACTCTACTCGCAATGTTCAAAGGTCTTTTCTTTTCTTTTTATTATAAAGAAAAAAACAAACACCACATTCGCACAGCGTGATTTTAAATTTCTTGGTCCTAAGATGTACAATATATTACCTGACGCTTGGAAATATATGAAAATAGACACTCTGAAAAAAACAATAAACAATTTATTTGCTTATATCCATCACTATAGATGAATATAACAATAATTAAGTTTATTCTAGTTTGCTCGCTTGTTAAGTTTATTAGATTTTATACGTATTGAATTTTCCACCATCAAATAATATGGTTAAGTTGTTGATACTAATTGTATTTACTTATCGGATGTCCTAAAACAGGTTCACCTAGTTGGACTTCTAATGAGACAATATAAAAATAATACATAATTTTATAATGGTGGGTACAGATGGGTCGATGGCAGAGCGGTTAGCGCATTGGGTTAGTAATCCAGTGGTCGCGAGTTCGAATCCTGCCTCGAAAGATATCGTTCACCTATAGCACGAGAAATTATGCTTATTTTAAGGAACGTAGGAAGATGTATATGTACTTGTCTAACAAGGGCATATTCATAAAAAAAACCACTTTATGTTACCTAGCATTAAATTTAGGATATATTATCACTGTAATCTTGAAATTATTTTGTTGTTATAGGTACTTAACGCTGTATTATGAATAATGTATTGTAATTATGTATCATTGCCAAAAGAATAAATATTAAAACACGCACCTTATAAGAAGTTAGTTAGTTAGATATTTATCGTCTCACAGAACCTGACTGAAAACTGTGTCTCAACCGGGAATCGAATTAGGAATCATTGGATCAGGAGTCGAATACTGTCTAAAATATGGGCGACTTTTTTGCCACTTATTATAATGAAAGTATTTTTTTCCTATGTTATGACCAATTAATATGAATACAAATCAAAATTATTTCTGAAACGAATAAACAATGTCATAGAAAAAAAAATTATGAACGTAACGGGTGATCATTTAAGTCAGCACAGCTGTTTATTCCTTATTTGCCCTATAGGTGAATGAATGGTTTTCTGAAAACAGAAGAGGGTTTTTGAACAATTGTGTTCATTCAGATTAATTGATATCTATCTATACAGCCTATCTGGCTTGAATTAATTGATATCTATCTACACAGCCTATCTGGCTTGAATTAATTGATATCTATCTATACAGCCTATCTGGCTTGAATTCCAACGTTAAATCTTACAAAAAATCCAATAACTGTATAATACTTAATAAAGAAATTATTAGCTAAAATCACATTCTTTGCTAAATCCACATTTGTAAGGCATACAAATAAAACAAATGAACGATGAGCACCTGACAAAGAAAGTATACAAGGCTGAAAAGAGTGGAATGAGAGGTCGTGGCCGCCCGAGAAAAAGTTGGCATGATCATATAAATGAGATTTTGAAAGATGGTAATATACGAAGTCAGAATAATAGGAGAGCATGTATGACGCGATGCATAGATGTAAATGAGGCAAAACATGTATGTCAAGATAGAGGTGTCTGGCGTTCGGTCCTCTCTGCCTACCCCAAGTAGGGATACGGCGTGATGATATGTACAAATAAAAAGGATTTATATGGTTTCGAGAAGAATGTAGTGTCATTTCAATACATTTCAAGAAAGCTTTTACTAAAGAAGGTAGCGCTCATTAGAGTTTCTGTATTTCTATAGTGCTTAAGTGGAATTATTATTGTGTTACCATTTCCATAATTATTTTCTCAGTTCCACGTCACTCCAAGACGCCTTCCTCCTATTATTATACGTTATGCAGGTGGAATTCGACAAGAGGTACAAGGCAAGTGGCATGCGGCAAATAACATGCTTTTACATGACATTCCGGCATGCACGATGAAGCATAACTATTGTCGTTCCATTGTCTTGTTGAACAGGTACTTACATATGATTTATGTCCATCGTCTGTTATTTTATTTCTTAACTACAAAATATAACCAACCATTATTAATTCATTTAGGTTCAGATTTGCGGCATTACATATTTATTTTACCTACCGCGAGACTCAGCTGAAAATTCATATCAAATGCTCGTTTTCCCGAGAGAATTACACCGTTATATGACAGTCCATGAAAGTAAGCTACTACTCTACTATAAATACGAGTGATTTATTTATTTATTTAAATATTTGTAGGTACATTTGTACACTGGCGGGATTATAGCCAAACTGCGATTTCTTCCAACTAACCGAGTTGATGGTAAAATACAATACAATGTGTGCTATGGCAATAAGTTTTGACATGACAAAAATCAAAAATATATGTAATATAGATAACAAAGATAACAGATAAAAGTAAAATAAAAAAGATTGAATATGATAGGGTAAGGACAGGAGAGGAAATCGGGATCAGGTGTTCAAGGATAAATATTCCTTCTTTAGTTTTTTCTTGAAAATACAAAGTGAGTTAGACGACGCAATATCCGGACTAAGGCTTTTCCATAATCTTGCTGATAGTACTTCGAACGAAGAGCTGAGAAATTCTGTATTATGGATAGGAATGGATAGTGTTGTACGTTCAGCAGATCGGAGTGGAAGTCCATGATGGGAAAAATAAATGAATTTGCTTTTGAGGTACTGTGGCAAGTTTGGGTTCGAGAGAATATCAAAACGTGTATATTGCTCCGCTGGCGTATCCTGGGCCAACATAGAAGATTGCGGTAAGATGATATGTGATCAAATTTTTACAACCCAAAGATGAATCTGACACATATAAGACGTTCAAGTTTATTAAATTCAAATATATAGAACTTTCAAAAATTATATTGATAAGGGATCTCAATAAAGGCATAATTGGTGAACGTTGCGCAAGTGCATAGAACGTTGCGCATGATCACGTAAACCAGCCCATGGCAGGTCGTAAGCCCTGTAGGTGTCTAAGTTCCTGGTTCTTCTATGATATCCAAACTTCATCTCTATTGAGATGCTATTGTCAATAAAAAAAGAGATTTTTTTTGTTATTAATGTATTTTGTATTGTTAATTTTCTGTGCGTGTCCTTTAATAAAATAAAATAAATAAATAAAATCTGTATATTTGTTACATACTTAATAAATACTATATAAATGTTTCTTTTATATTTGAGATAAGTTTAATGAAATAATTTTATGTGAAATTTATTATATTATGTGAAAGAGAGAATCTGCTCTGCAAAAAACTGCTTTGCAGTTTGTCGAAAAAAACCATGTATTACTTTTTATTAAAAAATAAATATCTTAAAAAAAAACCTCACTAGGACTACGCCTGTTTCGAGGTTGGAGATTTAAAATATTATATTGAAACATTACATCTACATCCATGCACCCACCATACAAAAATACAATATTTACTAATACGCAGTTGGGTACCTTAAGTCATTATTATGACAATAATATTATTCCACAGCAAAAAAATAGGCACACCCAACTGGTACAATTAATGCAAGGTACATGGATTTAAATGCCAGGGTGACCACACAATAAAAATATTTTTATCATATTAATATTAAAGAAAAAAATAAAATAAATTACAAATTATATTGGATTAAATCAGACTAGGTGAGTATATAACCTTTTTGGAAAAATGGAAATTAATATTTTTTTTAGGCTTTCGGGAAGATTGTTGAACATCAAAAGAGCTTGAAACAGAAAATTATTTTGACCAAAAGATGTTCTTGCATTTACATTTATATTATAAGGTTCGAATTAGTTGGGTTCTGTTTACTATTTCAATAATAACGTAAAACTTGCACAAGACTTGCAACATATTATATAATTGTTTTACAGTTATGATATTACATTCCTTAAACAATAAATTAAACAATAAACAATCAATTTAAACAATTAATTTGAAATTTCATTAAAATTTTAGTGCGTTTTTAGAATTGAACCCAATATCTTTACGGCCATACTTAATTTATTTTTTTCGTATCTAGGGCAATTTGTTTCTCCAATAATTACTCAGGTAGGTAATGCCCTCTCATTTACGTTACTCTTTGTTCAACGATGTAATTAGTGAATTATTTTTTTATATTGCAACAAAATAATTATAAATGATAATCACTTGGTTTTGGTTACCTGAATGAAATTCAACATAATACGACGATTGTCACGTCTGTTATAACATTTTTCAAATGTGAATAAAACGAATCTCCACAGGTCTACACTAATTATAAAATTGAGAGCAAAAATTTGATTTTTAAATTAAATTAATAGCAAAACAATCTATGACGAAATTAAACTGATGGTAAAAGTATTTAACAGATCAATCAAAAGAATTCTAATATCAATAAAATAGAATTAGACTATGTTTCAAACATAACGTTGAGAACTTCCTATATTATAAACTCGCTATTAAAAGTATTTCTAAGTATGGGGCCAAGAAATCTTCGCACCGCTGGGCGTACGTACGGTACCCCACAAGAACTGTAAAACAAAAACAAAAAAAAAACAATAAAAAAGATTGAAGCAGAATCTTTTCCCAAGAAGATAATAATAAATTAAGTATTGCGGAAGAAAAAACCCATGGCGGAATTCTTTAAGATGATCGAAGGAACGAGTTTTATTCGGAGCATACTCCGAAGCATTTTTCTTAACTGCAAATTAAGTATACCTTCTCTGCACTGAAAACTTTTTACATTATCTTAAAAACTTTCTTACAAAATAAGGCTTTTAGTTGAATTAAATTAAAATCTTGTACAGAACATATTTTTATACACGGAACATAATATTTCATATCTATTCGTTACGTTAATTTATTAACAAGTCCGCCTTTTGGCTATAATAATGTTTTCTTTTGTACATGATGTTTTCTTTGAATTTTATTTTAGCTAATAAAGATTTATTATTATTGATTTTATCATAAATATCTACTTTCATAAAAATATGGCATAACCTACTTAATTATTTTTAAAATAATAATTTGATTAGTTAAAAAAATGTATTATTATCACTAGAGGATAAAAATGTGACCTCCTGTTTTTAAATCGAGTTTTGTAGATTTTTATTTCGGTTGCACAGATTTTATTTATTAATTAATTTTTTACTTTCTATTCATATAATTAGTAGGTACCATGGCGGGCTTATTGTCTTATTGCAATTTCTTCCAGCCAACCAGAGTTCATGTTAAATATACAAAACAGTATATGTACTATGGAAATAAGTTAATCACATTACAAAAATAAACAAAGTTAGCAGACGAAAATATCAGAACTTAATCAAGCTGAATGTACTTCAAATGAAGAACTAAAAAAATCAGAACTATGAATGAGAATAGATAGTAAAGTACGTTCAGCAGATCGAAGTGAACGCCCGTGGCTTGAAAGATAAGTGAATATATCTTTGAGATACTGAGGTAAATTTGGATTAAAAAGGACATTGTATAGTAATGACAAGATATGTATGTATATTACGTCGTTGTCGTATCTTGGGCCAATGAAGAAGATTAGATTTTAATTAAAATGTTTTTTTAAACGAATTAATATTTCTTTGAAACAAGTAGGTACATATAAATCCTCAAACGCTAAATGCTTGTGCTATAGGTTAATGAAATATGTCGTGGCAGGATTTGAACTCGCGACCTCTGGATTTCTAATCCAGCATGCTAACCGCTCTGCCACCACCCATCTATTTCACAACATAATCAAACATACTGATTGCTAAGCCAAAGGTCCCGGGTTCGACTCCAGGTGGAGACTCAGTTTTATTGTGTATTCAGTCTGGATCTGTGAGACGAAAAATATATGATGCTGTTGCCACATAATATCAAGTTGCCACATTTAAATTAATATTTTACATACTACCTGTTAGTTGTCCAAGAAGCAATACAAAGTAAAAAAATATACTGCAATACTCTTTTGTCGTTTCAATTAGGCTTCGGAGTGATTCGGCAAAGACCGAAGTAACCCGAAGCCGAATGGCTCTTGGGCTACGTTCACAACGAACGCCGAGCGCAATTGGTGAACGCTCCAAACCGTTCATAATGACCGGAAACAAGCGCTCAAAAGACACTCTGTGGCGTTCAGATAGAACATCGAGTGTACGCACTAAACGCTCGGTAAAATTGTCGGATGAAAAACGCTCTGATAGTTTTAGTATCTGTTGACTTCAATTATATCTATGGAATGATTTGTTTCTGTGGTATGTATCAGTTGATATTATTAATGATGACAATATGCATTCACAAAGAGGTTGATTTATAAAAATATCATTCAACAATTCCAATTAAAGGTCAGAGATCATTATTTACACCATTGCCAAATTGTTCTCTTTCAATGAAAATATAACCTAAAAAGAGACATATTTGATAAATGACATTTGACATTTAAAACGCCCGATGCAGCGTCCAGATTGAAACGCTGCTCGAAAGCGTTAAGTGAGATTGGTGTGAAAACGTCATAATCTGCAACTTCAGGTACATTCGACGCCCGACGTCTAGCGTTGAATCTGAACACAGCCTTGGATGAATTCGTCGCACTTGAATATGGTCTCTCTTTATGGCGCTGGACTATAATTAAAATATTATGTGGAAATGAGATGCGGCAAGTTTGAAAGGCATTTGTTAGGTTTCTTTAAATCGTGAAGGGGGCTTGTAGTGTTATGCCGTAGGATGAATTGATATAACTGATTTGATATAATAATTTTATATTGATCCTATGAAATATTATTTTTCTTTAATGTGCTTCTCCATATATATTGCAAGGATTCCCATTGGCGTCTAAAATCACTACACATAATTGATCAATTGTGTCTTGAAGCATATTACATATTATAGGTACGTGCATGTCCACAAAATTATGTGGTGAATATGTCCAGTATCCAGACTACACAATTTCTATCTCCATTGTTTATTTTGTCTAATTTTCACATTAATTTGTATATACGTGACATACACGCATAGTATCATTGTGTATGAATGTTTCATGTTTATAAATGGTACATGTTGTGTTAATTCGTGTAATGATTTCTGGATTATTATGAACAATTCCATGGTAATGGTGACATTAGCATATGTACGAGGAGTATATTTGAGGATAAATTTAGTTAATTAAATGGAAACCGAGATACAGCAGAAACTTCGTTCAAGTCACTTCATGAATTCCAATTTTGGCTATTTCCGTCCAAAATTTATATCAATCGATAGAATTTTGTGATTTAATGTGTTTCATAAAGTATTGTTAAATTTGTTTTTTTTATATTTAACTTCTGAATTCTGTGCACCATTCAACTTGATGGGCAAATGAAAGATTGATTTAAAAACACTGGCAATAAAATACGAATAGTTAAATAAAATAGGTCCAGAACAGGATTTTCTAGTAGGGCCGCATTAATCTACTTGTTGTCATTGTAAATATGGTGTGATTTAAAATAAATCAAGTAAATAATTTAAACCCGTAGAAAATATGATTTAGACACAGACGATATACCCTGTAGATCAAGGGTGTGCAAAGTTTTGGGACAGCGGACCAGATTCAGATATTCTAAAACACGGTGCGGCGGGCCGAAGAAAAAAAATATACTAACACTTCATTACAAACGTCAATTGTGATATTTTACAAATATGGAGAGAATACATTTTTTTATTATCTTTTGTATTATTCGTTTTCTATGAATCCATAAAAAATAGATTTCTGCGCAGCGAAAATTTTTCAATTTTCCAACGGCTATTCCCAGTATAAAAAATTCCGTGCAACGAGGAATTTTCAGTTTTCTTTTGATTTTTCCGTAAATTAAACTAAAAGATAGAGCTCACCGAGAAAATTTCGTTTTCTTTTTTTTATTTCTATAAATCAAATAAAAAAATATATGTAATTTAATTTAAGACATTGCTATGTGATGAAATTTTCTCCTGCACTGGAGGACCAACACTCAAAAAAGTTTTTGGCGTGTAATGCCTTTGTTAAAATTGTAAACATCGTGAACAATACCTTAAAATGTTGCTAACACTATGAAAATGACTTCCATATTATGCCATTTATTGTACCTATAGGTATATGTAAAAAAAATCAAATATATTGTAATATTTTATTTATTTACAAAGTTTTTTAGGAAGAAATTGCCATCTGCCTATGAAATTTTCACCTATATATGAGATATACATATGTATCATATTATGTTTTTGTTTTGGTGTGTAATATGTTGAAATTGCCAACATCATGAACACGACTTTTACAATGTTGGGTTTGATAAATAATTTATAGTACCTACCTGCAAAAAATACGTGAGCAGCTATAAATTTCACGAACATCCGTTTACTAATCTAACGTAAATTCTGTTGGTAACCTTTAGCTTCAATTAATTAAATGGAAAGGAAAACCCCTCTTAAAGTTTATCCCGAGTATTTCTCTCGCACATTATATGTAGGAACTTTGCTATTGGATGTGTAGGTACATTTAGATTAATATAAAAACATAGGGAATTAATCGTTGGCGGCATAGCAGGTGCAGACATATCCAATGTAATTGGATAGCACAGAAGGTTAAATGACTCCATTTCACGCTTAAATTGAAACTCAATTCCCCGTTATTTCACATCATTACAACATTTACCTATCTTGGATAGAGAAGTGGGGTTGGAGTTCAACACCACCTATGTATTAAGAATTGCCACTTTAATCCGTAGTTGCCAATTAAGATTAGATATTTTAATAAAAAGCAAAGAAAAAAATCACTATTTGTTGTTGTTATGGAGATTAATTTTCTGCATCAAACAATGCTAAGGTGTAGACATTAAAAGATCTACAAATGTAATAGAATAACATGTGAACATGTAAAATTCTCATGTTATAGATATTTTCATCGACAAATATGCAAAACAAAAAAAAAATGTTAGAAAGTTAAAGTCTTACATTCATGTTCACTAATAAAAAAGATGTTTAAAAGACTATTATTCCTCAACCTCGGCTGTCAATGCTAGACTCTCCTTTCTCGCTTAGTGAGTTGATCATCCCTTCGAAAGCTGTCAGGAATACATCTCCAGGGCTAGACGAAATCCCTTACCCTGCTTTAAAATTCCTTCCAGATTACTTCAAAACTCATCTCCTTTCATTTTTAACTTATGTCTATCTATGTATAATGGCATTCCCAAAAAATAATCCCCATCTTGAAACCTGGAAAGGATCCTACTTACAGTAATTCATATCGGCCAATTGCCCTATATTCTTGCGTTTTAAAGATACTTGAACACATGATTAAGAATAGGTTGGATTGGTACATGGAACATAACAAACTCATACCTGTTCATCAGTTTGGATTTCGAAAAACTAAGTCGTGTTTGGATAATTTAAGCATACTTGTTACAGATATTCGTATTGCATTTAATAAAAAAGGAGCGGTTATTGTCAGTTTTTTGGATATCGTTTCTGCATTCGACAACGTCTTATTAGAGAGATTGAGTGAGATTCTATTGAGCTTGGGAGGACCGCGTCTTTTGACGAACTTGATCTATAATATTCTCTCTGAGCGCAGTATAGTTTTTGAGACTAACGATTCCCGAATAGTTAGAAAAATATATAAAAGATTGCCTCAGGGATCTGTCTTGAGCCCCATACTTTATAATCTTTATTACGCACAAGTACATTCCGTTGTTACGAAAAATTGTAAAATCCTACAATATGCGGACGATATCGTAATATATTCGTTTAGTAGAGATATAGAGACTGCAAAAGAAAACCTGATAACGAATCTTCAGAACTTAAATGGCAAGCTTAATTCACAGAATCTGCATCTGCCCCCTTCCATGTGTCAGACTGTTATATATTAACAAAAAAACGTAAGCTCCCAAATATCGTTGTAACTATTGACAACAAGACAGTCTCCTGTGTTAAATCGGTCAGATTCCTGGGTATGATCATTGACTCATGTGAGAAAATTTTTAATATTTTACGTGCTGTGAGTAGAGTATGGTGGGGAAGTCACCCGACCACAATGAAACTCTTGTACAATGCTTTAATCCGCAGCCATTTGGATTATGGAAGTTTCATCCTCGACCCTCTCCCCAAATATCTCCAAAAGAGACTCGATGTAGTCCAATCGAAATCCCTTAGACTGATGCTCGGAGCCATGGGATCATCACCTGTAAACGTCCTTCAAGTGGAGAGTGTAGACCCTCCTTTGATTCTCCGAAGACAATTTCTATCAGACAGTTTCCTTCTTAGAAGATTTTCAACCCCAAACAAATTGCTAACAGACCCATTAAAAATCCTTGTGTCTCTGCTGAAGGAACATATAAGGAAGGGCAAAAAAATTCTATGTCTTTGCAAGAGTTATATATATTTCTCTCAATCTCACTACCTTCCCCAGAATCTACTGTTCCTCCTTACTACAATATCCCTTACGAGGCAATTATCCACATACCAGAGATACATAAGGACATTGGTATTCTCAAATCTTCTTTTAATCCTTCTGAGAACCGTTCTATTTTCCAGGATTTTATTTCATCCTATCCCTCCCGTATTCACATATTCACTGATGGTTCTAAAATGTCATATGATTCTGTTCTAGGAGTCGGGGTATTCATTCCTCGTCACAAAATTGAGAGCAAATATAAACTTTCATTCCAAACTTCTATATTCTCTGCGGAATGTGTGGCAATCAAAATAGCACTCGACTCCATACATAGTCTAAATCTTCAAAGGGCATTCATTTTTACCAACTCACTCAGCTGTGTCTCTGCAATCGCTTCTAATTTAAATACAAGACCTAATGACATAAATCTCTGTGAAATACGTAAAAATTTCTACAATCTGAGTTCCGCAGGTAAGGATATAAAGATTGCTTGGATTCCCTCACACCAAGGAATCGAGGGCAACGAAATTGCGGACAGGTTGGCCAAATCCGCCATTGAGTCGCTCATGTCTCGAACTTGGAACGAGTGGGAGAGGAAATGGAACTCTCCGAATTCGAACAAAGGCAGATTTCATAAAGATATTCAACCTACGATTCCAAGAAAGCCTTGGTATACAGCTTATCAGTTGAACAAATGTGTCGTCTCAACTATATTTAGAATGCGGATTGGACATTGCTCAATAGCCCCTCATCTATTCAGAATAGGAGTTGTTAACAGCCCATACTGTGAGTGCGGTCAGGATCTCGAGACACTGAACCATGTGTTCTTTGCCTGCCCGTTGGTCTCGGATAGAGGTATGTACGGAGATGTGGTGAAAATAGAAAGACCCCTTAATATGGAGCATCTGTTGGCGATTGGCTCACCACATAGCTGATTGTAGGTAGCCTTTCACTCGACCATTAGAAAGTGACTGACGCATTTAATGATTTATTGGTAATCCTTTAATTGCTTGTACATATGCTTACCTTTTGCAATCTGTGATGTACTGTGATGGGGTGCACAGTACTATCTCCTCAATTGAATATTGGGGATGGTCTTCTTCAATAAATAACTCAGTAGTTATCTCTGTAATCAATCTCTGTATTGTCTCAGTACGGGCCCTATGGCAGAATGCCCCTTACTCATTCGTACCAAGCCTATAAAGGCACAACATCCGTCTCTTTCACACACGATATCCCTTTCACACTTACGTACACTACACTCCCACAACTTATCTCAGAAAACATTCTCTCACTCAATTTCATCCTAGCTACATATTTACAATAAAATAATAATACAATACCTTAACAATTTATTAAGCTCAGTTGGTAAGATGTATGCAAGGATCCTGGATCAAAGAGTGCGAAAGATTACAGAAAGCAAGATATGGGATGTCCAAGGTGCGTTTGTGGGCGGCAGAGGATGTATAGACCAAATTTTTTCTCTGCGCACGGTCACAGAAAAGGTTCTGGATAAAAATCAGAAAATTTTCTGTGCCTTCATAGACCTAGAAAAGGCGTATGATAAAGTTGTTAGAGAAAGATTATGGGATATACTAGCAGTGTATGGAGTGAAGAGCAAACTGATACGCGCAATCGCGTCATTATATGAGAACAGCGAAGCATGTGTTCGTGTCAACGACACAGTGACAACGTGGTTCTCTATAAATAATGGCGTTAGACAATGGTGCGTGCTATCTCCATGGCTCTTTAACTTGTACATTGATTTCTGCATAAGAGCCCATAAGGATGAAAGCAAGGGTCTGAAATTGAGTACTGTAATGGTGCGAGATTTGATGTATGCAGACGATAAAGTTCTATTAGCAGAAAGTATGGAAGAGTTACAGTATCTTGTAAGTCAGGTGTATGAAGGATGTATAGAGAATGGACTTAGGATGAATGCCAATGGTCTTTGAAAAGAGTGAAAGCAGAACAGCGTGTAAAATAAGAGTAGAGAACGAATGGCTCGAGCAAGTCGACGAATATGTGTACTTGGGAAGCATATTTCAACGGAATGGACGACTCGATAAAGAGATCGAAAGAAGAGTTATGGCAGGAAACAGAGTGAATGGAGCACTAAGACCAATTATGAATAATCGCAACATATCAAAGGATGCCAAAGTTGCCATTCATAACGCCGTCGTAGTGCCAACCTTGACGTATGCAAGTGAAACCTGGACATGGCAGAAGACGCATGAAAGTAGAATAAATGCAGTTGAAATGAGATCGTTAAGATGGATTTGTAATAGAACGATGTATGACCGGGTAAGAAATGAGGACATAAGGAAAGAATGTAAGATGAAGAAAGATGTCATTACTAGAATGAAAGTGAACACATTGAGATGGTTTGGTCACACGGGGAGAATGAATGAGGAGCGCCTGACGAAGAAAATATACAGAGCGGAAAGGAATGGAATGAGAGGTCGGGGACGCCCAAGAAAGGGATGGCACGACCATGTGAACGAAATTTTGAAAGACGGAAATGTTAGAAGTGTGAGCAATAGACGAGCATGTATGAGACGATGCATGAATGTGGACGAAGCGAGGGATGCATGCCAGGATAGAAAAATGTGGCGTTCGGTTCTCTCTGCCTACCCCGCAAGGGACATGGCGTGATGTTATGTATGTATGTATGTATGTAACAATTTATTTTACAATCATAATTAATTTATACATATGTGATTCAGTCAATTAATTTCTCTTTCCTTGAGTGAATGATTCATAGTGTGTATGTTCATCTGGGATATCGTTGTCTCACTGGTCGTGGTCTCAGTCTGTCTCTCCAAGGAGTCCTTTCTGAAAGAGAAGAAGAATCCGAATTAACCCCGGTCGGTATATATCCACTTCAAAGAGTGGACCTAACTCTTCAATACTCTCAGAGTCATTATTAATATCATCCCAGTGCACCCTTCGTTCTACCAAGTGATCCATGTGTCTTTTCCATTTTAATTTCCCAACAGTTTCCACAGTGAAATTCCTATTTCCCAATATCTTGATAACAGTAGCAGATACCCATCTATTTTTCTAAAATCTCTTGTCAAAACCCTAGATCCAACATTAAAATTCTTTCCTTTCTTCTTCCCCCCATAATAATAACCTTGTCTGTTTTGTATCCATTTCATTCTCTCCTGAACGTTTCTGTCTATTCTCACAAAGGATTTATCATCATCTGGAATCAATGTATCAAAAATTGATCTAATTCTTCTTCCTATCATTTGTACACTTGGTTCGATACCTGTTGTAATTGATGGTGTGTTTCTAAAATCTACTAAAAATTTCAATAATTTTTCCTTATAATTTTCTTGTAATCTATCCCTATTTATTAACTTTTTTAGAAAAATTTTAACTGTTTTAACTGCATTCTCCGCTAAACCATTTGAAGCTGGGTGATTAACTGCTGACGTGATATGTTTTATATTCAATTTATTACAAAATTCTTTAAATTCCTTTGATGTAAAGGCTAAACCGTTATCTTAAACTATGCAATTAGGTATTGTGACGTTATTTTGTATTTACACGTCACTATTTAATAATTTTAATTTAATGTTTATAAAAATGTCTTAAACGAACGCACTTCGCAATATTGGCAATATTTCTAAAAAAGTTGTAAGGCGAACACAGCCGTGAACGGATTAGCTAGGCGGGTCGAAATATCTATGCCTTTCTTTTCAACGCTGACAGCCGACACGAGGTGTCATCGTTCAACTATGGCCTACGCAAAATTACCCGGCAAAGACTGGAAATTTAAGTTCAAAGGAGGCTGGGTAAGTTCTCTATCTAATTTCATCGATCCTCGTCTATATAAAATATCTGGCATGAGTCACGTTCGCTAATTTAACTGAATTCTTGCAGGAAATATAACCGCCTCCTTTGTCCTTTGTCCTTTGTCCTTTGTTCCCTTGTCTTTTGTTCCTTGCTTCCTTGCTTCTTTGCTTTCTTCTTTACTTTCTTTATCTTGTTTGTTCATGCTGTCTTTTCATCATTCTTCAACATTGGTGTACTTTACTATGTACACCATGGATGACTGAAAATGAATAATTTTAAATATCATGGTTGGGGCATGCTCATATTTGCACATCATGACTTGATAATGACTAAAACACCTGTAAATTGCACTTCAAATCGACGTAAATACTACGATGGTAGTTCTCATCACAAAAATTGTATCTGCTGATCATCTTCAAGAAGATGGAAATTCCTAAAACTGTTTCATTTCTTGGTTATTATAAAAAAAACATATGAAATACTGATATCATTTGAAAATTTAGTTGAATCTGTTTAATTATGTCATGTCTGATATTTCTTTTTATTATACACCACATGGTCTAGAAAAACATTTAAAAACTTGTAAATTGTAATTTAAGAATTAAATTATTTTATTAAAATGTCAAATATTTAGCTTAGTTCAGGTAACGTAGATAACTGTATCATATTTAACACTCCTTGCCAACCATGATATGAATAAATTGTAATTTCTTTTGTATTTGTGCGTTTCTTTCATCACTTGGTCTTCCCTACAATCACATCTGACTCAGCTTTTCATGTTTTAATTATTGTTTCATTGAACAGAAAATTCTTATTTGATATTTAAATATATTCTTTTTTTGTCTTAATCAATAAACAACACGCTCTGAGATACTGAGATATTTGCATTATTTTAAATGAGTCTCATTGCAATATCGCTGACTGCTGGTGGTAAGGTTTTATGGTGAGTATAATTTTAGCTTCTCTCTTTTTCTTTTCTCATACACCACCATACCTTTGCAATTGTCGGCCCAAAGTGGGGCAGGATTTTTTTAAAAAATTGAAGAGCGCGGACTATTAGGATTTAAATTCCATTTGTATTTTTTATTTTTATTGATTGTAAGACTGGCGCCCATTCTATAACTCTTTTTAAAGTCAGATGTTTGTGTGGGACAGATTAGTGTTTGTAGAGAACGTAAAATTGATAATTAGTTCGTGTACTTTGTGGTAGCGATTCCTTTCCTTCCTTAAACCCATCCTTAATCTGAGGACTGCGCAGAATCCATCGTCATGAAAGCCGAGCTGTGAGATTATATTCAGGAGATGACCAGAAGTCAACCAAACTATTTCTAGAAAGTGTGGAAGAGCCCATTATGACCAGTCTTATTCGAGAAATACCATTCAAGAAATCTACTCAATCAGGTTGTATTGTAAACTAATAAATAATTAAATGTCGTGAGGACTATAACATAAAATTCACTTTCTTTTCAGTACAAAACTTGAGTTGTCATCAATTATTATTAATGTCTATTTTTTGGAAATCTATAAATTGATTAGAATTATTTTTCTGATTTCATAATTAAAATGTCACATTTTAACTGAACATGCATAATGAGGATATCAAATTTTTTATAATTGAAACTATCTTCAAAAACATCAGGTTGTATAATTTTAATTTGTCGTTGGACTGTGCTAAATGTTATTTCATGTTTGGTTTGCATTTTTAATGTTGAATACCTATGTTATAGATAAAAAAATATGAATCTTTATAAGCGTTGTAATTTCCTTTTTGCTAATATACAACATAGTATACATTTTTCTTGGGTCGGTCATAAAATTTGAACTTGTAAAAAATAATTATAAAAATCATATGTTAGGTAGAAATTAATTAGGAGATTGTTGTGGCAATTAACAAAAACAAGTCTGTCTGATACCTGCAGGCAGTGAACATTGTTGCATGGCAGTTAATATTTTTTCTTGTAACAAGTGAAAAATAATCAATGTATTTTTAAATAATGATATTATTGATATAATACTCTTCGTTAATAATAAAAAGTTTTCTTAATTCATGTTGAATCAATATAATTAAAAGGAAATGGTGTTTTAAAACAATTTTGAGTTTTTTATTCTCTGTTGGGGACATGTGTTTTTTCTCAATTTTTGATGTTAAAAGTTCAGCTATGTTGTATAAAATAATAACTGAAAATGTTCTTTTAGTAATATTAATAATTCTGTAATGTTATGGAACTCATCGTTCAAATGATAGAATCTTTTATGTATAACAATACACTTTTTGTATAATCTATTTGACATTTTACTGACTATAATCATTGTAGTTTATTTTAGAAATGATTAACAATCATTATAATTAATGTTGGGGAAATAATACTGTTTTAAAGTTAAAATAAATGAAAATTAATTATATTCTTTTGTCAAAAGTGTAATTAACGCCATCTATACGGCGGGAGGAAAACTTATGTAGTTGCATGACTACTCGTGCTGCAACTAAATAGTTGGTTCTGAGTTATGTAATATTTGTAATTGTTAGATATGATTGTATATTAATTGGAAATAATGCACGGTGTATACTAATATGTTAATTTTATAAAGAAACTCTTCTTTTTTTGTAATTGTCATACACATTACAAAGGTTATTGTTTTCGGTACGAATAATTAATCATGTTGTATCAAATCATCCTATATTATGAGTAATAAGCTGATGTTATAAAATCATTCGTATGTTTCGGTACTTTCTTTTGACATTTCCACAATATAAAATTTCTTTAAAAATGGAACGTATAGATGACGAGTCAATTACGGGGATGAAATTATATTACGGTGTAGTGCGGTGTCGGATTTTTGGATAGGCTTTGGATGGACAGATTTCAGTTTAATAATCTTGTTCAGCCTTGGGTGTTCAACTGTTTGGCATTGGGCGCACGGTGATGATTTCTATTTTTTTTGTATTTGAACAAATGGCGAACGAATCCAACATTATGCTGTGAAATTTGATTAATTTGATTTTGACATCAACTTTCTTAGGAATATGATTTTTAATTGATTAATACTTTGCTTAAAGTTTTGAAGTAGTTACTTAGTTTTGAATTTATAGCTTTATGAAAATTATAAATTGATTATTTCATCAAAGTATGCTGCTGCGTTATATGAATGGTACTGTAAATATCTCAACGGGATATACACCTTATTTTCTTTTTCACGGTCGTGAACAAATTCTGTCAGGTGAGATGCATCAAAGGTATCAACCTGGACCCATCTCAGCAGATGACATGCAAATAGAAAAGCCCCATGATTATGCTGAAATGCTAGATGAATTAAGAATTATTTTTTTTGAAGTTCAGAAGAATCTTATGTCAGCTTTTAAACGCAATGCCACTTTCTATAACAAAAATAGGGTCGAACGCTCTTATAATGTAGGTGACTTTGTCTACCGGAGAAATTTTGTAAACTCCAAAGGCGCTGAATTCTTTTCATCAAAATTAGCTCCACGCTTTGTTAGAAACAAAATTATAGCAAAAATATCACCTGTAGTTTATACATTAGCGAATGAACAAAATAAGTCTGTAGGGAACTTTCACATTAAGGATCTCTTAAAACCAGATTAATATTAAATTTTTTTGATGTCTGTATCATCAGTATGATACAACTGTATCATATAATTTGTATGTTTTCATTGCCAATACATGACATCCATATCTGCTTAATGCTATTATCATTCTCAGGATTATAATATGTCAGATGACCAAATTAATCAAACATTGATAAATGTTTACACTGTAAATATACTGTTTTTTTTTTATAATGAGAAATTTCTCGAGGAACATATTGGTACTCTGATGGCATATGTTTAATATGATGGGTTCCTCGACAAATTTAAATTTAATTATATTGTGGGGAATGCTGTGATGGAGTATTTCTTCACAATATTGAGATGTCATATACTTTTGTTTTCATTCAGTTGAGTTAGTTCTATTTTTATGTCAAAATTTGTAGAGCTACATTGTACTTGCTTTTTTTTATATTAAAGTGTTATCCTATATTGTCTAGATGTTGGACTATAAAACTAACATTTTCCAAGGAAAATTGTCTAGTGTATGTCATACAAATTGTGTTGATGGTAAATATGATCCTGAATGAAGACCTAAGTATATCAATTTGATAAAAGTTTGTATGTAGAGCTCCTTTTATTTCATGTAGGTTACTGTATAATATGTAATGTTCTTGTTTATGAATACCAATTTCATATCGTAATATGAAATTGATTGTTATATGTCATGGTATAACTTAAAATACTGAAATGCCATTATATTCTGTTTTTTTTATTACAATATTAGGAAATTTATTTGATAATTCACTCATTTTTCTACCATATAAGAGTTATATCTATGGTATCACGTGCATGGAATGCCATGGTCTTCTTCCAGATAACTGTGTCGACCAACTCAGTTATCGTAGACTGCATCTGGAGATTTAGTTTGGTCAACTAGATGTCTGATGTAATCAAAACGAAGAGACACTGATCATTGTCTGTCACATGAGATACATGAGGTGACACACTTGGTGTGCGATAGAAGAAATTACAAATTGTTGAACGTTATAAATTTTCTCAAATCTTATCATTCTGTAAACTATTTTTTATAACCTTGCATGGACTAGTGTCCTTAATCATAACAAAGAGACACTGTCACATGAGATACATGAGGTGACACACTTGGTGTGCGATAGAAGATATTACAAATTATTGAATGTTACAAATTTTCTCAATTCTTGTCATTTTGTAGATTATTTTTTATATAATTTTGTATGTACTAGTGTCCTTAATCATGACGAAGAGACACTGTTACATGACATACATGAGGAGACACACTTGCTGTGCAATAGAAAGAGTTACAATTTATTAGACGTTATAAATTTTTATTAAATTTAGTCATTAGATATTACATTTTTGATGTTCTGTCTAGCTGATGCTTTTATGTATGACATATTGGGTAATCTATTACCAAACCTGATCTCTAATACCATGATATATAACAACATTTTAGTTAAGATTGAATTCTGTTATGATCAAAATAGTGTAATGCAAATTCAATATTGGACTTATATCACATTCTTGAAATATTAATTTTAAAATTGCATTATATTATTATTTGTTATGGAGAAATAAGATGCTGGTATGAAATTTCTTTTGTTTAATATAAAAATGTTTTTCATCTGGGATCAAAGTGGATAAATTTTATGCATTTATCTTCCCGATGAATTTTCTTATCATGGGTAAGGTGTTTATAGGAGGTACTCATGATAACTGATGTTTATAGTTATTGATAATGATTATTAAAATAATGATATTTTACATTTGCTATGTCTGACACATAAATCTTTCATAGACAAATTTACATGTTAGCTTTCACATTTCTTGGCTTACAATTAAGACTTACATGTATGATACTGAGCTAAGCTCACAATTTGATATGATGACTATGATGCTGTTTTAACTGGGAAAATATTCTGAACTTTGAATTTTCCCTATGATGAAATTTTTTTATCGTGAGTTAAGGTGTTTATAGGATGGACTCACGATAACTGTATCACGCTTGAAGATACATGGTATCTGAGTGATGCTGTTTCAACATGAGAGCCTCTTCCGCAGATTCTAGCTCACAATGAGAATTAGCACAAATGATAGCTAATCCAAGCTCACAATATGGAGACAAGATGAAAAGCTAAGATGGGGTTTCCTTAGTTTTCCATCGATAAAAAAAAAAAAAATAATGAACGCTTCTCGGGAGTGTCATTGAAGGGGTTAAATAATCAAACGTGAGTGGACTGAAAACGTTCACCACTAGATCTGTAAATACTGTATTATAATTGTTATTACGTCTGTTTTATGAACAGAGGGGTTCATTTAAATGAATAGTAATCTTGACAGCAAGTATGTCAAAATTTGGAATTTTTATTTAATATGAAAATTTTCTGTTTCAGCTAGTTTAAGAATTTTATATATTTTTATGGTGGATAATTTTTGTTATTTTTTATTATGTAACTGTTCCAGATCTGCCACCAGTTATTTAAATGACAAGGATATGTCGTTATCAGCGACATAGACTTATGTCATTTGAACTCTAACATTTTCCTTATCCTTAAATTGTAGGTGTTTTTCCTCGCGGGATTCGGTTGAGTTGGAGAACATGGGACTTATGCCAGTTATATTCACTAATTTCTGTTTTTCAAATTTACTATCAAAACACTTTTTTTTCTTTTTTTTTTGTTAACAGAGGAGGTATGTGACGTTATTTTGTATTTACACGTCACTATTTAATAATTTTAATTTAATGTTTATAAAAATGTCTTAAACGAACGCACTTGGCAATATTGGCAATATTTCTAAAAAAGTTGTAAGGCGAACACAGCCGTGAACGGATTAGCTAGGCGGGTCGAAATATCTATGCCTTTCTTTTCAACGCTGACAGCCGACACGAGGTGTCATCGTTCAACTATGGCCTACGCAAAATTACCCGGCAAAGACTGGAAATTTAAGTTCAAAGGAGGCTGGGTAAGTTCTCTATCTAATTTCATCGATCCTCGTCTATATAAAATATCTGGCATGAGTCACGTTCGCTAATTTAACTGAATTCTTGCAGGAAATATAACCGCCTCCTTTGTCCTTTGTCCTTTGTTCCCTTGTCTTTTGTTCCTTGCTTCCTTGCTTCTTTGCTTTCTTCTTTACTTTCTTTATCTTGTTTGTTCATGCTGTCTTTTCATCATTCTTCAACATTGGTGTACTTTACTATGTACACCATGGATGACTGAAAATGAATAATTTTAAATATCATGGTTGGGGCATGCTCATATTTGCACATCATGACTTGATAATGACTAAAACACCTGTAAATTGCACTTCAAATCGACGTAAATACTACGATGGTAGTTCTCATCACAAAAATTGTATCTGCTGATCATCTTCAAGAAGATGGAAATTCCTAAAACTGTTTCATTTCTTGGTTATTATAAAAAAAACATATGAAATACTGATATCATTTGAAAATTTAGTTGAATCTGTTTAATTATGTCATGTCTGATATTTCTTTTTATTATACACCACATGGTCTAGAAAAACATTTAAAAACTTGTAAATTGTAATTTAAGAATTAAATTATTTTATTAAAATGTCAAATATTTAGCTTAGTTCAGGTAACGTAGATAACTGTATCATATTTAACACTCCTTGCCAACCATGATATGAATAAATTGTAATTTCTTTTGTATTTGTGCGTTTCTTTCATCACTTGGTCTTCCCTACAATCACATCTGACTCAGCTTTTCATGTTTTAATTATTGTTTCATTGAACAGAAAATTCTTATTTGATATTTAAATATATTCTTTTTTTGTCTTAATCAATAAACAACACGCTCTGAGATACTGAGATATTTGCATTATTTTAAATGAGTCTCATTGCAATATCGCTGACTGCTGGTGGTAAGGTTTTATGGTGAGTATAATTTTAGCTTCTCTCTTTTTCTTTTCTCATACACCACCATACCTTAGCAGTATACCTAAAATAGAAAATACTCTTTTTAATACTTTTAATGTGCAATATGTATTTATGTTATTTAATTCAATAGCATCAATCCATTTCGACGACGAATCAACTAAAATTAAAAAATATTTATTCGATATGGGACCAAAAAAATCCAAATGTATTCTATTCCAAATTTTATTTTTCACAGGCCAACTTTGTAATTCCACCCTAGGTGGAGTATTACAATTTTCTGCACATTGTTTACACTCTTTCACTGTTCGTTCTATATCTGCGTTCATACCTAACCAAAAAAAATAATTTCTTGCTAAATTTTTTGATTTCACAATTCCCATGTGTGATTGATGTATATAACTTAATATTATCTCTTTTAGCACTCCCGGTACTACGAACCTGTTATCATAAAATAAACAATCATTAACAATTGATAATCTATCCCTGATTTGCCAATATTTAAAAATATCCCCTGAAATTCTCCTTTTTTCTAAGCGTAATAATCGAGCTAGTAAAAGGTTTATTAGAAATGATTTCTATTGTTTATATTATTTCGGTAGAATGTTAAGACAATGCCATCGCAGAGAAGAAAAACAAGTACTTAACGAAGATCAAGAAGGATATTACTGGATCAATTTATGAAATGAAGTGGTTGCTGGTATCATAAAACCATGAGAGATTCTGCACCGGATGAGGGAAAATGGATAAAACAACAACGCCAAAGGAACTACCCCCTCGCATAAACAAGAAATCGGGATGCTAACTGTCGAAGAAACGGCAATATCGTATTAGAAATTTTGATAAAATAAAATAAATATGATACCTAAATATAAATGTAAGATGGAGGCCTATAGGACGTTTGATATCTTTCAAACGCTTCGTGTTATTGTTGGTAAATGCGTTAAAATCCAATTTGGTGTATTATGTTGTCAATATAAGAATTTTATGTCGGCTATAAAAAGCAATATTTAGTATCTCGGTTACCAGCTTTAAACCTTCGGAGTCCCGCGGTCTCCCTTAGACTCTCGTCTCTCTACATCCTTCAAATCCTGCTCCCCGGATACCCCTTTTAACATTTATATCCAGTTTATTATCTTTCTTGCTTTATGCGGCCCAATAAAACTGCAGTAAAATATTGGTTAGACCTTCAGCGAACGAAAGTGATTAGGTAAGGAGCTATTCGCGAATAGCTTGCAACGTAAACCTTAAACTATCGGGAGAGAGGAATAAATATGTGAATTCGTAGGACCTGACATGAATTTACATTCAGATCGTTAAGTTTTCGACGCACTTGTGGAATACCGTGGTATTTTTGCAAGAATCGTAAGGAAAATGAAACATAAGATTCGGCGATATCAAAAGATTTTTATCTCATAATATGATGCATGCTACTACATACTAAATTGATTCTTTTGTGTTAAATATCTTCTTTGATTTCAATCTTGGGTATTGGTTGGCAGCAAAGCGATGCATTTCGTCTTCCACCCAGATCAGTCTTCAGCGACTCTCTTCAACTTCATGTTGTGGCACACCTGTTATTAATACTCCTGGCAAGGGCGCCCGGACTATTTGATTCCTCAAACTAATAAAATTTCTCATTTTATGAAAAATCTACTCATCCGTATTACCTATAAGTTAAATTCAGTAATTGTTCGTCGTCTGAAGTTTTGGTAGGTTTTTTATTCAAAAGTATATACACAGGGTTTCTATTGTTTTAGGCAAAAGCTTTTATTTGATTTAAATTTTGTTTCAGTTAGATCATATAGGGAAAGTCGGGGGAATATGGGCACTTGGGGAATATGGGCAGTGTATAAGAAATCTCCTAAAATCACCTAGCGAAATAATTTTTAACTAATTGCAAAAATGCTGACTAACTGCATGATCAGTTTGGCAGCGTTGCTCTGTCGCACAACACAAGTGGAGAGGATCGCGCGATTGTTAGTAATTTAATTTTACAAATCTTTTCGTTATGTAAGTATTTCAACAATAAGTTATTACTTTTTTCTACAAACAATCAAACGTTAGTATTAATTCATGTTTTGCATTATGTTTTTAACGATTTGGTAATATAGAACGCATATTTATGTTACCGTAATGTGGGTTGACTTTGGCCCAAAATATCATCCGATTGCAAAGAACGTTCAATAAAATCCAACTTGCTTAAGAGAGCGCTTTGAATTTTTGAATGATGATAGAAATAGAGTTAATGACCTGTTTTATATAAATTAAATTTTTTTTAGTATAATTGTAACAAAAAAAAAAGAGAAGTTTGGGCCAAAGTTTCCCATACTGAGAGGATTCTTTGGCCCAATTTTTTTTTTGAAGACTGTATTATTGATTTTCACAATGGGATAAAGTAAACCCAGCAATCACTGTGATCATTCTTAATGCTTACATAAAATGTCAACATTTAACAACAACAAATTTACATAGGATGTTCGGAAAAAAAATTATAAAAAAAACAATGAATTATTTTAAAGAAATTTTATTAATTATGAAAAAATTGTTATACAATTATGTTTTTTTTAATTAAATTACTTATTTCAGTAATTTCTGGGTGGACAGTGGTGAAAATTGCAACTAAATTTCCCAATATTTTGATATTTCTGGAACTTGAAAGAGTTCTCTTTTGGAACGACACTTCTCGGGGGGGTTAATTTTTTGGACAATTTCATCCCAGGAATACAAAATTGCATCTTGCTTGTCAGGCCATTTCCAGCTTTTTAATGTCTTTTGCATAGAGCTAACAATCGCACCATTCTTTCGTATTTCCAAAATCTTGCCCGGAAAATAGGCGCCTTCGTACACAAATATTACAAAGTCGCCTACTTTATAGGGTGAATTGTTTGATTCTACCATGGCAGCTGACGTCGACGCTTGAGGATGACTTCCTTCGCCGTCCAGTTCTTCGTCAGAAAATTGTAACGGGCCGTCGGAATCATTTGAATCATGCAATGAATAGTTGTTGTCGTCCGATTCAGATGAAGAGGTACTTAATATCCCGGTAGCAATTCGTTTGGGGGCGAGTTGAATTTGGACGGGATTATTAACATCAGAAATCGAAATACTCTTTCCAGCTTCAACATTAATCTTCTTTTTTCGTGGCACTCTTTTATTATCAGATGTACTTACTCTTTTTGACTGCAAGTGCTCAAGTAACACTGAATCAAATTGTACATTTTGGTTAGTATTTGGCAAGCGCTCTAATAATATATCTACGTCAACAGGTACTACGCCACATTTTTTGAACCCAGCTCGTAAATTTTCAGCTTTAGATGGCTCAATAGATTCCATCAACTGTTTTAATAAGCCTGGAAAATGTCGCTTTGGGAGGGTTGATTCGGAATTGCCATTAGGAGACTCTTTCCATTCAGAAAGGAGTTTTCGCCAGTTGCCTTTTAGCGGTCGAAAAAAGGCAACATCCAGAGGTTGAGTGAGATGCGTTGAATGGGGTGGAAGGCACACAAACGATATCTCATTTTCGTGGCAGAGCTTAAGTATATGCTCGTTGATGTGACTGCTTAAATTATCGCAAATGATTACCTTTTTACCGTGTTGCTTTTTCAGATGCGGTAAAAATAGGGAAATAAACCAATCTTCAAAAATTGCCGCATCGAACCACCCAGATTTAGACCTATTGTAGCGGCAACCTGGTGGTCCATTTTCAGTCCACAAATCCCAGAGACAGTCGGATTTATATACTATGTATGGCGGCAATAGTTCTCCATCAGCATTACCACAAAACATTAAAGAAGTTGATGTTTTTGTAGTGTTGCAAATTCTTTCAGGATATTTGCTGCCTTTCTTGATAAGCACCCTCTTTTTACCTGGATCGTCTGTGAGGTTGGTCTCATCGAAATTCCATATGTTACTTGGTGGGATATCCTTAAGCACTTTAGATAAGTTAGCCACATAGCTTTTTATGGTGCTTTCATCGGTTCTTGCTCTCTTTTGCGATATATTGCTCGCAAATCGTAACGTTAACCTCGGATGGCGTTTCAAAAATGAGCGAATCCACTCACACCCGGGCATATTATTCTTAAACTTTCTAACTTTCCTTCCCTGCCGTTCTAAATATAGCTTAATAATACATCTAAGTTCAAACGGATCCACAGGAAATCCATATTCACCCATGGTTATACAGCAGTCCACAAATTTCATCTCCTGGTCATGCGTGAAAATTGGGTGTTGGCCAGGCTTATTAGAGTGCAATCCTTTTAACTTATTCTTGAGAGTACTTCGAGGTATGTTATACACTGCAGCCGCTTTTCTCTGCGTCAATTCATCATTTTTGATTGCATTTAAACATGCTTGCAATTTTTCCTTGGTGTAATCTGCATATTTACGAGCTCCTAGGAGTCTGACGTAATTTCTGGGCATTTCAACTGCAAAATAAAATAAAGAAAGCTTACTGTATAAAACGTAAAAGATCTATTTTCAATTGGACTGAATACAAAATAGCCGTTTCTAATAAAATGTAGCTTGTTCGCAATATCAAAACATCTATTTTCGAGTAGGGGATACTTTGGCCCGGGCCAATGTTGGGACAAAGAAACCCCGACTCTGTCAAAAACACACAACATCATGTATAAAAAATATTAAAAAATATTGTTTGACATTTTAACACAAAAATATTACATGCTATCATATCTTCGATATATTCTACGGATATAAAGTGTTAACATACCTGTTTAAGTGATAACACGTAGTGGATGCAAACAGATTTTATGAAGAAACTTTTTTATCAAAAATCGCATGCGACTGTCTTCACCTATAAACTTCTATAAAATGGACTCTAGTTTAGTCAAAAAAATTCTAAATAATGTCACTAATGCCATCTATTGATTGAATGTCAAAATTACGCATATATGAGACTTAGGACACAGATGTCACTAATCAAACTATTTTTTAATTTGGGCCAAAGAATACCCCTAGGGCTAAAGTCAACCCACGGTACGGTAAGTTATTTATTTTAATTTGATTTATTAGGAAATTGTTGATGTCGGGGTTATATGGGCATACGCATTTGGAGTAAAATGGGCACGTCACCCAAATTACACCGACCTGTAGGAATACATGGCAGAAAAAGGGGATCTGAAGAAAACATTAATTTAACTAGATAAAAATTAAAAAATATATAAATATATTGGCAAAAATGTCAAATAAACCACAAAATCAAAATATGAAGATGCTAAATGCCCTATGTGCAAATCCTTTTTAGCAGATATTTTAATGTTGAGGAATTGGTTCGTTGTGGACTATGCTCTGTGTGGTATCATACTCAATGCGATTTTATGTCATCCATCAAATATATCTGTGCTAAATGTGTTTCATAATAATTCATTTGGTAATATTTTTCACCATTTATTTAGTATAAATGTTAGGTATAATAATGCTGCCCATTTTACCCCGAATGTGTTGTTTTTCAATTGGTAAGCTTGTTATTATAATTTTGGATATTATTTTTATTTGTAGTTATACAGAAAGGTATAGGTTATTGTTTACTTCATACGAATTAAATTTTTGAATATTATTTCTTGACATTTTTTTTCATGACACCTTATAGTGCCCATTTTCCCCCGAGTTACCCTACTGTTTTGTTTCCCTATAATAATTGAAAATAAAATAAATGTATGATCTATTTTTGACCAAATTTTCCAACTATCTATTAGAGAGTATCAAGGAATTTTCTATGCATAGGAAACGTACCAACATGTACATTGAGATTATCTTTAGAGTTTCAAAAGCTAACCAAACTTCCACTCGACGAGATGACATCACTGGTCAGTGGCCAGTACAGGAATGTCTCCCATACATTAATATTCTGCATGCAAATTTATTGTGGTTTAAAACAACTCTTGCAACTTTAGCAACAAACTCCATCATCGCCCGACATAACAAAGTTGTATTACAATATAGCATTTCTAAGCTTTGGATGCATACTTTTTTGCTTTAAATCAGTTTGTTAAAACACATTTCGAAAATGCTTAGAATTACCCAATGACGCATAAAAAAAAGAAAAAATTGAAATAAGTATCCCAACGGTAAACAGTAAATTTAAAAGAAAAGAAAAAATATTTATTTACTATGTGCTTAGTGAATTATTATTATTTTAACTATCAGTGTTTTTAGACATAGATCTACGCTGATAATAAAAGTCTTATATCAATACAGCATTCATTTGTTCATAATATCAAGTTATAAACACGTTAACATTTTGTGCTAAAACCAGTTTCGATGGCAAACCGTTCCGTGCATCCACAACTCTATTGGATAAGAAATACTTTACGGGATCCTAGCTGAAACTGAGCTTATCTATGTAGCTTAAACTTGTACCTCTAAAATTAGTATTTCAGCTGAGGCAAACATCATTCTCGGTTCAGGGTAGGCTTGAAAAATATACATCACATGATTGTGAAACAATGACGATTTTGAATATTGATATAATACACTTACAAGTAGTATTTTAATGATACAATTCAAGACTCATAGCGAGAAATAGCTACTGTGGCCATTAATTGTGGCAAGATAATCCAGTTAGTACCTATAAATATGAAAATCTGCTTTTGATTGTAATTTTGAAATTGTCTTTTCTCTAACTTAACGTAACTTTTTTTTTACTTCGTCTTATGTAACTTGTATAACTTATGTAACTTAATTTTTTTTTTGCTTAACATTTTTTTTCTTTTTAAACAAATGCATATACATCTTCCTACTTCCTACGTTCCCTAAAATAAACATAAATGCTTGTGCTATAAGTGAACGAAATCGGTCGAGGCAGTATTCGAACTCGCGATCACTGCCATCGACCAATCTAATGTAACTAATTTTTCTTCTTTTTACATAACTTTTGTAACTTAATTTTCTCTTATTTATTTTCTCCCATTCTTTCTTACTTGTGTAACTTACGTGTGTGATTAAATATGAGCTCATGTAATTTTGTAATGTTGTGTACATTCATAATTGGACGTAATAATAACCAATATTGTTATCTTTTATGAAAATTGTAAACTGGATGTCTGTCGATGTAACCTTTGAAAAAATAAATCTATTAGAATTATTCAACGTGGGAATGATAATATTTCATGCAAATCCCCAGATAAGGTATTCTCAGATTGGTTGAAATATCGTCAGACAGGAGCAATTAGTCAGGTCCAGCGGTAAATTTGTTATGAAACACTCAACCAATTATCTGTTTGGGTAAGGTTAAGATGGTGGCTGTCCCACGAGTACAACAAAGCTTCATCAATATCGAGTCTGCTCCAAGCCAAGCCAAGCCGGTGATCGGTAAGTTTAATCGAATTGTTATTAAACTTTAATAAAGGCTAAAGGTAATATCACAACATAATTTGTATTGGGACACTTGTATACAACAAAGATATACTTGAGATAAGATTGGATCCGTGGCGATCAAATATTTCATCGCAAAGTACTGTGTGCAATAATTACTTTTAAACTATATATGTTAGGTAGGTACCTATACATTATCATCGTGCCAATGTACATTATTATATTTTTCTAATATGTAAACACTAATATATAAGATGAACAAGTAGTACAATTAATTAAAGCATGTCTTAAATGTAATATGAAATCCCTCTGATGATTGATATATCGAACTGTTCGAAACGTCGTGTCCTGTCTAAAAATATAAAATAATATACATAAATATCCTTCGAACGGATTGAAAAATGTAAGATGATATATTATTTATGTAATATTGAATTATTATTCATCTTTTTCTGAATATTAAATTGCATTTTATCCATTTATTACTTATAAGTGTACCTAAAGATACTTTTATATTAGTAAGTTTTGTGTCAATATTTACAAAAATAACCTCACCTTGCCGAAAAATAATAATAAAAAATGTTAAAAAAAAACAATTAAGAAGTCATTAAATTTTGTTTGAGAACACCTTCATCTTCTTCGTTTAGTAGACCTAGTTGGTCTGTTCTTCAGAACACCGAGCCTTAACAATTAACAAGTAGGAGCTGTAATTGCATGATTTATAGGTACCTATATTATATATATGCTGTCGCATATATGTATGTATAATATACCTGTAAATCATGCAATATTTTTTTCATACAACTACAATATAATTATAATGTTATTATTTCTACCAATCATTAATTTTCCTTTTAACTTTTGTAAACATTTTCCTTTTTCGTGAAGATCTTGTATCCAAGCATCACTAATAAAGATTAGCCTTTTTAAATAAGTACACCACTTCTCGTAAGAATCACCTCCGAGTTCGTTCATGGAACAAGAATTGGTTATTTTTCTAACGGAAATAAAATATTCCCTGTTAACATGACCACTTTAATACATTTGGTTAGTTACTTACATTTTATTTAATTAAATACTCGTAGAAATTAAACAAGTCGTAGTAGTTCGCAGTGCAAACCATGTGAAATATAATGGGCACACGGTGGTAAGGGCCCGTGACGCAAGTTCCAAACCCCTTTGAAGACATACGACATACCGCGAAGCGGCGCGCGGCGCGGGCGTGTCGATATAATGCAGATCTTATGATTATTTAATTCATCTTGTTTTATTCTGTTTATATTATGTCAAATTCCACAGGATAGAAATATTTCACTTGGTTTACATGAGCTACATTAACATATGATGTATGACATTGAGTTGTCGAGTTATTTCAATGTTTATTGTCATGCTATAACATTGCTCGTATCGCACAAAGTTGTTCAAATTATCAGCAATTAAATATATATGCCGTAAAAATGTTGAATCCTCGTATGTATCATAAACAGTTAGTATTTTGTTCCAAACAAAATGATGAGTAGGAAACATTATTTCATTGTAGGTACTCTGATACAAATTATAACTAAAACATAATCGTTATTTTTGCTTTGTTTTTATTACAAATAACGATCTTTAATAATATAATAATTTCATATTATAAAGTACACAATAGATTACCCATTCTATAGTATTTATATAGAACATCCATAAAACGACCCAGGCTCCGATGGCTGTTATGGTTTGGCTGTATATCCCAAATAAAGCTTTCTATCTATAACAGATTTCTACGCTTCAACATTATGAAATGGACTATGTTTTGAACAGAGATATACTTTTTTCTTTCAAATTAGTCAATTAACAAAATTGATATAATGAAGTCAGACAGCGAGAATTGTTAGGTAAAAATGGGTAAGATTTAACCAAAAATCAGTTAAATAAAGTAGGTAATTCTGATTTGTTTATGATTGTTGATTGTTCATTAGGTCTAACACCGCATAAATCAATCAATATCAGCAACTTTACAGTAGAGCAAAATATATTTTTATAATATTGCAATCGAAAAAATATAAAAATATAAAGCTGCGCGAGATGACATGTTTTTTATGTTATTTTCAAAAGAAAGTATGTATATTTTATTTTATTTTACAAAAGACAGCACACAGTACCTACATGCGTACAATTATTAATTGAAAATAATCAAAAATACAAATAAGACATGTACCTCTTCTTTATATCAGAAGAAGACAATAAAAAGTGTGAATTTGTGTGGGTGCGCACATGAGAGAGAGATAGAGAGAGAGAGAGAGAGAGAGAGAGAGAGAGAGAGTAAAATATGTATGTGTGTGTAAAAGAGATAACTAGAAAGAGTGTGAATGTGTGGATGGATGGGTGTGTATGTGTGTGCCTTTTATTTAATTTATTATTGCACGTCGTATTAATTTGTTAATATTTGATCGGCATTCAAATAATTAGAGTAAGCGAAGCTAATGGTATTCAGCTCGTAATTAAGAAAAGTGAATTATTTAAAAAAAAATAGACTCCAACGTATCGCTCTCCAGGAGAACCCAGCTGGAAGAAGACCACCAGGAAGACCTCCAAAGAGATGGCGAGACAGTTGGCAGTCCACATTGCAGGAGACAGAATAGCGGTACAAACAGATCTTCGGATCTATGAAAAGGAAGAAGAAGAAGAAGAATGTAGGTATTTTCAATAAATTTAAATTGTAAAATATCTACAAGTTTAACTTATAATATTTTCTTTCGTCTTTACATATAGATTAATTTGTAATAAGCAATGTTTATTTAGTAATAATATTGTAACATATATGTGTGAATGTGGTTTAATTGATAAGTTTACTATACATAGGGTTTTGAATCCCTGAAATGCAGATTCGAATCAGTCTAAACCAAATCGAATCCTATTTCTGACACACATACTATGTGAACTAATTTAAAATAAACCTATTTAAATATTGAAATGATCAGATTATATTCAGATGTTTTTAATAAAAGGTACCGCGTTCGTATTTTGTCGAGTACAGAGAAATGTAATATTTTTCACGATATATAACACTATATTCTTTGTACAACTTTTATTAAATCTATTTTTAATAAATAATACACATAAGTATTGAACAGGAGAGAAAATAGATAGGCACTGTTTTGCACGACCTCTATCTTCCGCTTACTTGTATATGCTCTCTGTGCTGTTTCTGGAAAGTTCGACTCCTTCTATTGGTCCCGCCGGCGCCCTTTCGATCGGAAATTGACGCTTCTCATTGGCTGAAAGGTTGACAGCCGTATCGCCACAATATAGGTATTACCTATACTTCACACTAACAACATTTTTTGAATTACACTGTTCTGCGATCTCATTGGGATAAAAATACACTCGTTGTAATGACAGTATAATTCTTATACATCTTAAAAAGTATACATATCTCATTCAGGTTTCGTTGATAAATAAAGGATCCGTAGAAAAGTCAGTTAGTATCCGTTGAATAAGTAGCAAAGCGTAATTTTCACGCTAATATTATAATCTTCATACTATAAATACTATCACGTCATGACACTTTCTTGAGTTTAGTAGAAACATACAATTCTGTCTAAGAACACATTCATCGCTTCCTTCATAATATTTATACCTACATCATCTTCTACGTGCTTTTCTGTTATGATAACTTATATAAAAATATTTCTTTACAACAAATTAATACATAAAGATACCTTTGGAAAACGAGCTGAAAATCTGGTCAGTACACAGAGACGGCATCTCATAGGAAATATGATGATCCCGAAAAGTAACAAGACGCACGCCCAACATCACTATAAATACATGGGTATACAATATTTTAATAAACTACCTGCCATTATTAAAACAGCACGTAAATTTTTAAATTTCAAAAATAAAATCAAATTTTTAAAATAATAGTAAATTTTTATATAAGTATTTCTTTCTTCATTATCATTTTTTTTTCTTTTTTGATAAATTTTATTTTATGCTCTATATCACAAACAATAAAAAAAGAACTTTAATAATCTGAAGTAGCTGAAAGTTAAATTTAATTTACAATTTATTAAGTAATTCACGGTATATACCTACGTATATAATATGTGTAAGTAAAATGTTTGTAAAATATATGCAATTTACTCCTGTCCCAAACACAAGTTTTTAAACTTTATTGGGACAATTTTGATTTTTATTTATTTTTTATCTATGTTTATATTATGTATGATTTTTTTTGACGATATATTTTTAAGAATTTCAGTATTACAATATATAGAACTTTCAAAATTGAATTGATAGGGATCTCATTAAAAAGGCATAATTGGTGATCACGTAAACCAGCCGATGACAGGTCGTAAGCCCTGTAGGTGCCTTGATTTCCCAGTTCTCCTATAGTAAATATTCCAACTTCGTCTCTATTGAGATAATTAAAAATCTATTAAAAAATACCTTTGACTCCCGACAGGGAAAAAAATCCAATGTTTGCGCATATACAATAATATAAAAAATATTCGATATATTTTTCATTTTGTCATGCCATATTTTATTGGATTTTGATTTCTACCTCTTATTCCTTCCGTACCAGCTGTATATTTTTTTTAACAATTGTTTTTAGATACTTTTTTATGACACTGAACTTTATCCCCAAATTTAATTAAACTTGATTTTGAGAGGATTTGATTTCCGAGTTTGGGGGCACTCCTTAAGAATTATGGAAATGGAGGGACGGTTTTAGTTCCCTAACGCAACGGTTGTCGGTGACATGTGCAGTAAAATTCTAAATAACGAGCGATTTTAAAAATAATGAATAAATTCCAAAGACCTTTATTGTCCCGTCAAGCTGCGCACCACAGATTCCCGCAAAGTGTGGCAACGGGGGAGGGAGGAAAAGGGATTTTATCAACAGCGTAGGAGAGGAGGGGGGTTCATACAACATACGCTTCTAAACACACATTAATATTTTATGTGTATATATATTCTCATACTTTTCCCCATAATATCTTCAATGGGTATAGAAAGATAATTGACCTGTGAGTACCTTTTAAAAACTGATTCATTTTTATTGTTTGAATTTTGTGTTTTTTATAATTTTTATTGAGAATTAAGAGTTTGTCTTGTCCTGGTGTGGGATAATATGTTACTCACATATGTAACTTTATGCTTGGTTTATTACGTAGCAGAGCTCTTGGCCGAACAAGTACTTACACTGTATATACCTACCTAACTATCTGTACAGCGCGCGGAAGCGATAAGACGGCGCGAATCGCGTCTCTACCATATTTATATCCTTTATCGGGGAAGGGGGCAATACCACGTATTCTAATACACCACACAGTTGCTCGTGGGGTCCTCTAGATTAGAAATCTTGGTATCATGGAAGAAAAAGATTAATAAACGAATGTTAATTGAAGAATCACACTCGTTGACTCTAAGATTTTCATAATATTATGGAGGGTAAAAATTACACTGTTTTTTTTCTTCTACAATTATTTTATTCCTATCCAGAACGACCGTTTTGCCCGGTGAAGAACATGTTATGTTTTTTCTTATATACTACTACATAAGTGTACTAAACATTCTCTCTAAAATCATAGAAAGAATCATAAAAAATCAACTTACAAACTACTTTGACAAAAACAAGACCTGGTCGAACAATCAGTATGGTTTTAGAGAAGGAAGGTCTACCTCGGATGCTATTTCTGAAGTCACTGGATATATAACTCAGAATGTTGACAAAGGCAATAAAACAATTGGTATATTTTTGGATATTAAAAAGGCCTTTGATACAATATCCCATACTAAACTTTTTGAAAAAATGGAAAAATTAGGGATTACCGGAAATGAGTTAAAATTATTGAAATGCTATATGACAAACCGAAAACAACTAGTCAGAATTCAAGACACTCTGAGTTCGCCTTCCAATATAAACTACGGAATACCTCAAGGAAGCATACTCGGTCCTATCTTATTCCTCATCTACATGAACGACCTATGCAATATGAATATAGGAGGACAAATCATAAGTTTTGCAGTTGACACTGTGTTGTTATTTAGCGATAAAAACTGGGAATCTACTTACAAAAAAGCAGAAAATGGGATGCATCTTATTAAAAACTGGCTAAACTGTAACACACTTACATTAAACAATGACAAAACAGTATACATAACTTTTACCAAAACGGACCAGGGACAACCAAATGAAAATAGACCACTGAAAATTCATGACTGCAAAGACCACCAAAGTAACTGTATATGTACTGAAATAAAAAAAAACTAGACAAACGAAATACTTGGGAATAACAATTGACCAATGTTTAAAATGGAAACCCCATATCTCAATTTTAAGCATGAAATTAAAAAAAAATAATTTCATTTTTCGCTCCATCAGAAATGTTTTACCAAAATCTGTCATTAAATTAATGTACTATTCACTTTACCAATCAATAGTAGAATATGGTATTATAGGGTGGGGTGGCACTTACAGAACAAATATAGATTCAATAGTTAAAGCCCAAAAATCCGCTTTGAAAATAATATTTAATGTACTCAGCCGAACTATTCAAAAAACTTGACATCCTAGACATACCACAGTTATATGCTAAAAACATTTGCACTTATATCTATTCACACCTTAACGACTTCCAATCGACCCAAACTACACGTCAGACTAGACAGACTAGACAAGCAAATATACAGATACCGAGAACCAAGTCGACTTATGGACAAAGAAATTTTCATTTCCTTGGAGTAAAAATTTTCAATTTGCTTCTAATTGAATTGAAGAAAACTACAAATATAAACAGTTTTAAATGTGGATTAAAGAAGTGGGTAAAAGAAACAGACAAGACAGTGATAAATAAACAACTCTACGTTAACATACAATGACACACACGCACACCTAAACAATATACCTATATAATTATAAGCTGCTTCAGAACAGGTTTTTAACCTAGTGAAGCAGTTTACATTCCGCATCTAGTTCTTAAGGATCTTTTTTTGTAAAAATATTGTATTGTTAACTTTGATGTGTACCTTGTATATTATTTCTTATGTTACAAATAAAATAAAAAAAATATAATATTGAATACAAATTAGACAAAGTTAAAGAGATGTGTGGATGTTACCGTTAAAATATAATATCTAGTTCTAATATCTCATTCTTATATACTACTACATATAATATTGAATACAAATTAGACAAAGTTAAAGAGATGTGTGGATGTTACCGTTAAAATATAATATCTAGTTCTAATACCTATCTCATTCTTATATACTATGTGTGGATGTTACCGTTAAAATATAATATCTAGTTGTAATACCTATCTCATTCTTATATACTACTACATATAATATTGAATACAAATTAGACAAAGTTAAAGAGATGTGTGGATGTTACCGTTAAAATATAATATCTAGTTCTAATACCTATCTCATTCTTATATACTACTACATATAATATTGAATACAAATTAGACAAAGTTAAAGAGATGTGTGGATGTTACCGTTAAAATATAATATCTAGTTCTAATATCTCATTCTTATATACTACTACATATAATATTGAATACAAATTAGACAAAGTTAAAGAGATGTGTGGATGTTACCGTTAAAATATAATATCTAGTTCTAATACCTATCTCATTCTTATATACTATGTGTGGATGTTACCGTTAAAATATAATATCTAGTTGTAATACCTATCTCATTCTTATATACTACTACATATAATATTGAATACAAATTAGACAAAGTTAAAGAGATGTGTGGATGTTACCGTTAAAATATAATATCTAGTTCTAATACCTATCTCATTCTTATATACTACTACATATAATATTGAATACAAATTAGACAAAGTTAAAGAGATGTGTGGATGTTACCGTTAAAATATAATATCTAGTTCTAATATCTCATTCTTATATACTACTACATATAATATTGAATACAAATTAGACAAAGTTAAAGAGATGTGTGGATGTTACCGTTAAAATATAATATCTAGTTCTAATACCTATCTCATTCTTATATACTATGTGTGGATGTTACCGTTAAAATATAATATCTAGTTGTAATACCTATCTCATTCTTATATACTACTACATATAATATTGAATACAAATTAGACAAAGTTAAAGAGATGTGTGGATGTTACCGTTAAAATATAATATCTAGTTCTAATACCTATCTCATTCTTATATACTACTACATATAATATTGAATACAAATTAGACTGTGGCGCAACCGCCGATTGCGCCGCGTAGCTGAGTTACACCGGCAGGCGCCATCTTGCCCTGCGCCGTATTCACAGCCCGTCTCCTATTTAAGGGGAAGCACAGCGCGCCCAGACCATTCGATCAATCGATTCTCGCTCGCAACACCAGCCAGTACAGACGCTCTATCCAGTGCTCCGCTCGCCAACAGTATAGTGCCTACAACACAGTGCTACACAAGTGGAAAATTCTAGTTCAGTGTCTCGCCGCTCTGCCTGCCCGCCCGAAAGACGAGTAAGGCCCCAGGCAGAACGACGATTGATTTTTCAAACTAAAAGACTATAGTGTCAGTGTCAGTGCAGTGAAAAAGTGCGTCGCCGAGTAAATCTAAAGCGGTGAGTCCCACTCAGTATCATTATCATTACTGTTCATTATAGCTCCAAACATCGAAATCGTTACATTCTATTCTCTTCTTACACCATCACGCCATATCCCTAATTGAGGCAGGCAGAGAGAACCGAACGCCAGACTCCTCTCTCTCTACACACATACCTCGCTTCATTCACGTCCATACATCGTCTCATACACGCTTTTCTAACATCACCATCCTTCAAAATCCCATTTATGTGATCGAGCCAACTTTTTCTTGACCGACCTCTACTTTCGTTCCTCTTTTATCAGTCTTGTACACTTCACTCATTCTTTCTATGTGGCCAAACCACCTTAGGGTATTTATTTTCATTTTCTTTATATAGTTCATATATCTACTCTACATACATTTCTCTCTCTCTCTCTCTCTCTCTCTTATTCTTTTCTACCTACCATTCTTCTTCAGCAGTCATACAACCCTTTCGCAAACCTCTTGTACACTTCACTCATTCCTTCTACGTGGCCAAACCTTAGGGTATTTATTTTCATTCTCTTTATATAGTTCATATATCTACTCTACATACATTTCTCTCTCTCTCCCTCTCTTATTCTTTTCTACCTACCATTCTTCTTCAGCAGTCATACAACCCTTCGCAAACCTCTCCATCTTCTTAAATCTAATCACTGCCACCCAGATTCTTTCTACGTGGCCAAACCACCTTAGGGTATTTATTTTCATTCTCTTTATATAGTTCATATATCTACTCTACATACATTTCTCTCTCTCTCTTATTATTTTCTACCTACCATTCTTCTTCAGCAGTCATACAACCTTTTCGCAAACCTCTTGTACACTTCACTCATTCCTTCTATGTGGCCAAACCACCTTAGGGTAATTATTTTCATTCTCTTTACATAGTTCATATATCTACTCTACATACATTTCTCTCTCTCTCTCTTATACTTTTCTACCTACCATTCTTCTTCAGCAGTCATACAACCCTTTCGCAAACCTCTCCATCTTCTTAAATCTAATCACTGCCACCCAGACTAACCCTGTTTCTTCCCCAAGAAAAACTCTCATCTCTCTGCTTTTCTTTTCTCCTTTCTTTATCACCTTCGCACCTTCACCTATAACATTCAACACCCAAACCTAAATCTACTTCTCATACCTTTCAAAATGTCACACCTAGAGGCCTTCAACACCACCTCCCCCCTCCACCCATCTCCCACCTCTCCACCCAGCACCTCCCCAATCTCGCAAGGAGAGCAGGCCCTTCGGGAGCTGCTCTTCTCACGAAGAGACCCCTCACCTTCCGTCCTATGTGCTGCCTTCCAAGCGGCAAGGGACGCCCTCAGAGGACGAACCCTCCTCCGGACCCTCGCGAAACTCGCCCGGGAGTATGAACTCCAGGAAGAGGAAGAGCGGGGATCGGAGGAGGAGGCGAACTCTGACGATGACTCCGCCAGCCTCCAGAAGGAGGCCCCCACGCAGACATCCTCCACCACCGACTATGAATACACCACTCCTCCCACTTCCTGTTTATCCTCCTCCCCAGAATGGACCACTCCAATGGGCAAAAGAAAAAGATCACCAAAAAACTCCCCCTCCCCGACTCCCGCCAGCCCAAAGGCCAAAATCCCATCCACCAGGGACTCTCCACCTCACCCTCCCACCTCAGCACCCACCCCCCCACAACCCGAAAACACAATTCCTTCCGCTCCAAAAGCAGTCTCTTCAAGGATTCCCCCCATTATCCTCCATAAAAAGGGGGACTTCCAAAAAGCTTCGGCACTCTTCGCCGAGAAAGGAGTCGACTTCGTGGCAACAAACAAGCCACACTCAATCCAAATTACTCTAAAGACCCCCCTTGACTTCATGAGAGCGACAAAGGCTCTCAAAAATAGCAACCTGGAGTTCCACTCCTTCACCCTCCAGGAGGAGAAACCCCTCAAAATAGTCCTAAGAGGACTCCCCGAAATTCTCTCCCCATCGGAGATAAAAGAGGACCTAACAAGCCAGGGCTTTCCCGTTCTAGAGGTACATAGGATGAGAAGAGGTGCCGACAGACGGGAAATTCCTCTGGTCCTTGTGAACCTCTCCAGAGGCGAGGAGGCCAAAACAATACATAACAGGCTGGAGTGCGTTCTGCACTTCCGAGTGAAGGTGGAGTCCCTGAGAAATCAGGGCTCAGTTGGCCAGTGCTTCAGGTGCCAACGCCACGGCCATTCAGCAACTAACTGCTTCGCCGCAGCGAGATGCCTGAAATGTGCCGGGGACCACCACCACTCGGAGTGCCAAAAACCAAAAGACACTCCAGCCACCTGCGTCCTCTGCCAAGGCCCACACCCCGCCAATTTCAAAGGATGTCCTGAACATCCAAAAAATAGAGGAAAAACCATTGCCTTCCATCATCCTCCAACGGACCAAAGTCGCCCTCTAACTCTTCCTCCCCGAATGGAAGCTCAACCACGTCCCATCCCACTCATGTCCATCAAACCAAAATGGCCCCTCCTACCAAACCCCTCCCAACCCCCCTCTTCAAACAACTTCCAGCCCAACTGGCCGGCCCCCACCTTCAAACCTCTTCCCAAAGCTCTCCAACCCACACCATCAAACCACTCCACTTCCTCCCTCGTGCTCCTCACGCGCAAGCTAGAGGAGTTCACCAAAACAGCGGCCGCCCTTCTTCAGGAAGCTCGTAACACCATTAATGGCTAGACCCCCCCGACTACCCACCCAACTTCAAATCGCGTTCTGGAACGCAAACGGCCAGATCAGAAACTTTAGGACCGAAGTTGAACTCTTCCTCGAAGAGCACAACCTCGACCTCCTTCTTGTCAACGAGACATGGTTGAAACCAACACAAAAGCTCACCATCAAAAACTACATTACACTCAGGACAGATAGGCTAAGATGCAAAGGCGGTGGTACGGCGATAATCATTAAAAAAAACTTAGATTATTGCGAAACTCCAGCTCAAAATATAACCAATCTGGAGACCACCACCATCATGCTCAACACTCACTCAGGGCCTCTTAAAATCACCTCAGTATACAGTCAGCCAAACACTCAGTTAAACACAACCGACCTAGACATACTTCTTGAAGACAATACACCCACCATCATAGCCGGCGACCTAAACGCCAAGCACAAAACAAAAAGAAAAGGAAACGCCTTACAAAGATACGCACAATCCAGAAATATCACCATCATCGCTCCCGACTCTCCCACCATATTCCCCCATAACGGAAATACCCCAGACGTCATAGACATCGCCATCCTCAAAGACATACACCACACCTACACCATAACAGCGGTCCACGAGCTCTGCTCTGACCACTGCCCTGTCCTGCTACACCTCCAGGACGGGACCCCAACCGACCCCATCACACCTGTTCACCAGAAAATATCCTGGAACAAATTACCACAACTTCTGGACAAAATCTCCATCCCAGGTCCTATCCTATCCACCACAGACTTGGAAGACGAGGTCTCCAAGTTCACAAACACTCTACAAGAAGCACTCCACTCAGCCACCCACACCATACACAAAGACACACACCAAAACGACCTCCCACAAAACATTAAGGTACTCATCAGGGAAAAAAATCGTGCCAGAATCCAGTGGCAGCGAACAGGAGACCCCCTTCATAGAATGCGCAAAAACAGACTCACAGCCGAAGTTAGATTAGCTCTTACAGAGTTGAGGAACGAGAGATGGCACGATTTCATATCATCAATAAACCAGGACCTAAACGCAGGATATAAGCTAGCTAGGACACTCAAATCAAATCACACACGAATCACCGCACTAAACACTCCATCCGGTCCAGTATACACTGCAAAAGATAGAGCAGAAGCATTCGCGGATAGCTTAGAAGCTCAATTCACACCCTACACAGGAAAAGACATTCCGCAGCATATCACCCACGTCGAAAACCATGTCTCCTCGACACTGAACTCGACCGATCACGAGCCCCTACCCCCCACCACCCCCCAAGAAATCAGTTCAATAATAAAGAATCTCAAAAAACGTAAAGCTCCAGGTCCTGACCAGATCCGAAACAAAGTCCTCCAGAATCTCACTCCGAAAGGCATAAATGCTCTCACTTCTCTCTGCAACGCAGCCCTTACACTCTCCCACTTCCCGTCCGCCTGGAAAAAGGCCGACGTAATTCTAATCCCCAAACCCGGAAAGGACCACCAAAATCCAGAAAACCACCGACCCATCAGCCTTCTTCCCTGCCCTGGGAAAATACTCGAAAGAGTGATCCTAAACCGCCTAAAGCCGGCGGTAGAGGAAAACAATATCATACCCGACCACCAACATGGCTTCCGCGAGGCCCACGCCACCGACCACCAACTTCTTCGAGTTGTGGAGATCATCACGAGGGGTTTTAACGAAAACTCCCACACAGTCATGCTATCCTTGGACGTAAGCAAAGCCTTCGACAAGGTATGGCACGAGGGCATCCTCCACAAAATGTCCGATTTCGGGATACCCACCGCGATGACACTCCTCATCTCCTCCTTCCTCAAAGGAAGAACCTTCCGTATCAAACTCCAAGGCATCTCCTCCACAGAACGTCATATCAGGGCAGGAGTCCCCCAGGGATCCATTATCTCACCTATGCTCTACATTATCTACGCCAGCGACCTCCCCAAACCCACCTCTTGGAACGTCCACCTAGCAAACTTCGCCGATGATACAGGCATCCTATCCAGTTCGCGATCCCCAGTACTAGCAAGAGCTAGAGTCCAGGAGATGGCAACACTCCTGGAACAATGGTGCGTCAAATGGCGCATCATCATCAACCCCTCCAAAAGCGTTGCTGTGCTCTTCTCAAAAAAACGTACCAAACTCCCAAACAACCTCACCATGTTCGGGGAAAACATCCCGTGGAAAAACGAGGTAAAATACCTAGGCCTCACCCTTGACAAAAAGCTCACTTGGAGATCGCATATCGAAAACAAAAGAACAGCTGCCACAAAAGTAATGGGAGCCCTGTTCCCATTACTCAACAAAAAGAGCAAGTTGAACAACAGAAATAAGCTTCTTATCTATAAAAGTGTCATACGCCCCATAATGACATACGCATGCCCCATATGGGGAAACGCAGCAAAGACCCACATAGATAAGTTGCAAATCTCCCAAAACAAGGCCATCCGTTTAGCTCTAAGCGCTCCAAGATGGGTGAGAACCTCCCAACTACACGAGGATGCAAAAGTACCCACAATCCAAGACTTCATAATCTCCCTTTCGAAGCGTTTTTATGCGAAGATCCCTTCGCATAAGAACGCCTCCATCAACAGTCTAGCCACATATGATGAAAACGACTTCCATAAGCACAAAAGACCCAAAACTGTCCTCAAGAGACCACCCCCACCTGAACCCCCACCATAATAGCGATCCGAAAAACTGCCCCACCAACCTTCAATACATAGAATCCAACTCGACAACCCCACCAACTTCATATAAAATATAAAATCATCCCTCCAACCTAAAACCCATCCATCTTCAGTAGGTACTAAAATCTCCAAACCACCCAGTCAAGTAACGTCAGATGAAGGAGCAAGGAGTCCTAGACTCGGTACTCTGATGTACAGTAATGACCAATGACCAATGACCAATGCCCAGACCATTCCGTCATCCAGATCTCGAAGCTAGGCATCACGCTGCCCGACCGCTCGTCGTCGTTCAAATCGTCCGCGTTCCAAATTTACATTTATATTCATTAAATAATAACTCGACATTTCTGTACCAAGTAATATTAGTAAGCACCAATTGTAATCATCAACTTGATAAATAAAAGAGTAAGTTCAATTTCCTGTTATATCTTTCAATCTGTCAACCATTCCTACCTGAGTAATATTTGATAATAATATTTAATCTATTGTATACGGTATCGCAGTTGCTTGGTAATACCTACACGTCCAACTGACCGACCTTACCACCTCAATTACAGGCGTGTATACCAGCTCACGCTGGTATGCAATCGCTTCCAACCAAGTGACCACTCTGGCACTTTAGCAAGCTCTACATACTACAAATACCGTTATCCCCAAAACACAAAGTTAAAGAGATGTGTGGATGTTACCGTTAAAATATAATATCTAGTTCTAATACCTATCTCATTCTTATATACTACTACATATAATATTGAATACAAATTAGACAAAGTTAAAGAGATGTGTGGATGTTACCGTTAAAATATAATATCCGTTATAATGGGTGGTGAACCTCATTGCTGAACTATGTCAGATGTTATTGTTGCCTGATGTATTTTCGATTACCCGACTCTTACGGGACACTCGAAAACAATAATAGAAAAGAGTGGAAGCACTATTCTAAGCCGGTGCCTCAAAATACTCAGTGTGGAATATAACTGTATAGTATTTATAACTGTTTTTACAATTTATAATTATGAACTTCCACTGTGTCAATGAAAAAACCTTCAAGTTATCTCATTCTTACCTGGACACAATTAGATTCAAATGTTGCAGCTGTGGGGAATACTCATATTTGGGATATACCTACTTTTTAACTATCTAGGTAGGTACCTACCTACGTTAGAAATAAGAGAAAATACACCTAATACATAATATACAAAAAAACAATTCTCTCAAAAGATGGCGTTACAACAAAAAATAATAAGAATGTTGTTCATAATTTCACACATAGATGGGTGTAGTAAAAATTCCTTATTTTCAAGCGAAAAGAATTTCAGTATTACAATATATAGAACTTTCAAAATTGAATTGATAGGGATCTCATTAAAAAGGCATAATTGGTGAACGTTGTGCAAGCGCATAAAGTGATCACGTAAACCAGCCGATAACAGGTCGTAAGCCCTGTAGGTGCCTTGATTTCCCGGTTCTCCTACAGTAAATATTCCAACTTCTTCTCTATTGAGATAATTAAAAATCTGTTAAAAAATAATATACTACTATTACTATATTTAGGAATTAAGAATTTTTCGACCAATACTTGGAAACGTTGACCGCTTTGACGCTGCAACGTAGCGGTTCCTCATATGAGCAGGTTGTAGGGCAATCAGGGCACTCTCGAAGTGGTTTTTGAACTGCGGCAAGGAGTACTCACACGAGATGAAGTTATCCTCTGTTAAGATCCCCCATGTCTTTGAGTTGTCTTTGGATCTGTCGACACTCGTTCTGGTCGTGGAAAGAAGTTCTTCGCGGTGTTTCCTGGTAACAGAAATATCCTGGCAAATATTTTCAAGACAGCTGCAATAGTCAAATGTAACGACTCTAAAATAAAACAATATACAGTTTGTTGTTGTCATGATATGCAAAATACAAACTTATACTAGAATCCTAACCCTGTACATTGTACAAATATTATTCTGTTGTATACACTGAGTCACCGATGTACAAATATTATTCTGTTGTAGTATACACTGAGTCACCGATGTAAAAATATTATTCTGTTGTAGTATACACTGAGTCACCGATGTACAAATATTATCCTGTTGTAGTATACACTGAGTCACCGATGTAAAAATATTATTCTGTTGTAGTATACACTGAGTCACCGATGTACAAATATTATTCTGTTGTAGTATACACTGAGTCACCGATGCAGACAGGTAATAAAACTTGTAACGGTATGTTGAGTATGGTCTAGTTAGCGATAAATTGCTTCAGAGTTGAGCGTTCATTTAGTTTTGATAATGGCAGGACACGGTACACGGTAAGGGAGGAATTTGGAGCAAGAAAATATGTCAATTAGTTACACAACTGTTGAAGAGAAAACAACAAGAACTTTGGCAAGTAGACTCTGTAGATGGTATCTCCATCAGATGTAAGGTAAATGGTATATTAGGGCATTTGGGGAGTAGAATACAATGCATTTGTTGGAAACCTTATGGTTAATGGATTCCTTGTCTAACTTTGTCTGCCTCCAATTTGGGATAAAATCTTCTCTTTCATGATATAGCGCTATGAAACTTTCCTACTTTAGAAATAAACGGAACCATTATGTGAGTAGTATTTTGCGTGTCATGTGTGTATTATATTCATACTTGGTTCTAAAATAATTTTCTTAACATTCGGTACCTACTAGTTCAATTGATAGTCTAAAGACTATAATTTTCTACTTCCAGACATTGGAATAAAAGAAACTATTTGACAGAAATATATAATCGTTTTGTATAAAGAGCAAGAAGTAACTTTATTTTATTTATCTTTTCGTACAAATATAATGCAAACTGGCGGGCTTATTGTAATTTTGTAGCCTAAAAGAACTATGGATAATTTTTTTTATTTATTACCACGAGATTTTTTTCCAAATTCTACATATAGGTAATTATAGTATGTCAATGCTGTAGGTATCCAGAGATTTTTTTCTTTCCTGATTTTTGTCATGTAAATAAGCAATTGTAATTCTTCCCTAATGTTTGACCATTTCTGTTTTTAATTTCAATAATTTCTAATGTGTTTTTGTTTGTTTTGCGTTGACATTTTTTTTACTATTTGAAATTGTATGTTATTAATTTCATATTTAAATAAAAGACTAAGTATAAGTATTCATACTTACTGCCGTAAAATATATTTGGTAGATTATTAATTGATCACTGAAATATCATATTATTTCAAGTTCATTAAATTGAAAACTTTAGCATTTTATTTCTAAGAAATTTAATTAAGTACCTTAATCAGATAATTAAATTAATGTATGAAAATGATTTATCGATGGTTTATGGAGTGAAAGCTTAAATTGATTAAAATATTATATTCAACTAGCGGACCCGACAGACGTTGTCCTGCACGAACGTTGGCTCGCCTGGTATTAGCTGGTTTAAAAAATATAAAAATACCACTAATACACGCTAATATTCTCTCTCTCTCTCAAAAATACCACTAATACACGCTAATATTCTCTCTCTCTCAAAAATACCACTAATACACGCTAATATTCTCTCTCTCTCAAAAAAATTAAAAAAAGAGCACCTTTATATTTTTCAAACACAAAATATATATTTATAACTTCATTTTGTAGTAATTTTATAGTATTCAAGAAGAAATTAAAAACTCATCTTTTCCGCAAATCGTATCCAGATTGTCCTTCATACGTTCAATATTCCTTTACTTACGACTATTTTTTATAATTAATTTCATCTGGATTATGAATTATGTATATAACTAGATTAATTTGTGATTTCTACGTATTTTTTTTTAAGTTTTATGTTTCACCATTTTCGATGTGTTAGCTAAAGGACTAATTTTAACTTATTTTTTTGCAAACTGAAAGCGCCCTTGAGGTGACCACGGTTGTCACTAAACGGCGCTTTTATTACGGAGTTGTACATTTTTTACTATAGAAAATTCATTGTTATATACGTTAGCTGTTTGATGTTGACGTTTTAATCACAAAATATATATTTAGGTACCTTACTTTAAATTACGGCGATTTTAAACATTTGGTTCTCAAGAACAGAATACATACATACATACCATCACGCCATGTCCCTTGCGGGGTAGGCAGAGAGAACCGAACGCCACGTTTTTCTATCCTGGCACGCATCCCTCGCCTCGTCGACATTCATGCATCGTCTCATACATGTTCGTCTATTGCTCACACTTCTAACATTTCCGTCTTTCAAAATTTCGTTCACATGGTCGTGCCATCCTTTTCTTGGGCGTCCCCGACCTCTCATTCCATTCCTTTCTGCTCTGTATATTTTCTTCATCAGGCGCTCCTTATTCATTCTCCCCATGTGACCAAATCATCTCAATGTGTTCACTTTCATTCTAGTAATGACATCTTTCTTCATCTTACATTCTTTCCTTATGTCCTCATTTCTTACCCGGTCCTACATCGTTCTATTACAAATCCTTCTTAACGATCTCATTTCAACTGCATTTATTCTACTTTCATGCGTCTTCTGCCATGTCCAGGTTTCACTTGTATACGTCAAGGTTGGCACTACGATGGCGTTATGAATGGCAACTTTGGCATCCTTTGATAGACCAATTATGAATGATCGCAACATTTCAAAGGATCAAAGAACAGAATATAATATCACAATATCGTAATGTCACACAATAATACAATGATAATAATATACATAAAACTAAATTATTTGATATATTATTCATAAATTAATGGAAATATTTAAACGAAATTATTACGAAATATTACATTGAGATGACAGATATACTTACCAATCGTCAAAATACCACTTAAAACAGAATATACTTGTAAAAAAACTAAATAGCTTCACACAATAATAATAATAACTTATACATATACCAGAATAATTTCATCAAATATTTAAAATATGAAAACAAATACCGCATACATCGTGATGATCGCGTTGAGAAGACCATCATGTTTTAATGGCATAACCAACATTGCATAATATTATAACATCGAAAGAAATGTTCTCAGTATTCAAAATGCACATTCCGAAAATATTTTTATCGATTGATATTTTTATTATTCTCTTATTAAATTCCTTATTGTGAATCTAAAGCACTCAGGGACTCACATAAACACACATAAAAAGTTTCAGCCGTTTAGGAGGAGTTCAGTTACATACACACGTACAGAAGAATTATATATTTATATAAAGATTTGATATTTTGTACTAGAATAAGGAGGAGGCCAAAAAATAAACGTGTAGGTAGGTACATATTTCAACTTCAAAACGTTAACTATATTAAATTCACAACACAAAGCATTCTGAAGTCCTTTGAAATCATCATTAGCATTACCAAGTAACACTTTAAGTATTTCAACTGTCGATTTGTTCAAGAGAATATTATTCTCTTAACATATCGACAAAGTATCAAGCCAAGATACGCGAGGTTGGTATGCAGGATCTATATTTTTCACGGATTTTCCAAATTTGAAGTCTAAAAACACCAACTTAGAGGCTTTGCAACATGTATGTTCTGTATATGGATTTACTCAAAATTCGGATTAGAACATTTAGTGTGTCTATGTGTCTGTGTATCAGTCACCCTTTTATAATGATCAGCTCAATTTACAGAGCTTAAAATGTTAGAATATATAGATAGTTATAGACCTACAAGTCTTTTATACTCAGAATTTAGAATTTTTGTTTCAGTCAGGGGTTATCAACTTTTGAATTTAACTTTATTTTTCCATATATTATCTCAAAAACCATAAAGGATAAAACGCTGAAAATTGGTATAAATATAGACGAATACAAAATCTCAATTTTTATAAAAGTTTCAGAGTTTCTCAATCATTTTTACTAAGAATAATATTTTTTATGATAAATTTGTGTGTTTTACTGCCTATATTTCCAAAGTTTTTTAAAAAATCGAATAAACCCGAAACACCCCAACTAGATAATTTAATATATTGTCTTTGTATGGCATTGGCCTATAGGTAGGTATACAATCTATAAAGTGACTTATGTAATATTTTGATACGTAATCTCCAAACATACCATCATGCTGCTTTCATATTCTGGGTAGGAAAAAAAGACAGACTTCCATACTATTCTATCTTGATATATTATATACTTACCTACATGTTTTAGATCGAAAACAAAATATCTTAAAATATTTATTAATTTGAGTTTATGTGTTAATAGTTTGGTACGAATTCTTCAATTATACATATATACTATCGCCATTGACTGTTGGATCTTATAGTTATATAAATTTATGATATTTGACACTATGGTGTAATGTTTAAAAAAAATGTTATATTTATATTTGTTTGACGAAAATTCTCAAACAAAATCCACATTTATATTCTATTTTTAAATGAATTTATTGAGTTAATCTGTTTGTGTAGAAACTAACAATGTCATAATAACTTACAAATGATAAATTTGCGTATTTGTTTCACGAAAATAATGAACAAATTTTATGCGCTACGTTTAATTCTGTTTCATTTTTGCAATTATTTTTTAAAGAAATGAATGAGTGTGTTCTTGAATCAAATACATAATATTCATCATCATACATTCTCTAAACTTAGTAAAATACGTCATTACTTAAATACTTCCTAGTGAGGTGTTCATCGTACCCTAGCAATTACACACATACACACACATATATGTACACACTCACTTAACATCTATCTCTAGTATGTTAATTGTATAATTTATTGTATTTGTAACTTCCTCATTGTGTTTTTATTAATAAATAAATCAATAAATGAAAATTATTAATAAACATTTGTAACTATGCCGTATATTGTTTTCTATGGTCTTTGAGTAACTACACCAACTTAATTAACTAGTCACTTTGAGTAACTACACCAAATTAGTTAACTAGTCACTTTGAGTAACTACACCAACTTAGTTAACTAGTCACTTTGAGTAACTACACCAACTTAGTTAACTAGTCACTTTGAGTAACTACACCAACTTAGTTAACTAGTCACTTTTCTATGGTTCTGAAATGAAAAATCGCGTCAGAGGTTGGATTGATGGCAGGTATTATGGCGGACATTAGGACCTGGTTGATCTATTTTGTATGATTGCAGAATACTGAGATTATGTGCTATTTACAGCAACGCGAAAACGTCATCATTTAATAGACACCTCCCCACTAACCTTCGAAGACTCAGATATTATTCCCAAATCCTGTGTCAAACTTCTCGGTCAGTTTTCAATGCTGCAGCCAGGCTCATCACCGGAGCCTCCAGGTTTTCTCACATCTCTCACCATCTCCGCAATATCCATTGGCTTAAAGTTCCTGAAAGGATTGAATATAAACTCTGTCTCATGATCTTCAAAGCACTTCATGGTATGGCTCCTACTTACCTCTCCGAACTTTGCATTCCTCTTTCAATTAACGATTGACAATCATCACTTCGTTCTGCATCTTCATCCATGGTTGGAAAATTATTTGAAATAAACAGGGTGCATACCACTAATTTCGGCGATCGTGCGTTTGCTGTGGCAGGACCAAATGCATGGAAAAAGCTCCCAAATACCCTCAGACAAACTGAAAATATATCTACCTTCAGAAAAAATCTCAAAACACACCTTTTTCGCGAATCTTACCAAAGCCATAATGATACATCTTAATCAATTTTCAGCGCCCTTGAGGTGAGATATTCACGAAAACGGCGCTATATAAATCATCCAAATTATTATTATATATTATATTTAAAGTGGAGCGGGAACAATCACCTGGTTCAAAATTATATTGCCACTAAAAATTGTAAACTGCTAGCCTAAGAACAGGATTTCCTAGTTGGGCAGCAGGAAAGTACTCGTTGTTGTCATTGTAAATATGGTGTGATTAAAAATAAAGAAATAATCAGGTGCAGGATTCAAACTCGCGACCACTGGATTACTAACCCTGAGCGCTTACCGCTTTGCCACCACATTTAAAAAGACATGTTCTTTCATATTTTTAAATAATTTAGAAGAGGCTCGTTTGCATCTCTTATATGAACTATTGTCTAGACGATTTATCACAATACTAAAGCTGATGGTAGACGCTGTTAATAAAAATACTTGTAATAAATGTTTATTTATTTATTTACACATCTTCTTGTACATAATATAAACAAATATAATTGTACACTGGCGGGCTTATTGCTACTAGGCAGTTTATTCCAACCAACCAGATTACGAAGTATCGACAATCAATCTAATTATACGATTAATTACAAATTATAAACGTCTTAACTATATTTGTGAAACAAATATTTATTTATTATTTCTTGAGTAGCTAACAGGTTATATGTCAAATACCGATTTCGTTCACCTATAGCACAAGCATTTATGCTTAATTAAGGGATTGTAGGAAGATGTATATGTACTTGTTTATCAAGGACATATTATTTTTTATTATAAAAAAAAACTTATATAAGACGCACCCAATGACAAGTTGCCACATTCTGGAGACATACAATATTAATCGTCTCACAGATCCAGACTGAAAACACAATAAAAAATTTGTCCCCAGCGGGAATCAAACCCGGGACCCTTTGATCAGCAGTCAGATACCTAACCAACTAAGTCACGAAGGCCGACTATAAGACACTATTAATTTTTAATAATTTATAAAATTTACATTTGGTTCTATTATTTTTGCACTGTATAAACAGTTTGTCAGTGCAAGCTCCTCTTGTACACTGCAATTAAATAGTTACTAGGGGCTCCGCCCCTGGCCGCTTCGCGGCCCAACCCCGGTTTGGCGCTACGCGCCATTTTTTTTGGCGCTACGCGCCTTTATTTGTGCGCTGCGCGCATTTCTTTAGGCGCTACGCGCCATTTGTTTTACGCCACGCAAACCGAGGACGGGCCGCGAAGCGGCCAGGGGCGGAGCCCCTAGTTTTATATTACAATGAGTAGAAATTATACGCAAAAAAAGGGAAAACGTAAAATGAGGGTATGTTAAAACCGGGGTTGGAGTTGAATAATGAAACTTGTGAACTCAAATTGTAGGATACTTGTATTACATATACATACCATGTCTCTAACAAAGAGAACATAACGCCACAAATATGTTCACCTTATATCTCTTTCAAAAAATTAGGTTGATAAATGAAATATAGAAATTTTATCAAATATTTTCTATTTTTAAACAACTTTACTGTCTTCCATATTGGTATGTTTTTGAGTATAATATGGTATATTTTTTCTAGCAATTGTTGAACACATTACCTACTTATTTAGTTTTACCTAGTTAAAAGAACTCTTATTTTATTTTATTTATTTTATTTTATTGATTTTATAGAACCAACAGTTAAAAGACTAAAAAGATATTTTTACAACTCTTAAAAGATATTTTTATATCTGAATACATTTTTAATGTATGTACCTATGTAAATATATTATGTACTGATGGTTCTGTACACCAATAAAATAAAACAATGTTTATTAGGTGATATTTCAAAAATCCGTCTGTTCTATTAGTATTATCAGAAAGAACAGACAAAGAAAACTGATAAACTTCAAAAATATAATTTTAGTGAGAAAAAAACATATCATAATATTTCCTTGTAAACAATGCTTCTTGTGTAAATATCATTCGATTCATTAATTTTCTTCTGTTCTGCACTTTCAAAAATCTGAACATGTAATGCACCCTGAGAAGAAACTCTAGAACAACCTACATATAATTGACCATGTGTGATGACAGGTTCGGGAAGGAAAAAACCAACGCGTTGAAATGTCTGTCCCTGTGATTTATTTATTGTAATAGCAAAAGCTAATTTAACTGTAAACTGTTTACGACACATATTAAATGGAATTGACACATCAGAAGAGGTATTTAGACAAATTCTAGGAATAAAGTGTGGAGTCCCTTGCTTTTCTCCAGTTATGACTTCTATATGAATATTATTTTATTTCAAAAATCCGTCTGTTCTATTAGTATTATCAGAAAGAACAGACAAAGAAAACTGATAAACTTCAAAAATATAATTTTAGTGAGAAAAAAACAGATCATAATATTTCCTTGTAAACAATGTTTCCTGTCCATGCAACAGTTAATTTTTTTCCTATTCCTCGCAGATAATGAAAAAGTGTTTTATACAAAAAAGTTTTTCTAAATAAATAAATTTGAATATGGCATCAGTAAAAATGTACATACTTATTTGTCAAAATGTTGTTCAAAGCATACATATGAGAGTACAAAATGTGTATAAATCAATTTAAAATCTCTTTAAATACAATATTTTCTGTATAACATCCATTTGAAATAATTCCTTGTTTTGAACCTTCTATAATTTGTACTTTTAATGCAGATTGTGAGCGTACCCTGGAACACCCGACATATAATTGTCCATGAGTAAATACTGGTTCTGGCAGTAGAAGTCCAATGCGATCAAAAGTTTGTCCTTGTGACTTATTCAAGGTCATACAATATGCTAATTTAATAGGAAACTGTTTTCTACACATATTAAAAGGTATTGTTTTATCAGATGTTGTATTTAAACAAATGCGAGGAATGAAATGTATCGTTCCCTGTTTTTCACCTGTTACAATTTCTGCTTGTATAATATTAGTACTCATATGTTTTACAACCATTCTTGTTCCATTACAAAGGCCATCTCCGATAGATAAATTTCTGAGAAGGATTATGATTGCTCCAATTTTAAGATTTAAAGAGTGTAACGGAAAACCATTTGGATTTATACTGTTTAAAAATTCTACTGGATAATTAACTTGCTCATTTACATCTAATTGACCATTGTCATTAATAATATAGTCTAAAGAATGGTATGTATGCATTGTACCTTGTAGCCTTCCCAGTACATCTTCATTAACCATTCGAGCATGATCATTTTTAGGGCATAATATTGCTCGTTTACACATTATTGGTACATCTGAAACTGAATGACTTTCATTGTATATGCTTTGAATAACATTTTGACAAACACTATCATTTGGGATAAGCACCGATGACTCTTGCTTTCCTGCAACAGAAGGAAGCTGTCCATTACCTAAATCTAAAAGCCACTGTGAAAATATGCTTTCCCCTTCTAAAGCTCTTATATTGGTTTTTAAATGGAAGGTAATAAATTTTCTCCAATGTTTACTATTTTTAATGGACATTGCAACTAATTGACCTCGAGAGGCTCTACGACAAACTGGAAGAATCTGTCTAAAATCTCCACCTAAAACAATAACTTTATTACCAAAAATATAATCATTACCCATTATATCGCGAATAGTACGTTCAATAATATCTAAGGCTACTACGGGAGCCATCGGTGCTTCATCCCAAATGATAACGTCAGCATCTTTTATAATTTTACGGTTCTTTGAGGTAATTCTGCAAGTAGTATTATCCTGTAAATCAAGAGGTAAATTAAAAGCTGTGTGACACGTCACTCCACCTGGAAGTAAAATAGCTGCAATTCCTGTCCAAGCAACGGATAAAACTTTCTTTCCTCTTCCTCTTAAAGTATGTATAAGAGTCTTGTATAGGAAAGTTTTACCTGTTCCACCAGGACCATCGATGAAAAAACATCTATTTCCATCACGTTCATCTGAAAATACTTTGGAAGAAATAACTTCGAATGCATTGCGTTGTTCATCATTAAGCTTATTCGCCATTTCAGCACCTAAAGAAAACTCTAACATAAAATTTAAATCTTCAATTTCATGAAAATCACTGCTGCTATCTGGTTCCGGCAACCCTTGTAAACTGCAAGAAGAATTTTCTTTCATTAGTGCGTTTTGTATGTACAGAAGTGAACAATTAACAGCAACTTCTTCTATAGCTCCTCGCTGGACAAAATCTTCAGACATTAAACTCTTGAAATCATTCCACAGCTCCAATGGATCTGTTGGGAGACAATGAATCAATAATACAAATAAATCTCGAAGAGCTCTAGGCATCATATATGATGACGCTTCTGCCATGCAATTATGCCATTCCCTGTTGTCGTGGATTAGTCCTAGTTCTCGAGCTGCATCACGAAATGTGGGCAGTAAATTACCACCTACAGTCCGCAATGATTCATATGATGTAGCGCCAGTCACCTGTAAAAGAATAAGCCTTAGATGATATAATTCTACGTTTCTGGGAGAAACTGATGCAAGGCGCCCAATAATCTTATCGCCACCACGTTGTCTCTTAGTCCATTTCTTATTAACTGAAAACACATAAAAATTTGGTATATCTTGATACTTGATTGTGCGTGCATCGGTGTCTTCTAGGTTAAGTTGGAACCACGCAGTTAAAGTTGTGTTTCTTGAGGTTGCTGCTCTAAGAGCTTCTTCTTCTCGTCCTTCTGAAAAATATATAGGCTGACCATTAGGCAAATGTACTGACAAAAGCAAAATAGCATGAGAATGACCATATATTGGATTTTCCATGATTCTCCATGCAGCTTCTGGTGCGCTTACATATCGACAGTTAATATACTCACATATTTCATCATATACCAGAGTCTCATTGCGTTCAACATTTTGATGTATTTGTATCCGGGCACAATCAAACCCTTTTGATATATATTTATGAATATACTTAATACTAAGAACCGAAGAACAAATTTCTACATTAATGTGAGCATTATATTTTTGACTAAGATAAGGATTATATGGAACGACAAAACGATTATCAATACGTATTCCTCGAACAATATGATTACCAGAAAAATTATCGCGTCTCCGATATTCTGGATACCCTCCTACATTATTATTGGTGTCATCTCTGAAATTCTTTGGAAATTTTTTAGAACACTTACCATCAACCATACACACTGAATTTGGATTTAGTATACCGCAAGGTCCATGAATATTATGTTTCAAAATTATGTCATACAAACCATGAAAACTTCGATCGGGTAATTCAGCACTCACAACTGTGTCAATATCTGAAGTTGTGCGAAATTTGTCCTGCTCACACAACGTAAATACTCCATGAAGATGGGGAAGACCTCGTTTCTGCTCTTCTATAACATAAACCCAACACAACACTTTACCAAATATATGTTTTTCAGTCATATCTCTTATAAACTCTTCCACTTTTAACTGAAAAACCCGGGCCACTAAATCAGGCCTATCCGATGTAGTTTGATTTGGTAATAATTCATTCTGGATTTCTGGCCACTTTGGGTTACAGGTAAAAGTGATGAACAAATCTGGACGACCAAATTTTCTAACCATAGCCATAGAGTCTTGGTAAAGTTTATTCATATGACGTGGCCCACCAATAAATGTAGAAGGAAGAATTATTATATTACCTGCTCGTCCACTTTCAATAGCCAAATTCTGTACATAATCCTGTAGACCCTGGTAGCATTCAACTCTCAAATGTTGTTGATTTTCTCTTATGTACTTTAAACGAAGTGATTCACAAACTATGTATGCATGAATTATATATTGTTGGATAAGCTTGCCAGCAAAATGTATTGGATTGAAGACCTCCCTACGTACTGCTATTTTACTCGAATAAAATTGCATAGTTGTTACAGATTGACGACGATTTGTTTGAAAATTTGGATGATGCTGAATACCAGTCGTCCATCCATACTCGCCTGAGGGAAATAACAATGGAAAAACCATGGGGTCCAGATGTTTTGATAACATATTTATGCGCTGGAGGCCTTCAATATTTCTTGGGTGAACAGCTACATCTACATCAAATGGTATCTGACCTTCATGATCTGCGACATATACAATGGCAACGTCACTATTGTGAGATGGAGCATTATACCTTCTTTGATCATCTGCTTCTGACCGTGTGAATAGGAGTCTAACATCTCTCATTGGGCCGCCATTAATTGCAACTCGAGCTTCTTCTTCTTCTACAGCTTCTTTTAACCTTTTATACTGGAGAGCATACGGACTTACACGACGAATGACATTATCAATCGTAAACATAATATTTTGTTGACACCTTGCATTTGATGGGTGTCTCATACGTACCCTTACAGCTTCATCGGCATCATAAACATACAGCTGTGCATAAGATGGAGTTTCTCCGTCAATCTGCATACTTCTTGAAGTTCTATGATATACTTCACCTGAAATTTTCAAACAGTATGGTCCGGTACCAGGTACGTCTGCAATCTGAGCGCCAAAGGATGCAAAAGCATTAGCACTATTGTATTGACGAATAAATTCTCTAAAATTTTTGGATTCATTGCAGCTTCCTAACAATAATGCTTTCAATTCTTCCGGATATGTTGACAGTACTTGAGGTGACACTTTGCCACTGTGGCAACAACTATGTAATAGTTTGCCCTTTTCAGCATTAAAATGAACCGCTCTGCAATTCTCCACTGTACACAGCTTGTCCATGCGACCCATATCATGCTGATCTGGAAGAAAATTATGAGGTGTATTAATAATTGCACACTTAAAATAAGTGACAGAATTTCTTCTGCCTGCATTCATACTTCTATCTCGCTGCTCTTGCATAACATTTTCCACTCTTCGCCTAGAATTCCTACGATCTCGCTGTTCTTGTGTTATATTTTCCACACGCTCCCTCGTATTCCTACGTTCTCGTTGTTCTTGCGTCATATTTTCCACTCTTCGTCTAGCATTCCTACGATTTCGCTGTTCTTGTGTCATATTTTCCACACGTTCTCTTGCATTCCTACGATCTCGTTGTTCTTGCGTTATATTTTCCACTCTTCGTCTAGCATTTCGACGATCTCGTAGCTCTTGTGTCACTCTTCGCCTAGCTGTTCGCTGTTCTGTCATATCTCGCTCATCCAATATCTCGCTCATCCATCTCTTGATTGTTTTGATTGTAAGTATCCATGGAGTTTCGGTAAAAACCTGCAACAAACAAAATAACACCAAATAATTAGATAATGATGTTAAAAATAAATATTTTGAACGATCAAAGTTAAAATATGACTTTTAAACTCACGTCAAAGCCATAGATTAGATTGTTTTAACGCGTTCCATAGAGAGTTCGTACAGAATGGTGCCATAATTTAAATACGTATTCCGCAGATTTATTAATAACGTTTGATAAAATTGATGTTTAAAATTCCTTTTTGAACAATAATATTGTCAATTGATATTTAAAATACATTTTAAACGATAATTTTGTACTTTTTCGATTCAATTTATTTTTTATATTGGAGAAATATTTAGAATGCGTAAAATAAAATTGGGTAAAATTATTTTACTGGCAATACGCGCACATGCTAAGCGGCCACGACCACGTACAGATTGTGGAGGGAGACGTATTCAATATAATAGATTCAACCATCAATATAATATCAATATACAATTATACAAAACATTAAAATTAATCCATTTTACAGTGACAATAAAGTAAATGATAAACAGAACAATTAAAATTATGTAAATCGAAAAATAGATAGGAATTAAATTTTTTATATTGACTTAACTATTTTGAAGACACTATAATTTTACTTCCACTCAGTAAATTAACTTTTATAAATTAATTATTGGAACGTTTTCGGACTTTCGTCCATCTTTCGTCATTTTATAAAAGTTAATTTATTGAGTGGAAGTAAAACTACATAAAGTGTCTTCAAAATAGTTAAGTCAATATAAATAATTTATAATGGCATTCCACAGTGTGAATAATAAGAACTTTGAAAACAAATTAAATTTATTTAAACAATTCATAATAAGGTAAATATTAATAACACAGCAATCAAAAACAAGGTAAATCAGAACGGCAATAACGAAAATATAGAAAGCAATGAAAATAACGTATGTTTAGTTTAAAATTGTATTAAAGAATTTTTAATATTTTTCTTGTCTTTCATTACAGTAGGTACACAATATGTTTACGTAGTTTGTTGAATAAATTCGATATTATCTTCGCCTTAGTTATAAAACATATAATATATCATATATTATTTTATGTAAGATTTGATTTGGACATATTATATTATTTTATGTATGATTTGATTTGGACATGTATGTATTCGATAAAATACGCAACTCAGTGTTGAACAAATGTATTAAATTTATGTTCCGTGTTAATACGAAATCTATACCTACTTATGAAGGTAGGCAGTTAACTTTTCAATGATTTTCCTCAATGGAATGATAAAAAATCATTAATCACCCGTCACATCTCATCATTAATAACCCCTGACACGGCATCACACCATCGCACCCTGAATTGGGAGTAGGTAATGAGATCGGGGTCCATAAAATCATATTTTATTCTTTCTAAAAAAGAAAGTGGGAGTTACATTTAAATTCATTTTCTTTTCGTCGGTACCTACTTTGAAATTATAAGACATTATTTTTTAATGTTAAATGTTTTTTTAGAGATTTCGTAGATTGCCATTATTTTTCTAAATGATGTTCTGTCTTGGACCAACTCCGTTGCCTGCCCCCACGCCAATCCGCCCTGACGCAGCTCGGTAGTGTACAGTCTCTGAATGGTCAGTGCAGGTCTACCATGACGTCTGTTCCCTTCAGGGTGATATCAAAAACAACTGTTTTGCTGATGCTGTCAGCGGATATACGCAAGATATGTCTGAGTCGTTACATTCTATTCTCTTCTTACACCATCACGCCATATCCCTAATTGAGGCAGGCAGAGAGAACCGAACGCCAGACTCCTCTCTCTCTACACACATACCTCGCTTCATTCACGTCCATACATCGTCTCATACACGCTTTTCTAACATCACCATCCTTCAAAATCCCATTTATGTGATCGAGCCAACTTTTTCTTGACCGACCTCTACTTTCGTTCCTCTTTTATCAGTCTTGTACACTTCACTCATTCTTTCTATGTGGCCAAACCACCTTAGGGTATTTATTTTCATTTTCTTTATATAGTTCATATATCTACTCTACATACATTTCTCTCTCTCTCTCTCTCTCTCTCTCTCTCTCTCTCTCTTATTCTTTTCTACCTACCATTCTTCTTCAGCAGTCATACAACCCTTTCGCAAACCTCTTGTACACTTCACTCATTCCTTCTACGTGGCCAAACCTTAGGGTATTTATTTTCATTCTCTTTATATAGTTCATATATCTACTCTACATACATTTCTCTCTCTCTCCCTCTCTTATTCTTTTCTACCTACCATTCTTCTTCAGCAGTCATACAACCCTTCGCAAACCTCTCCATCTTCTTAAATCTAATCACTGCCACCCAGATTCTTTCTACGTGGCCAAACCACCTTAGGGTATTTATTTTCATTCTCTTTATATAGTTCATATATCTACTCTACATACATTTCTCTCTCTCTCTTATTATTTTCTACCTACCATTCTTCTTCAGCAGTCATACAACCTTTTCGCAAACCTCTTGTACACTTCACTCATTCCTTCTATGTGGCCAAACCACCTTAGGGTAATTATTTTCATTCTCTTTACATAGTTCATATATCTACTCTACATACATTTCTCTCTCTCTCTCTTATACTTTTCTACCTACCATTCTTCTTCAGCAGTCATACAACCCTTTCGCAAACCTCTCCATCTTCTTAAATCTAATCACTGCCACCCAGACTAACCCTGTTTCTTCCCCAAGAAAAACTCTCATCTCTCTGCTTTTCTTTTCTCCTTTCTTTATCACCTTCGCACCTTCACCTATAACATTCAACACCCAAACCTAAATCTACTTCTCATACCTTTCAAAATGTCACACCTAGAGGCCTTCAACACCACCTCCCCCCTCCACCCATCTCCCACCTCTCCACCCAGCACCTCCCCAATCTCGCAAGGAGAGCAGGCCCTTCGGGAGCTGCTCTTCTCACGAAGAGACCCCTCACCTTCCGTCCTATGTGCTGCCTTCCAAGCGGCAAGGGACGCCCTCAGAGGACGAACCCTCCTCCGGACCCTCGCGAAACTCGCCCGGGAGTATGAACTCCAGGAAGAGGAAGAGCGGGGATCGGAGGAGGAGGCGAACTCTGACGATGACTCCGCCAGCCTCCAGAAGGAGGCCCCCACGCAGACATCCTCCACCACCGACTATGAATACACCACTCCTCCCACTTCCTGTTTATCCTCCTCCCCAGAATGGACCACTCCAATGGGCAAAAGAAAAAGATCACCAAAAAACTCCCCCTCCCCGACTCCCGCCAGCCCAAAGGCCAAAATCCCATCCACCAGGGACTCTCCACCTCACCCTCCCACCTCAGCACCCACCCCCCCACAACCCGAAAACACAATTCCTTCCGCTCCAAAAGCAGTCTCTTCAAGGATTCCCCCCATTATCCTCCATAAAAAGGGGGACTTCCAAAAAGCTTCGGCACTCTTCGCCGAGAAAGGAGTCGACTTCGTGGCAACAAACAAGCCACACTCAATCCAAATTACTCTAAAGACCCCCCTTGACTTCATGAGAGCGACAAAGGCTCTCAAAAATAGCAACCTGGAGTTCCACTCCTTCACCCTCCAGGAGGAGAAACCCCTCAAAATAGTCCTAAGAGGACTCCCCGAAATTCTCTCCCCATCGGAGATAAAAGAGGACCTAACAAGCCAGGGCTTTCCCGTTCTAGAGGTACATAGGATGAGAAGAGGTGCCGACAGACGGGAAATTCCTCTGGTCCTTGTGAACCTCTCCAGAGGCGAGGAGGCCAAAACAATACATAACAGGCTGGAGTGCGTTCTGCACTTCCGAGTGAAGGTGGAGTCCCTGAGAAATCAGGGCTCAGTTGGCCAGTGCTTCAGGTGCCAACGCCACGGCCATTCAGCAACTAACTGCTTCGCCGCAGCGAGATGCCTGAAATGTGCCGGGGACCACCACCACTCGGAGTGCCAAAAACCAAAAGACACTCCAGCCACCTGCGTCCTCTGCCAAGGCCCACACCCCGCCAATTTCAAAGGATGTCCTGAACATCCAAAAAATAGAGGAAAAACCATTGCCTTCCATCATCCTCCAACGGACCAAAGTCGCCCTCTAACTCTTCCTCCCCGAATGGAAGCTCAACCACGTCCCATCCCACTCATGTCCATCAAACCAAAATGGCCCCTCCTACCAAACCCCTCCCAACCCCCCTCTTCAAACAACTTCCAGCCCAACTGGCCGGCCCCCACCTTCAAACCTCTTCCCAAAGCTCTCCAACCCACACCATCAAACCACTCCACTTCCTCCCTCGTGCTCCTCACGCGCAAGCTAGAGGAGTTCACCAAAACAGCGGCCGCCCTTCTTCAGGAAGCTCGTAACACCATTAATGGCTAGACCCCCCCGACTACCCACCCAACTTCAAATCGCGTTCTGGAACGCAAACGGCCAGATCAGAAACTTTAGGACCGAAGTTGAACTCTTCCTCGAAGAGCACAACCTCGACCTCCTTCTTGTCAACGAGACATGGTTGAAACCAACACAAAAGCTCACCATCAAAAACTACATTACACTCAGGACAGATAGGCTAAGATGCAAAGGCGGTGGTACGGCGATAATCATTAAAAAAAACTTAGATTATTGCGAAACTCCAGCTCAAAATATAACCAATCTGGAGACCACCACCATCATGCTCAACACTCACTCAGGGCCTCTTAAAATCACCTCAGTATACAGTCAGCCAAACACTCAGTTAAACACAACCGACCTAGACATACTTCTTGAAGACAATACACCCACCATCATAGCCGGCGACCTAAACGCCAAGCACGGAGACTGGCACAGTCGCCGAAACAACACAAAAGGAAACGCCTTACAAAGATACGCACAATCCAGAAATATCACCATCATCGCTCCCGACTCTCCCACCATATTCCCCCATAACGGAAATACCCCAGACGTCATAGACATCGCCATCCTCAAAGACATACACCACACCTACACCATAACAGCGGTCCACGAGCTCTGCTCTGACCACTGCCCTGTCCTGCTACACCTCCAGGACGGGACCCCAACCGACCCCATCACACCTGTTCACCAGAAAATATCCTGGAACAAATTACCACAACTTCTGGACAAAATCTCCATCCCAGGTCCTATCCTATCCACCACAGACTTGGAAGACGAGGTCTCCAAGTTCACAAACACTCTACAAGAAGCACTCCACTCAGCCACCCACACCATACACAAAGACACACACCAAAACGACCTCCCACAAAACATTAAGGTACTCATCAGGGAAAAAAATCGTGCCAGAATCCAGTGGCAGCGAACAGGAGACCCCCTTCATAGAATGCGCAAAAACAGACTCACAGCCGAAGTTAGATTAGCTCTTACAGAGTTGAGGAACGAGAGATGGCACGATTTCATATCATCAATAAACCAGGACCTAAACGCAGGATATAAGCTAGCTAGGACACTCAAATCAAATCACACACGAATCACCGCACTAAACACTCCATCCGGTCCAGTATACACTGCAAAAGATAGAGCAGAAGCATTCGCGGATAGCTTAGAAGCTCAATTCACACCCTACACAGGAAAAGACATTCCGCAGCATATCACCCACGTCGAAAACCATGTCTCCTCGACACTGAACTCGACCGATCACGAGCCCCTACCCCCCACCACCCCCCAAGAAATCAGTTCAATAATAAAGAATCTCAAAAAACGTAAAGCTCCAGGTCCTGACCAGATCCGAAACAAAGTCCTCCAGAATCTCACTCCGAAAGGCATAAATGCTCTCACTTCTCTCTGCAACGCAGCCCTTACACTCTCCCACTTCCCGTCCGCCTGGAAAAAGGCCGACGTAATTCTAATCCCCAAACCCGGAAAGGACCACCAAAATCCAGAAAACCACCGACCCATCAGCCTTCTTCCCTGCCCTGGGAAAATACTCGAAAGAGTGATCCTAAACCGCCTAAAGCCGGCGGTAGAGGAAAACAATATCATACCCGACCACCAACATGGCTTCCGCGAGGCCCACGCCACCGACCACCAACTTCTTCGAGTTGTGGAGATCATCACGAGGGGTTTTAACGAAAACTCCCACACAGTCATGCTATCCTTGGACGTAAGCAAAGCCTTCGACAAGGTATGGCACGAGGGCATCCTCCACAAAATGTCCGATTTCGGGATACCCACCGCGATGACACTCCTCATCTCCTCCTTCCTCAAAGGAAGAACCTTCCGTATCAAACTCCAAGGCATCTCCTCCACAGAACGTCATATCAGGGCAGGAGTCCCCCAGGGATCCATTATCTCACCTATGCTCTACATTATCTACGCCAGCGACCTCCCCAAACCCACCTCTTGGAACGTCCACCTAGCAAACTTCGCCGATGATACAGGCATCCTATCCAGTTCGCGATCCCCAGTACTAGCAAGAGCTAGAGTCCAGGAGATGGCAACACTCCTGGAACAATGGTGCGTCAAATGGCGCATCATCATCAACCCCTCCAAAAGCGTTGCTGTGCTCTTCTCAAAAAAACGTACCAAACTCCCAAACAACCTCACCATGTTCGGGGAAAACATCCCGTGGAAAAACGAGGTAAAATACCTAGGCCTCACCCTTGACAAAAAGCTCACTTGGAGATCGCATATCGAAAACAAAAGAACAGCTGCCACAAAAGTAATGGGAGCCCTGTTCCCATTACTCAACAAAAAGAGCAAGTTGAACAACAGAAATAAGCTTCTTATCTATAAAAGTGTCATACGCCCCATAATGACATACGCATGCCCCATATGGGGAAACGCAGCAAAGACCCACATAGATAAGTTGCAAATCTCCCAAAACAAGGCCATCCGTTTAGCTCTAAGCGCTCCAAGATGGGTGAGAACCTCCCAACTACACGAGGATGCAAAAGTACCCACAATCCAAGACTTCATAATCTCCCTTTCGAAGCGTTTTTATGCGAAGATCCCTTCGCATAAGAACGCCTCCATCAACAGTCTAGCCACATATGATGAAAACGACTTCCATAAGCACAAAAGACCCAAAACTGTCCTCAAGAGACCACCCCCACCTGAACCCCCACCATAATAGCGATCCGAAAAACTGCCCCACCAACCTTCAATACATAGAATCCAACTCGACAACCCCACCAACTTCATATAAAATATAAAATCATCCCTCCAACCTAAAACCCATCCATCTTCAGTAGGTACTAAAATCTCCAAACCACCCAGTCAAGTAACGTCAGATGAAGGAGCAAGGAGTCCTAGACTCGGTACTCTGATGTACAGTAATGACCAATGACCAATGACCAATGCCCAGACCATTCCGTCATCCAGATCTCGAAGCTAGGCATCACGCTGCCCGACCGCTCGTCGTCGTTCAAATCGTCCGCGTTCCAAATTTACATTTATATTCATTAAATAATAACTCGACATTTCTGTACCAAGTAATATTAGTAAGCACCAATTGTAATCATCAACTTGATAAATAAAAGAGTAAGTTCAATTTCCTGTTATATCTTTCAATCTGTCAACCATTCCTACCTGAGTAATATTTGATAATAATATTTAATCTATTGTATACGGTATCGCAGTTGCTTGGTAATACCTACACGTCCAACTGACCGACCTTACCACCTCAATTACAGGCGTGTATACCAGCTCACGCTGGTATGCAATCGCTTCCAACCAAGTGACCACTCTGGCACTTTAGCAAGCTCTACATACTACAAATACCGTTATCCCCAAAACACAAAGTTAAAGAGATGTGTGGATGTTACCGTTAAAATATAATATCTAGTTCTAATACCTATCTCATTCTTATATACTACTACATATAATATTGAATACAAATTAGACAAAGTTAAAGAGATGTGTGGATGTTACCGTTAAAATATAATATCCGTTATAATGGGTGGTGAACCTCATTGCTGAACTATGTCAGATGTTATTGTTGCCTGATGTATTTTCGATTACCCGACTCTTACGGGACACTCGAAAACAATAATAGAAAAGAGTGGAAGCACTATTCTAAGCCGGTGCCTCAAAATACTCAGTGTGGAATATAACTGTATAGTATTTATAACTGTTTTTACAATTTATAATTATGAACTTCCACTGTGTCAATGAAAAAACCTTCAAGTTATCTCATTCTTACCTGGACACAATTAGATTCAAATGTTGCAGCTGTGGGGAATACTCATATTTGGGATATACCTACTTTTTAACTATCTAGGTAGGTACCTACCTACGTTAGAAATAAGAGAAAATACACCTAATACATAATATACAAAAAAACAATTCTCTCAAAAGATGGCGTTACAACAAAAAATAATAAGAATGTTGTTCATAATTTCACACATAGATGGGTGTAGTAAAAATTCCTTATTTTCAAGCGAAAAGAATTTCAGTATTACAATATATAGAACTTTCAAAATTGAATTGATAGGGATCTCATTAAAAAGGCATAATTGGTGAACGTTGTGCAAGCGCATAAAGTGATCACGTAAACCAGCCGATAACAGGTCGTAAGCCCTGTAGGTGCCTTGATTTCCCGGTTCTCCTACAGTAAATATTCCAACTTCTTCTCTATTGAGATAATTAAAAATCTGTTAAAAAATAATATACTACTATTACTATATTTAGGAATTAAGAATTTTTCGACCAATACTTGGAAACGTTGACCGCTTTGACGCTGCAACGTAGCGGTTCCTCATATGAGCAGGTTGTAGGGCAATCAGGGCACTCTCGAAGTGGTTTTTGAACTGCGGCAAGGAGTACTCACACGAGATGAAGTTATCCTCTGTTAAGATCCCCCATGTCTTTGAGTTGTCTTTGGATCTGTCGACACTCGTTCTGGTCGTGGAAAGAAGTTCTTCGCGGTGTTTCCTGGTAACAGAAATATCCTGGCAAATATTTTCAAGACAGCTGCAATAGTCAAATGTAACGACTCTAAAATAAAACAATATACAGTTTGTTGTTGTCATGATATGCAAAATACAAACTTATACTAGAATCCTAACCCTGTACATTGTACAAATATTATTCTGTTGTATACACTGAGTCACCGATGTACAAATATTATTCTGTTGTAGTATACACTGAGTCACCGATGTAAAAATATTATTCTGTTGTAGTATACACTGAGTCACCGATGTACAAATATTATCCTGTTGTAGTATACACTGAGTCACCGATGTAAAAATATTATTCTGTTGTAGTATACACTGAGTCACCGATGTACAAATATTATTCTGTTGTAGTATACACTGAGTCACCGATGCAGACAGGTAATAAAACTTGTAACGGTATGTTGAGTATGGTCTAGTTAGCGATAAATTGCTTCAGAGTTGAGCGTTCATTTAGTTTTGATAATGGCAGGACACGGTACACGGTAAGGGAGGAATTTGGAGCAAGAAAATATGTCAATTAGTTACACAACTGTTGAAGAGAAAACAACAAGAACTTTGGCAAGTAGACTCTGTAGATGGTATCTCCATCAGATGTAAGGTAAATGGTATATTAGGGCATTTGGGGAGTAGAATACAATGCATTTGTTGGAAACCTTATGGTTAATGGATTCCTTGTCTAACTTTGTCTGCCTCCAATTTGGGATAAAATCTTCTCTTTCATGATATAGCGCTATGAAACTTTCCTACTTTAGAAATAAACGGAACCATTATGTGAGTAGTATTTTGCGTGTCATGTGTGTATTATATTCATACTTGGTTCTAAAATAATTTTCTTAACATTCGGTACCTACTAGTTCAATTGATAGTCTAAAGACTATAATTTTCTACTTCCAGACATTGGAATAAAAGAAACTATTTGACAGAAATATATAATCGTTTTGTATAAAGAGCAAGAAGTAACTTTATTTTATTTATCTTTTCGTACAAATATAATGCAAACTGGCGGGCTTATTGTAATTTTGTAGCCTAAAAGAACTATGGATAATTTTTTTTATTTATTACCACGAGATTTTTTTCCAAATTCTACATATAGGTAATTATAGTATGTCAATGCTGTAGGTATCCAGAGATTTTTTTCTTTCCTGATTTTTGTCATGTAAATAAGCAATTGTAATTCTTCCCTAATGTTTGACCATTTCTGTTTTTAATTTCAATAATTTCTAATGTGTTTTTGTTTGTTTTGCGTTGACATTTTTTTTACTATTTGAAATTGTATGTTATTAATTTCATATTTAAATAAAAGACTAAGTATAAGTATTCATACTTACTGCCGTAAAATATATTTGGTAGATTATTAATTGATCACTGAAATATCATATTATTTCAAGTTCATTAAATTGAAAACTTTAGCATTTTATTTCTAAGAAATTTAATTAAGTACCTTAATCAGATAATTAAATTAATGTATGAAAATGATTTATCGATGGTTTATGGAGTGAAAGCTTAAATTGATTAAAATATTATATTCAACTAGCGGACCCGACAGACGTTGTCCTGCACGAACGTTGGCTCGCCTGGTATTAGCTGGTTTAAAAAATATAAAAATACCACTAATACACGCTAATATTCTCTCTCTCTCTCAAAAATACCACTAATACACGCTAATATTCTCTCTCTCTCAAAAATACCACTAATACACGCTAATATTCTCTCTCTCTCAAAAAAATTAAAAAAAGAGCACCTTTATATTTTTCAAACACAAAATATATATTTATAACTTCATTTTGTAGTAATTTTATAGTATTCAAGAAGAAATTAAAAACTCATCTTTTCCGCAAATCGTATCCAGATTGTCCTTCATACGTTCAATATTCCTTTACTTACGACTATTTTTTATAATTAATTTCATCTGGATTATGAATTATGTATATAACTAGATTAATTTGTGATTTCTACGTATTTTTTTTTAAGTTTTATGTTTCACCATTTTCGATGTGTTAGCTAAAGGACTAATTTTAACTTATTTTTTTGCAAACTGAAAGCGCCCTTGAGGTGACCACGGTTGTCACTAAACGGCGCTTTTATTACGGAGTTGTACATTTTTTACTATAGAAAATTCATTGTTATATACGTTAGCTGTTTGATGTTGACGTTTTAATCACAAAATATATATTTAGGTACCTTACTTTAAATTACGGCGATTTTAAACATTTGGTTCTCAAGAACAGAATACATACATACATACCATCACGCCATGTCCCTTGCGGGGTAGGCAGAGAGAACCGAACGCCACGTTTTTCTATCCTGGCACGCATCCCTCGCCTCGTCGACATTCATGCATCGTCTCATACATGTTCGTCTATTGCTCACACTTCTAACATTTCCGTCTTTCAAAATTTCGTTCACATGGTCGTGCCATCCTTTTCTTGGGCGTCCCCGACCTCTCATTCCATTCCTTTCTGCTCTGTATATTTTCTTCATCAGGCGCTCCTTATTCATTCTCCCCATGTGACCAAATCATCTCAATGTGTTCACTTTCATTCTAGTAATGACATCTTTCTTCATCTTACATTCTTTCCTTATGTCCTCATTTCTTACCCGGTCCTACATCGTTCTATTACAAATCCTTCTTAACGATCTCATTTCAACTGCATTTATTCTACTTTCATGCGTCTTCTGCCATGTCCAGGTTTCACTTGTATACGTCAAGGTTGGCACTACGATGGCGTTATGAATGGCAACTTTGGCATCCTTTGATAGACCAATTATGAATGATCGCAACATTTCAAAGGATCAAAGAACAGAATATAATATCACAATATCGTAATGTCACACAATAATACAATGATAATAATATACATAAAACTAAATTATTTGATATATTATTCATAAATTAATGGAAATATTTAAACGAAATTATTACGAAATATTACATTGAGATGACAGATATACTTACCAATCGTCAAAATACCACTTAAAACAGAATATACTTGTAAAAAAACTAAATAGCTTCACACAATAATAATAATAACTTATACATATACCAGAATAATTTCATCAAATATTTAAAATATGAAAACAAATACCGCATACATCGTGATGATCGCGTTGAGAAGACCATCATGTTTTAATGGCATAACCAACATTGCATAATATTATAACATCGAAAGAAATGTTCTCAGTATTCAAAATGCACATTCCGAAAATATTTTTATCGATTGATATTTTTATTATTCTCTTATTAAATTCCTTATTGTGAATCTAAAGCACTCAGGGACTCACATAAACACACATAAAAAGTTTCAGCCGTTTAGGAGGAGTTCAGTTACATACACACGTACAGAAGAATTATATATTTATATAAAGATTTGATATTTTGTACTAGAATAAGGAGGAGGCCAAAAAATAAACGTGTAGGTAGGTACATATTTCAACTTCAAAACGTTAACTATATTAAATTCACAACACAAAGCATTCTGAAGTCCTTTGAAATCATCATTAGCATTACCAAGTAACACTTTAAGTATTTCAACTGTCGATTTGTTCAAGAGAATATTATTCTCTTAACATATCGACAAAGTATCAAGCCAAGATACGCGAGGTTGGTATGCAGGATCTATATTTTTCACGGATTTTCCAAATTTGAAGTCTAAAAACACCAACTTAGAGGCTTTGCAACATGTATGTTCTGTATATGGATTTACTCAAAATTCGGATTAGAACATTTAGTGTGTCTATGTGTCTGTGTATCAGTCACCCTTTTATAATGATCAGCTCAATTTACAGAGCTTAAAATGTTAGAATATATAGATAGTTATAGACCTACAAGTCTTTTATACTCAGAATTTAGAATTTTTGTTTCAGTCAGGGGTTATCAACTTTTGAATTTAACTTTATTTTTCCATATATTATCTCAAAAACCATAAAGGATAAAACGCTGAAAATTGGTATAAATATAGACGAATACAAAATCTCAATTTTTATAAAAGTTTCAGAGTTTCTCAATCATTTTTACTAAGAATAATATTTTTTATGATAAATTTGTGTGTTTTACTGCCTATATTTCCAAAGTTTTTTAAAAAATCGAATAAACCCGAAACACCCCAACTAGATAATTTAATATATTGTCTTTGTATGGCATTGGCCTATAGGTAGGTATACAATCTATAAAGTGACTTATGTAATATTTTGATACGTAATCTCCAAACATACCATCATGCTGCTTTCATATTCTGGGTAGGAAAAAAAGACAGACTTCCATACTATTCTATCTTGATATATTATATACTTACCTACATGTTTTAGATCGAAAACAAAATATCTTAAAATATTTATTAATTTGAGTTTATGTGTTAATAGTTTGGTACGAATTCTTCAATTATACATATATACTATCGCCATTGACTGTTGGATCTTATAGTTATATAAATTTATGATATTTGACACTATGGTGTAATGTTTAAAAAAAATGTTATATTTATATTTGTTTGACGAAAATTCTCAAACAAAATCCACATTTATATTCTATTTTTAAATGAATTTATTGAGTTAATCTGTTTGTGTAGAAACTAACAATGTCATAATAACTTACAAATGATAAATTTGCGTATTTGTTTCACGAAAATAATGAACAAATTTTATGCGCTACGTTTAATTCTGTTTCATTTTTGCAATTATTTTTTAAAGAAATGAATGAGTGTGTTCTTGAATCAAATACATAATATTCATCATCATACATTCTCTAAACTTAGTAAAATACGTCATTACTTAAATACTTCCTAGTGAGGTGTTCATCGTACCCTAGCAATTACACACATACACACACATATATGTACACACTCACTTAACATCTATCTCTAGTATGTTAATTGTATAATTTATTGTATTTGTAACTTCCTCATTGTGTTTTTATTAATAAATAAATCAATAAATGAAAATTATTAATAAACATTTGTAACTATGCCGTATATTGTTTTCTATGGTCTTTGAGTAACTACACCAACTTAATTAACTAGTCACTTTGAGTAACTACACCAAATTAGTTAACTAGTCACTTTGAGTAACTACACCAACTTAGTTAACTAGTCACTTTGAGTAACTACACCAACTTAGTTAACTAGTCACTTTGAGTAACTACACCAACTTAGTTAACTAGTCACTTTTCTATGGTTCTGAAATGAAAAATCGCGTCAGAGGTTGGATTGATGGCAGGTATTATGGCGGACATTAGGACCTGGTTGATCTATTTTGTATGATTGCAGAATACTGAGATTATGTGCTATTTACAGCAACGCGAAAACGTCATCATTTAATAGACACCTCCCCACTAACCTTCGAAGACTCAGATATTATTCCCAAATCCTGTGTCAAACTTCTCGGTCAGTTTTCAATGCTGCAGCCAGGCTCATCACCGGAGCCTCCAGGTTTTCTCACATCTCTCACCATCTCCGCAATATCCATTGGCTTAAAGTTCCTGAAAGGATTGAATATAAACTCTGTCTCATGATCTTCAAAGCACTTCATGGTATGGCTCCTACTTACCTCTCCGAACTTTGCATTCCTCTTTCAATTAACGATTGACAATCATCACTTCGTTCTGCATCTTCATCCATGGTTGGAAAATTATTTGAAATAAACAGGGTGCATACCACTAATTTCGGCGATCGTGCGTTTGCTGTGGCAGGACCAAATGCATGGAAAAAGCTCCCAAATACCCTCAGACAAACTGAAAATATATCTACCTTCAGAAAAAATCTCAAAACACACCTTTTTCGCGAATCTTACCAAAGCCATAATGATACATCTTAATCAATTTTCAGCGCCCTTGAGGTGAGATATTCACGAAAACGGCGCTATATAAATCATCCAAATTATTATTATATATTATATTTAAAGTGGAGCGGGAACAATCACCTGGTTCAAAATTATATTGCCACTAAAAATTGTAAACTGCTAGCCTAAGAACAGGATTTCCTAGTTGGGCAGCAGGAAAGTACTCGTTGTTGTCATTGTAAATATGGTGTGATTAAAAATAAAGAAATAATCAGGTGCAGGATTCAAACTCGCGACCACTGGATTACTAACCCTGAGCGCTTACCGCTTTGCCACCACATTTAAAAAGACATGTTCTTTCATATTTTTAAATAATTTAGAAGAGGCTCGTTTGCATCTCTTATATGAACTATTGTCTAGACGATTTATCACAATACTAAAGCTGATGGTAGACGCTGTTAATAAAAATACTTGTAATAAATGTTTATTTATTTATTTACACATCTTCTTGTACATAATATAAACAAATATAATTGTACACTGGCGGGCTTATTGCTACTAGGCAGTTTATTCCAACCAACCAGATTACGAAGTATCGACAATCAATCTAATTATACGATTAATTACAAATTATAAACGTCTTAACTATATTTGTGAAACAAATATTTATTTATTATTTCTTGAGTAGCTAACAGGTTATATGTCAAATACCGATTTCGTTCACCTATAGCACAAGCATTTATGCTTAATTAAGGGATTGTAGGAAGATGTATATGTACTTGTTTATCAAGGACATATTATTTTTTATTATAAAAAAAAACTTATATAAGACGCACCCAATGACAAGTTGCCACATTCTGGAGACATACAATATTAATCGTCTCACAGATCCAGACTGAAAACACAATAAAAAATTTGTCCCCAGCGGGAATCAAACCCGGGACCCTTTGATCAGCAGTCAGATACCTAACCAACTAAGTCACGAAGGCCGACTATAAGACACTATTAATTTTTAATAATTTATAAAATTTACATTTGGTTCTATTATTTTTGCACTGTATAAACAGTTTGTCAGTGCAAGCTCCTCTTGTACACTGCAATTAAATAGTTACTAGGGGCTCCGCCCCTGGCCGCTTCGCGGCCCAACCCCGGTTTGGCGCTACGCGCCATTTTTTTTGGCGCTACGCGCCTTTATTTGTGCGCTGCGCGCATTTCTTTAGGCGCTACGCGCCATTTGTTTTACGCCACGCAAACCGAGGACGGGCCGCGAAGCGGCCAGGGGCGGAGCCCCTAGTTTTATATTACAATGAGTAGAAATTATACGCAAAAAAAGGGAAAACGTAAAATGAGGGTATGTTAAAACCGGGGTTGGAGTTGAATAATGAAACTTGTGAACTCAAATTGTAGGATACTTGTATTACATATACATACCATGTCTCTAACAAAGAGAACATAACGCCACAAATATGTTCACCTTATATCTCTTTCAAAAAATTAGGTTGATAAATGAAATATAGAAATTTTATCAAATATTTTCTATTTTTAAACAACTTTACTGTCTTCCATATTGGTATGTTTTTGAGTATAATATGGTATATTTTTTCTAGCAATTGTTGAACACATTACCTACTTATTTAGTTTTACCTAGTTAAAAGAACTCTTATTTTATTTTATTTATTTTATTTTATTGATTTTATAGAACCAACAGTTAAAAGACTAAAAAGATATTTTTACAACTCTTAAAAGATATTTTTATATCTGAATACATTTTTAATGTATGTACCTATGTAAATATATTATGTACTGATGGTTCTGTACACCAATAAAATAAAACAATGTTTATTAGGTGATATTTCAAAAATCCGTCTGTTCTATTAGTATTATCAGAAAGAACAGACAAAGAAAACTGATAAACTTCAAAAATATAATTTTAGTGAGAAAAAAACATATCATAATATTTCCTTGTAAACAATGCTTCTTGTGTAAATATCATTCGATTCATTAATTTTCTTCTGTTCTGCACTTTCAAAAATCTGAACATGTAATGCACCCTGAGAAGAAACTCTAGAACAACCTACATATAATTGACCATGTGTGATGACAGGTTCGGGAAGGAAAAAACCAACGCGTTGAAATGTCTGTCCCTGTGATTTATTTATTGTAATAGCAAAAGCTAATTTAACTGTAAACTGTTTACGACACATATTAAATGGAATTGACACATCAGAAGAGGTATTTAGACAAATTCTAGGAATAAAGTGTGGAGTCCCTTGCTTTTCTCCAGTTATGACTTCTATATGAATATTATTTTATTTCAAAAATCCGTCTGTTCTATTAGTATTATCAGAAAGAACAGACAAAGAAAACTGATAAACTTCAAAAATATAATTTTAGTGAGAAAAAAACAGATCATAATATTTCCTTGTAAACAATGTTTCCTGTCCATGCAACAGTTAATTTTTTTCCTATTCCTCGCAGATAATGAAAAAGTGTTTTATACAAAAAAGTTTTTCTAAATAAATAAATTTGAATATGGCATCAGTAAAAATGTACATACTTATTTGTCAAAATGTTGTTCAAAGCATACATATGAGAGTACAAAATGTGTATAAATCAATTTAAAATCTCTTTAAATACAATATTTTCTGTATAACATCCATTTGAAATAATTCCTTGTTTTGAACCTTCTATAATTTGTACTTTTAATGCAGATTGTGAGCGTACCCTGGAACACCCGACATATAATTGTCCATGAGTAAATACTGGTTCTGGCAGTAGAAGTCCAATGCGATCAAAAGTTTGTCCTTGTGACTTATTCAAGGTCATACAATATGCTAATTTAATAGGAAACTGTTTTCTACACATATTAAAAGGTATTGTTTTATCAGATGTTGTATTTAAACAAATGCGAGGAATGAAATGTATCGTTCCCTGTTTTTCACCTGTTACAATTTCTGCTTGTATAATATTAGTACTCATATGTTTTACAACCATTCTTGTTCCATTACAAAGGCCATCTCCGATAGATAAATTTCTGAGAAGGATTATGATTGCTCCAATTTTAAGATTTAAAGAGTGTAACGGAAAACCATTTGGATTTATACTGTTTAAAAATTCTACTGGATAATTAACTTGCTCATTTACATCTAATTGACCATTGTCATTAATAATATAGTCTAAAGAATGGTATGTATGCATTGTACCTTGTAGCCTTCCCAGTACATCTTCATTAACCATTCGAGCATGATCATTTTTAGGGCATAATATTGCTCGTTTACACATTATTGGTACATCTGAAACTGAATGACTTTCATTGTATATGCTTTGAATAACATTTTGACAAACACTATCATTTGGGATAAGCACCGATGACTCTTGCTTTCCTGCAACAGAAGGAAGCTGTCCATTACCTAAATCTAAAAGCCACTGTGAAAATATGCTTTCCCCTTCTAAAGCTCTTATATTGGTTTTTAAATGGAAGGTAATAAATTTTCTCCAATGTTTACTATTTTTAATGGACATTGCAACTAATTGACCTCGAGAGGCTCTACGACAAACTGGAAGAATCTGTCTAAAATCTCCACCTAAAACAATAACTTTATTACCAAAAATATAATCATTACCCATTATATCGCGAATAGTACGTTCAATAATATCTAAGGCTACTACGGGAGCCATCGGTGCTTCATCCCAAATGATAACGTCAGCATCTTTTATAATTTTACGGTTCTTTGAGGTAATTCTGCAAGTAGTATTATCCTGTAAATCAAGAGGTAAATTAAAAGCTGTGTGACACGTCACTCCACCTGGAAGTAAAATAGCTGCAATTCCTGTCCAAGCAACGGATAAAACTTTCTTTCCTCTTCCTCTTAAAGTATGTATAAGAGTCTTGTATAGGAAAGTTTTACCTGTTCCACCAGGACCATCGATGAAAAAACATCTATTTCCATCACGTTCATCTGAAAATACTTTGGAAGAAATAACTTCGAATGCATTGCGTTGTTCATCATTAAGCTTATTCGCCATTTCAGCACCTAAAGAAAACTCTAACATAAAATTTAAATCTTCAATTTCATGAAAATCACTGCTGCTATCTGGTTCCGGCAACCCTTGTAAACTGCAAGAAGAATTTTCTTTCATTAGTGCGTTTTGTATGTACAGAAGTGAACAATTAACAGCAACTTCTTCTATAGCTCCTCGCTGGACAAAATCTTCAGACATTAAACTCTTGAAATCATTCCACAGCTCCAATGGATCTGTTGGGAGACAATGAATCAATAATACAAATAAATCTCGAAGAGCTCTAGGCATCATATATGATGACGCTTCTGCCATGCAATTATGCCATTCCCTGTTGTCGTGGATTAGTCCTAGTTCTCGAGCTGCATCACGAAATGTGGGCAGTAAATTACCACCTACAGTCCGCAATGATTCATATGATGTAGCGCCAGTCACCTGTAAAAGAATAAGCCTTAGATGATATAATTCTACGTTTCTGGGAGAAACTGATGCAAGGCGCCCAATAATCTTATCGCCACCACGTTGTCTCTTAGTCCATTTCTTATTAACTGAAAACACATAAAAATTTGGTATATCTTGATACTTGATTGTGCGTGCATCGGTGTCTTCTAGGTTAAGTTGGAACCACGCAGTTAAAGTTGTGTTTCTTGAGGTTGCTGCTCTAAGAGCTTCTTCTTCTCGTCCTTCTGAAAAATATATAGGCTGACCATTAGGCAAATGTACTGACAAAAGCAAAATAGCATGAGAATGACCATATATTGGATTTTCCATGATTCTCCATGCAGCTTCTGGTGCGCTTACATATCGACAGTTAATATACTCACATATTTCATCATATACCAGAGTCTCATTGCGTTCAACATTTTGATGTATTTGTATCCGGGCACAATCAAACCCTTTTGATATATATTTATGAATATACTTAATACTAAGAACCGAAGAACAAATTTCTACATTAATGTGAGCATTATATTTTTGACTAAGATAAGGATTATATGGAACGACAAAACGATTATCAATACGTATTCCTCGAACAATATGATTACCAGAAAAATTATCGCGTCTCCGATATTCTGGATACCCTCCTACATTATTATTGGTGTCATCTCTGAAATTCTTTGGAAATTTTTTAGAACACTTACCATCAACCATACACACTGAATTTGGATTTAGTATACCGCAAGGTCCATGAATATTATGTTTCAAAATTATGTCATACAAACCATGAAAACTTCGATCGGGTAATTCAGCACTCACAACTGTGTCAATATCTGAAGTTGTGCGAAATTTGTCCTGCTCACACAACGTAAATACTCCATGAAGATGGGGAAGACCTCGTTTCTGCTCTTCTATAACATAAACCCAACACAACACTTTACCAAATATATGTTTTTCAGTCATATCTCTTATAAACTCTTCCACTTTTAACTGAAAAACCCGGGCCACTAAATCAGGCCTATCCGATGTAGTTTGATTTGGTAATAATTCATTCTGGATTTCTGGCCACTTTGGGTTACAGGTAAAAGTGATGAACAAATCTGGACGACCAAATTTTCTAACCATAGCCATAGAGTCTTGGTAAAGTTTATTCATATGACGTGGCCCACCAATAAATGTAGAAGGAAGAATTATTATATTACCTGCTCGTCCACTTTCAATAGCCAAATTCTGTACATAATCCTGTAGACCCTGGTAGCATTCAACTCTCAAATGTTGTTGATTTTCTCTTATGTACTTTAAACGAAGTGATTCACAAACTATGTATGCATGAATTATATATTGTTGGATAAGCTTGCCAGCAAAATGTATTGGATTGAAGACCTCCCTACGTACTGCTATTTTACTCGAATAAAATTGCATAGTTGTTACAGATTGACGACGATTTGTTTGAAAATTTGGATGATGCTGAATACCAGTCGTCCATCCATACTCGCCTGAGGGAAATAACAATGGAAAAACCATGGGGTCCAGATGTTTTGATAACATATTTATGCGCTGGAGGCCTTCAATATTTCTTGGGTGAACAGCTACATCTACATCAAATGGTATCTGACCTTCATGATCTGCGACATATACAATGGCAACGTCACTATTGTGAGATGGAGCATTATACCTTCTTTGATCATCTGCTTCTGACCGTGTGAATAGGAGTCTAACATCTCTCATTGGGCCGCCATTAATTGCAACTCGAGCTTCTTCTTCTTCTACAGCTTCTTTTAACCTTTTATACTGGAGAGCATACGGACTTACACGACGAATGACATTATCAATCGTAAACATAATATTTTGTTGACACCTTGCATTTGATGGGTGTCTCATACGTACCCTTACAGCTTCATCGGCATCATAAACATACAGCTGTGCATAAGATGGAGTTTCTCCGTCAATCTGCATACTTCTTGAAGTTCTATGATATACTTCACCTGAAATTTTCAAACAGTATGGTCCGGTACCAGGTACGTCTGCAATCTGAGCGCCAAAGGATGCAAAAGCATTAGCACTATTGTATTGACGAATAAATTCTCTAAAATTTTTGGATTCATTGCAGCTTCCTAACAATAATGCTTTCAATTCTTCCGGATATGTTGACAGTACTTGAGGTGACACTTTGCCACTGTGGCAACAACTATGTAATAGTTTGCCCTTTTCAGCATTAAAATGAACCGCTCTGCAATTCTCCACTGTACACAGCTTGTCCATGCGACCCATATCATGCTGATCTGGAAGAAAATTATGAGGTGTATTAATAATTGCACACTTAAAATAAGTGACAGAATTTCTTCTGCCTGCATTCATACTTCTATCTCGCTGCTCTTGCATAACATTTTCCACTCTTCGCCTAGAATTCCTACGATCTCGCTGTTCTTGTGTTATATTTTCCACACGCTCCCTCGTATTCCTACGTTCTCGTTGTTCTTGCGTCATATTTTCCACTCTTCGTCTAGCATTCCTACGATTTCGCTGTTCTTGTGTCATATTTTCCACACGTTCTCTTGCATTCCTACGATCTCGTTGTTCTTGCGTTATATTTTCCACTCTTCGTCTAGCATTTCGACGATCTCGTAGCTCTTGTGTCACTCTTCGCCTAGCTGTTCGCTGTTCTGTCATATCTCGCTCATCCAATATCTCGCTCATCCATCTCTTGATTGTTTTGATTGTAAGTATCCATGGAGTTTCGGTAAAAACCTGCAACAAACAAAATAACACCAAATAATTAGATAATGATGTTAAAAATAAATATTTTGAACGATCAAAGTTAAAATATGACTTTTAAACTCACGTCAAAGCCATAGATTAGATTGTTTTAACGCGTTCCATAGAGAGTTCGTACAGAATGGTGCCATAATTTAAATACGTATTCCGCAGATTTATTAATAACGTTTGATAAAATTGATGTTTAAAATTCCTTTTTGAACAATAATATTGTCAATTGATATTTAAAATACATTTTAAACGATAATTTTGTACTTTTTCGATTCAATTTATTTTTTATATTGGAGAAATATTTAGAATGCGTAAAATAAAATTGGGTAAAATTATTTTACTGGCAATACGCGCACATGCTAAGCGGCCACGACCACGTACAGATTGTGGAGGGAGACGTATTCAATATAATAGATTCAACCATCAATATAATATCAATATACAATTATACAAAACATTAAAATTAATCCATTTTACAGTGACAATAAAGTAAATGATAAACAGAACAATTAAAATTATGTAAATCGAAAAATAGATAGGAATTAAATTTTTTATATTGACTTAACTATTTTGAAGACACTATAATTTTACTTCCACTCAGTAAATTAACTTTTATAAATTAATTATTGGAACGTTTTCGGACTTTCGTCCATCTTTCGTCATTTTATAAAAGTTAATTTATTGAGTGGAAGTAAAACTACATAAAGTGTCTTCAAAATAGTTAAGTCAATATAAATAATTTATAATGGCATTCCACAGTGTGAATAATAAGAACTTTGAAAACAAATTAAATTTATTTAAACAATTCATAATAAGGTAAATATTAATAACACAGCAATCAAAAACAAGGTAAATCAGAACGGCAATAACGAAAATATAGAAAGCAATGAAAATAACGTATGTTTAGTTTAAAATTGTATTAAAGAATTTTTAATATTTTTCTTGTCTTTCATTACAGTAGGTACACAATATGTTTACGTAGTTTGTTGAATAAATTCGATATTATCTTCGCCTTAGTTATAAAACATATAATATATCATATATTATTTTATGTAAGATTTGATTTGGACATATTATATTATTTTATGTATGATTTGATTTGGACATGTATGTATTCGATAAAATACGCAACTCAGTGTTGAACAAATGTATTAAATTTATGTTCCGTGTTAATACGAAATCTATACCTACTTATGAAGGTAGGCAGTTAACTTTTCAATGATTTTCCTCAATGGAATGATAAAAAATCATTAATCACCCGTCACATCTCATCATTAATAACCCCTGACACGGCATCACACCATCGCACCCTGAATTGGGAGTAGGTAATGAGATCGGGGTCCATAAAATCATATTTTATTCTTTCTAAAAAAGAAAGTGGGAGTTACATTTAAATTCATTTTCTTTTCGTCGGTACCTACTTTGAAATTATAAGACATTATTTTTTAATGTTAAATGTTTTTTTAGAGATTTCGTAGATTGCCATTATTTTTCTAAATGATGTTCTGTCTTGGACCAACTCCGTTGCCTGCCCCCACGCCAATCCGCCCTGACGCAGCTCGGTAGTGTACAGTCTCTGAATGGTCAGTGCAGGTCTACCATGACGTCTGTTCCCTTCAGGGTGATATCAAAAACAACTGTTTTGCTGATGCTGTCAGCGGATATACGCAAGATATGTCTGAGCCAGTTCACCCTGTGAGATTGACTAGACCTTAGAATACACCACAGCTCACATTACCAAGATGAAATGTCAAATTTGACATTAAACGCAAAATTTTTCAATATGAAAATAATTAGTACCTACCTATGCTATTTCCATTTCTTTATTTTCTCGATGACAGTTCTAATTTGATAGTTGTAGTGTTGTGAGTGTTGTGACCAAATAAGTAATGATATCGATCGCATATATTTATTATATTTTGAACAAAGACAAATACAACAAAAACATTCAAATATATTTTTTAAAGGTGGGAACACTCAATGGCCCACCGAATTAATACGTGTAACATCTTGTCATCAAATATAATATTAGTTAATAAATGTGTATAAAGTATCCGGCAGTAGTTTAGTTTCTTACACTTTATAAAAAAAAATCGGGTCTGTTATCGTGTTGCGTTTATCGATAGCCCCATCCCTATCGGTTTCTCTTTGTATGACCTTGTAGGTGTGTAAGCGTCATATTTCTATAAAATAATGCATACATAATGTAAAAAGACGCACATTCAATGTTTCCACAGGAGCTGTCATCGAGAAAATAAAGAAATGGAAATGGTATAGTATATTGACACTGAATATGTTGAAAAATCAGTTTATTTGTAAAAATTTGATCAAATACGTATACAAAATAAATTTGATAATTACGTCAAATGACAAAAATTGTTGATAAAATTTTTACTGCAACCAATATCCATTCAATCTGTCTAGCAACTCGCTCACGCGAGTCACTATTATCATTAAAGACTAACTAAACCTGACCGAAAATTATATGGGATGCAATGAAATACGACAGCGAAATAATAGCATGATATACACGTAAGTGAGTTAGTCTTTTATAATAATCGCTACTTTATAAATTGAATGGAAATTGGTTGCACGAAAAATATTTTCAATTCGTTTATCATTTGAGGTAAGAAATAAGTTTATGTTTTAAGTATTCTCACATTTCAAAAAAAATCTCAACATATTAATTGTCAATATTTCTCAACATATTCATTCAAGTCAAGAGAAGCCAAAGAAATGTTCTACCAAAAGAAATGCAAAGAAATTAATGACAATATGGAAAAAGGGAATATTGAAACAGCTTATGCCTCAGTAAAAGATTTCTTTGGAAAGAAAACTGGAATAGGCAATGCGATAGAAGCAGAAGACGGCAAATTACTTTTTGAAGACACTCAAATTGGAGAGAGATGGAAACAATATCTGGAAATGCTTTATAATGGAAACAGTACTGATAATCTTGTAAATTTAATAGAAAATGAAGTTGATGTGGACGCTGATGATTTGGGAGACCCAATCACCAGAGAAGAATTTGACTACGCTTTAAAAATGCTCAAAGATGGAAAATCTCCAGGAATTGATGAACTACCGGCCGAGCTAATGAAATCAGCAGGAAAAGGAGTTACAGATGCATTGTTCAGAATGACCCAGATGATTTATGATACAGGAATTCTGCCAGAAGACTTCAAAAAATGTCTAATTGTTACTTTACCCAAAAAAGGGGGTACGACAAAATGTGAGCAACATAGAACACTAAGCTTAATATCTCATGCCTCCAAAATACTGACTAATATTGTTTTAAAGAGAATCGAACCAAAAGTAGAGGATTCTCTTACAAGAGACCAATTTGGATTTAGAAGAGGCATGGGAACTAGGGAGGCCATGCTGTCGTTACGTGTGTTATTAGAGAAACGAATAAAGAGAAATCAAAACACATATATTGCTTTTGTGGATTTAGAAAAAGCATTTGATAAGGTAGAATGGAGAAAGCTCTTTAATGTTACAAGAAATTTAGGAGTGAAATACAGAGATAGGAGAATTATATTTGAGTTGTATAAGAATTAAGCTGCTATAATTGCATGTGGAAATGACCAAAAAGAAGCCAAAATAAGACAAGGGGTCAGACAGGGATGCTCTCTATCTCCAGTGCTTTTCAATGGGTATGTTCAGTGTGCAATAGATGTAATCAGAGATAAAATGAGTCATAGAGAAGGGGTGAAAATACACGGGAAGAAGATTGACATGATTAGATTTGCTGACGACATCGCACTGGTTGCTGCAAGTGAAGAGGAACTCACAGAAGCTTTGATAGTCATGGAGAATGTCTTGAACAAGGATTTTAATATGAAAATTAATAAAAATAAGACTAAAGTGATGACTGTAGGCCGTGAGGAGCAGCAAATTAATGTGGTAATGTTCGGAGAAACATTGAAAAACACAAAAGAGTTCGTGTACCTCGGAAGTAGGATCTCTTGGGATGGGAGAACAAGGAAAGAAGTTGACAGCCGAATACATCAGGCAAGGCTGGCTTTCAACAAGAAGTCGAAGATCCTTGAGTCAAACAACATAGACTTGAAGCTCCGTAAGAGACTCACAAAAACATATGTGTGGAGCATACTGTTGTATGGCTGTGAGACATGGTGTCTTACCGAAAGAGACAGAAGTAGACTTGAGGCTTTCGAGATGTGGTGTTACAGAAGAATACTGGGAATTTCCTGGAGGGACCACATCACGAATGCCGAGGTTCTCAACAAAGTTGAAGAAGGCAGACACCTACTCAATACCATCTCCGAGAGACGTGCTCGCTGGATTGGGCACATCTTGCGCCACGAGGGACTCCTACATGACCTAATGGAGGGAATGGTTGAGGGGACAAACCACAGGGGGCGCCCCCGACGGGAATATTTGGCCCAGGTGTGCGAGGACATGAACTGCGCCACATATGTTGAGCTGAAAAGGGCTGCACAGGATAGAGAGAAGTGGAAAGCGAGATGTAGACTTCTTCTGCAAACCAATCCATAGGATTGAGACTTTTGATGATGATTCATTACGTAGTTATAAGATTTTTATTACTATTTATAATTTTTATGTTGAAAATTTTTGCATTTTATGTCAAATTTGACAGCTAAAGTTAATAGTTAGTTTCTTAATGGTTATTTTGCTTTTAGTTATATCTATTTCAAATTTTTGGATTGCACACACACTAGAACATCGATCCTATAGTAATTGAATTCGAAAATTTTATCTTTATAGTTAACTTGTTTAACGTACTTTGTTATTTGGATGATATAAAACGAAAATTCCAACCGGGTGTAATAATAAATTTAGCTTAGCATCAAACATATCTTGAGCACCATACCAAGATACGAGTTACGAACCAAAAATTAATTTATTTTAATATTCACGTGATAAATAACAGTCTTATAGGCATTTTAGAAAAATAATTGTCTCCCTAAATAATTTACTTGGCCATAAAACCCAACAATGACATTCGAATGACTCTTTATTCGATTCATGGGTTTGCTTTCTCCACTTATACTTGAAGATAAATCATAGTGGAAAGCTCATAAAAATGTTTAATTTAAGATAATTCAGATTTTAAAGTATTCCGGAGCCTCACAGAGGAAATTCCAATTCTGCATACTATAGTTTTTGTCAAACTTCTTGAGCCATTCCGCCGTGGAGGCGGGCGATTTGCACCAAGCAAAAGAAAAATTTACTGCGCTCTGCGCACCTGGAAGTCTGGCTCAAGTTGTTTAACGATAGTTGTACTTGGACATATTTCAAACAAAATAGATTTTACTGCTGGTGACACAATTACAATAACTGAATTTCAAACATTGATTTAACAGGCATTTTTTTTTTACTTCTCTGGCAACTAACAGGTACTATGTCAAATATTGATTTAACAGGCACCCAAAAACAAGTTGCCACATTCTTCGTCAGGAAGACTTACGTACGTAAGTCTTCCTGACGAAGAAAACATTTAAAGTTTTTGAAACCGGTAGAAGTTAGTACTCATAGTTAAGTGGTGTAAACTACGTTAAGTGTATATTATAAATAATTTATAATGTCGCCACAAAGTTATTTTCCTAACATTAACGATATGAATGTATTATTTGTTGAAAAAAACAAAGGAAAGTTGAAAAAAAATCGTTTCGGCATTCTGTTTATTTTATTTGTTCTTACAAAAAGTATTCACTATATGTACCTACATAAAATAGTAAAAATATATTTAACTCTCCATATTTATGAGATTTCAAAGTTGAGATTTTTAAGGCTCTTGTATACCCTGGGTATACGGATGTACACAAAAATGCACACTAAACTACCTGCGAATGTATGAAACATGAAAAAATATTGCATATCAACTAATCTGTGACATACAACACTTTTTCGTGAAAAAATGGTAAAATTTAGAGGTTTTTTCTAAATAGCAAGAATAGTTATTAAAATATTATAATAATAAAAAACTCAGATTTTCATATTCTTTTTTGATTGAAGTAAAAATCTACTTCATAGACCTTGTAGTTTATTAGTTACGTACAGAAAAAAAAATAAAAAATGGTTTTACTAAAACTTATTTTACAAGAAAAGTATTAAAGATATTCAAATTTCAAAAAAATCATGCAATAGAATTAAGATGTAAATACAAACTCTCCTTTTTTTAAAGACGTACCTTTTGAGGGTACTGGGGAAATTATTTTCAAAATATACTATATAGCCTACTATAGCGTCTTAAGTCTGAGATAAGTTTACTATTTTACTTCTGGCCCGCCATTCACATTGTTTTCAGAATCTGGTCCATTGTCCCAAATGTTTTCCCGCCTATAGCTTTCCTATAGCTTTAAAGGGGCCTACACACGACCTACTTGGTTGACAACCTTGTCATCAACATGCCATGTTGACGACAATGTTGAACGTCTGTGGGCATGTTGGCGGTTGATATTTCATGTTGACAACAATGTTGAGACAATATCAACTCGGTTTGATATTTAGTGGAGGGAGCTTGATGTTGGTGACGATGTTAAGCGTGTGTGGGGCGGTTGACAACCAAGTTGATCAACATCTCAGTATGTTTCAATTTTTTGAACACGACGGAACAATAAAGAACCTTTGTAAAAGTTTCAACTTGCATAGTGTTCATTTATTTTATTTTTTGTTCGTATTTGTTGATGTAAATATTTAATTATCTTGTATGTAGGTACCTAAAGCAAAATAATCATGCACGAACTTGTTGATTCAATAGAAACAATCATCGGTAATGATGTTGATCAACTTGGTTATCAACCTCCCGATCGTTATTCAACATTGTTGTCAACCAAGTTTGTCGTCTGTAGGCCGCTTTAAAGAATACATAATTTAGAAATACAATGACATTTCAATATCTCAAATTCAAAATTGTATACTATGCAAGGTTTCATTTGAGCGTAGTTATGCAGAAACCGACCAACCCACAAGTAGGTATAAAATGAGTTAAGACGCGCATCGAATAGAGAATTGACTAATTAATGGTCTGCAAAAATTAGCCAAACAACATTTCATAGAAAAAGTTCATTTAAAATGCGTTCAAAAATACTACTGATTGACACTTGTATCAAAATATATCCAGCAGAAAACAGACAAAGTATTCTGACCTACTACAATATCAAAAATTATTAAAATATATTCAACAGAAAACAGCCAGCGTCAGCTGTCTGTTTTCTGCATTGTTGAAATATTCTCAGTATTAATACTTTTATGACCAGCAGAAACCGCCCAAGTGCTCTGGCTGTTTTCTGCCGTTATGTTATTTAAGTTGTTTTTGTAAACTGCGCATTCCACAGAAAACGTTCACGCGGCTGACAAGCTTTATGCTGATTTTTGTTTATGAATGTTGGCGTCATTGTGATCTCTTTATCTATGGAGTTTTTTTTTAATATCATTCAACACTCGTTACGCTCGTGTCGTATTTGTGTGAATTTAAAAGTTTTCGTTCGTTCGAAGTATAGAAGTGTGTTTATTTTATTTTATGTTATTTAAAACATTTTAATCTATCAAAAAATGGCAAGTCGTGCACGCCACATCGTTAATTTGGCCCTAAAAGCTAACAACTCGCGTCCATCCAACGATGTACTTGAGGTAAGTTTATAAAATATTTTGTTTTAAATCTGCCTTATTCAAAATATTTCTTAATAATATATTTGTTTTGATCACATTTTATCTATTTTTGCATCGAATACCTATATTGCAATCATCAACAACGATCTTTTGGATCAAAATTCTTGGTTCAAAATATCAATATTGAAATGTCGCTGAGTATGAAAACTAGGTTTTAAATCACACGTGTTTTTTAGTCTGATTAATATTTCATACCAATATATTTTATGATTTCATATAGCTAATAAATGACGTATCTAATGTTATATTTTATATTAATTACAGAATGTCAAGTATGTAAACAATAAAATCCTGGAACAACCATCCACTTCGAGTCAGTATATGGAAGTTTTGGTATGCATAACAATAATGTTATATATCGATATGCTATATGATTTCATTTAGCTTAAGACATATCTAATTCTTTATTTTTACATTATGTAATTACAGAATGTCAAGTATGTAAACAATGATATCCTTCCACAACCTTCCACGTCGAGTCAGCATATGGAAGTTTTGGTATGTATAACAATAATACCCCCTATTCAGTAACTATTGTAACTAAAATAGGAACGTACTAAAATTGTAGATTTTAGATTTACGTTCTTGTTTCAGCGTTATAAAATATAAATTTGGACAAAATGGAATAGGAACGTACCTATATTGGTCGGAACGTTCTTAAAAAGTTACTGAATCAGACGCATTTTGAATAATTTTGAAAATTATGAAATTTTCATCATTATCATAATTATTCAAAATACGTCTGATTCAGTAAGTTTTTAAGAACGTTCCGGCCAATATAGGTACGTTCCTATTCCATTTAGTCCAATTTAATATATTATAACGCTGAAATAAGACCGTAAATCTAAAATCTACAATTTTAGTACGTTCCTATTTTAGTTACAATAGTTACTGAATAGGGGGTATTATTGTTATACATACCAAAACTTCCATATGCTGACTCGACGTGGAAGGTTGTGGAAGGATATCATTGTTTACATACTTGACATTCTGTAATTACATAATGTAAAAATAAAGAATTAGATATGTCTTAAGCTAAATGAAATCATATAGCATATCGATATATAACATTATTGTTATGCATACCAAAACTTCCATATACTGACTCGAAGTGGATGGTTGTTCCAGGATTTTATTGTTTACATACTTGACATTCTGTAATTAATATAAAATATAACATTAGATACGTCATTTATTAGCTATATGAAATCATAAAATATATTGGTATGAAATATTAATCAGACTAAAAAACACGTGTGATTTAAAACCTAGTTTTCATACTCAGCGACATTTCAATATTGATATTTTGAACCAAGAATTTTGATCCAAAAGATCGTTGTTGATGATTGCAATATAGGTATTCGATGCAAAAATAGATAAAATGTGATCAAAACAAATATATTATTAAGAAATATTTTGAATAAGGCAGATTTAAAACAAAATATTTTATATGTTGAAGTAGGCATGAGCTGACTTCCTGCGCTCCTCTTCCAGCTTGCCTTTCCAACCAAACTGACTTTTCCCACTGTGTACTCCCAGATTATACAGCCAAAGTTGCCGCTTGTAGAACACAATATTTGTGGGTATTCTGGGTAATGGTAACGTTTTCTGCATATCAAATGATAAACAGATGTCATTTAAGATGTCATTTTGCTTATGACATAGCTAATTCTTTCTTTTTTCATTAATTACAGAATGTCGATATTGCTAAAAATGATATACTACAGCAACCTTCCACGTCGAGTCAGCATATGGAAGTTTTGGTATGTATAACAATAATGTTTTATATTGATATGCTTTGAGATGTCATTTTGCTCATGACATAGCTAATTCTTTCTTTTTATATTAATTACAGAATATCGAGATTGCTAATAATGATATCCTGCAGCAACCTTCCACGTCGAGTCAGCATATGGAAGCTTTGGTATGTATAACAATAATGTTATGTATCAATGTTTTTTTACAAATTCATTTTTTTATGCATGTAACAGAATTTTATTTTATTCAAACTTTTCAATTCAATAATAAAAACTTAACAAATTAAACATTTTGTAAAAATATACAACCTTTCATATCTCACTAGGAAGAATGTCAAACATATTAAAAATGTCTTGGAAAGCTAGATACTTAGTTCATATTATCTTAAAGCTAGATATATGATGTAAACCTGGCATTCATTATATATTACTCATATCATGTTATATTTTTCCATTTTTACAGGAGATCGTCCAATACAATGGGAGGCCACGCAAAGGAAGGAATCTAAAACACATTGCAAATCGTTCAGATAATAAATTATATAGAAACAGCAATAAAACATATGTCGACTATAAGGGCCGGAAAAAAGACTCTAAAGTATTCATTAATGTAAATTGCAAGTGCGTAAAGAAGTGTATGGAGTTACTTCCAGAAGAAGATAGACGCAAAGAATTTTGCAGATTTTGGGAGCTTAAAGCATACGATGCTCAAACAGCTTACATAGCGGCACAAGTATCTTGCCAACCTGTTAAACGCAGATACTTGCTTTCGAAGTCAACAAGCAACAGAAGTTTTTCACGTACTTATAAATTATGCTCAACCGTAGTTTGTCGTTCAATGTTCTGTCGCACTCTACAAATTTCAAATAGTAGAGTGCAAACAGCATAAACAAAATTGAATTCTTGTCTGTCTTTGACAGATCAGAGAGGGCTTCGCCAAGGAGGACACAATGCCATTCATTTAGATAAGAAGAAAATTGTTATTGATTTTAAAAAAAGATACCGGTCTACAAATCCCACTATTGCAGGGAAAAGACTAATGCTCTTTTCTTGCCACCCGAAATGACATTATCAAAATTATTTGAGCTATACAAGGAATCTCAGAAAGACGAAGAATTTGTAAGCTTGGGTTCCTTCAAAAGGATCTTTTATGATTCTTTCAATCTGCGCACAAAACCATTAAAGAAAGATACATGTAATTTTTGTGATTCCATTTCAGCGCAGATCAAAAATGAAGAGGATAATTTAAAAAAAAACAAGAACTCTGATAAACATAATAGACATCTGGCATTGCTAGAGAACGCCCAGAAGTTACTCAAAGAAGACATGGCCAGGGCAAAAGAAGACCCCAGTTATGAATGTTTATCATTTGATATGCAGAAAACGTTACCATTACCCAGAATACCCACAAATATTGTGTTCTACAAGCGGCAACTTTGGCTGTATAATCTGGGAGTACACAGTGGGAAAAGTCAGTTTGGTTGGAAAGGCAAGCTGGAAGAGGAGCGCAGGAAGTCAGCTCATGCCTACTTCAACATATTACACAGAAAGTTAGCCCTTCAGTTCGTCATTTGACATTGTGGGCTGATTCTTGTGGGGGACAGAATCGTAATATAAAAATTATATTGCTATTGAAAGCGCTCCTGCAAAAATCTCAAACTTTGGAAAGTATTATAAGTATAATTCTATGTACTTCATAATAAATTTTATTATGAAGTACATAGAATTGTATGCAGCAAGCAACGCTAGAGTATACTCCTACAAAAACGATTAACAAATTCGATTTTAAATCGCGGGGTATTCTTTTCTCTTCTGATGTTTCCCCATCATGGGTGGTTAATGAAGTGAATATTTCACAGTTGAAGGTGTGAGGATGGTGGGTTTCTTAACAGTACCATTAGGTATGTCCTGGTAGATTTAGGATAATACTTCACCGACAATTAACCGACTATCAGATTCATCGCCAAACTTCTTTGGGTAAATTTTACAAGTATCATTTTTTTGTAATATATATTGTAAAAAGTACCTACACTTACATCGTAGCAAGTACCACCTAACAAGTATCGGATTGGAAATTATAATTATTACTAACCAAAAAAAGACACTCAAAATGAGTATTGAAATTCTATTCATTCATTAACTTCAGATTTCCTTTTGATAAAATAGCTTCATCTTAATATTTTTTTCTTTGAATGTATTTTTTTTATTATGTCGCACGATGTTTTGTAATTTTTAATAACTAACTTTCATAACACATTTCTTTTCTTACGTTGTGTCTGGTTTATTGTACATTTTAACAACAAAAAAATGAGTTAGGTATATCTACAATTAAAAGTAAAGACTTTTTTATTCTACATTAATTTTATTCTGCGCGATAGGCCTATTTCGCCTTGTTAGGGCATTAACTAGCTTATTATAATTAACAAAAAAATGTTTTAAAAACACCATTGCATATTAGAAAGTTTCATAATATAGTATTAAATATACAGAAGTAAAATAAAATCTTTATATCAACTTGTTTGACAACAACATGTACATATTTTAATTTATTACAAGGGTGTCCCAAAGTTAAAGCAAGTTTGAATTTGCCGCCATTTGTGCAGATAATTGTTGGCAATCCAAAAACAAAACAATTTGATAGCTGAGAGTTTAGGGCTAGTAAACATGAAGAATTACACGTTGAAAAAATGTTTTCACTATCGAACGATATTTATAAAATAATGAAAATTTCTTTTGCGAGTATTCGCTGTTGGAGAACTTCATTAAATTTGCAATTGTTGTCCACGACGCCGAATTGATGTTCCGGGATTTTCACCAACACTCTCAAGTACTGTTTCAGTGTTGAAATTTCAAACGCAGTTGATCCAATTTTCCAACATTTTTTAACGAATCTCCTCACAGACGAATTTCAATGAAGTTAAAACACTATTTCGACCAAATTTTGTCTGAAATTTTCGAACTGCGGCCTCCAAACTTTAATTATTTTTGATGCTCCATTTTCACTAACCCTAAACGCTCAGCTGTTAAATTATTGTTTTGTTCAGAACAAATTCAAATCATGCATTAATTTTAGGACATCTTTTGTATTATGGATATTTTGGAATTCTTCCAATTTAAAGTTTTGATCGCCATGCTATATTCGTAACTATTTAGATCAAGCGGATTCTATGAAAATATGTCAGAGATATGTCCCTTGTGAGGTTGCACCAGTGGCGATTTTCCTTCGGAGATAATTGAATATATAATTGATGATTTTTCATTTGACATTTGCTAAGCGGAGGGAAAGGTGAAGATTTCAATTACTCCGTGAAAAAACTTCAGTCAATCGTAAAGTCACCGAGTTTATTAAAATGCCTAATTAAGAGAAGGTAGGCATTTTCGCGGAAAATGACTTTGTACAATAATGGTAGCGTAGTTAAAAAATGTGATTGTATTTTGAAGTACCTACCTATACTTCCCCTTCCTTATCTAAGGCGGTGTCTCTCCCTTACTATCATACAATCTTCCAATCTTCATATTTTATTTAGGTATATAACAAGTATTTTACTTTGGTCTATGAAAGAATATTTTCAAGTTTAAGTTTTGGTTTATATAATAAAATAACTTAAAAAAATATATTATAAAATTTCACAACGCATTTTGAAATCGAGATTTATAAAGGAAATTTTGAAATTTATAAAGGAAAGTAATGTAACCGCCAAAATATTAAAAAAAAATATAATGAATTATGAATTAATTTATTAAGGTAAAATTTTGATAAAATATATACAGCAACAAACCACTATGGGCCGGTATTACAGTCTCAGTTTACGAGCTAAACTCAAGTTTTACGAAAATATAGCGTATTACAGTGTCCGTTTAGGCCTAATCTTCTCTCAAATACGTCACTAAAACGATAAATATGTCTATAAACTGTCATTTCTCGCATCGTTGCCAGGCAACGCGTGTAGTTTCAGTGTTCTATCACTCGAGGCGTTAGTTGTATCGACGGTGGCGCCACACAACAAAACAAACTGACAGCCACGCCGGTGGCACTTTATTGGTAGCACTGGTTTTATTTTACGTTTGCATCTCCAAAGGTGGCGCCATTATTTTTTTTATGTTGGTATTTTTGAAAATGCAATGTAAAATTTTCAGACCTTCAGCATACTTCAGTTGTGTTTTGTTGTTTGTTGTGACGCGAAACATTTTGATCCTTTAAAATCTTGAAGTAAACCAAATAATAAATCTAACACGTGTGATTTTCTAAAATTCTTATTGTTTTCGGTGTTAATCTACATACATACCATCACGCCATGTGATGGTGATGGTGATGGTGATGATGATGATTTTTCGATTATCTTCGCAAGATGGCTCACAAGTTTTGTCGTGTTTTGAATAAATTGTCAAGTGAAATACGGCGAAGTGAAGTTATATAGTTTTCCGAAAATCTGTAATAAATCTTTCTTTGTGGAAAATAAATTAAAAACACCTAATAATCTACAGTGCACATTTTATTTAGAACCATGTATTTTATGAATTATTTGCCATGATTTTTGAAATATTGCAAATAAAATCCTTCATATGTGTTTTTTTTAATAAATACCTAATGATTGAAAAATGGTTATTTTTTATTTAAGTTATCCTAGAATCCATTCCTCAAAGCTGGAAACATTTTAAAATGGAAATTTTAATTTGCCGTGGACCGGTCGCGTATTCATTGCCCCTGTAGCGGAGATGCAAGAAACTTTATGATTATCCGGTTACAGCTTCTATGTATTGAGTGACACATCTGAAGTTTACTCAAAGTTTACTTCTATATTATCTGTGCTGACAGCCATATTGAAACGAACATGGGCATTCTAAAGCATTATTTTTGTGAAAAAAAAAATTTACCATGTTGGATAATAAAACAATAGTATTTCAAGTCGTAGCGTCCCGTTTTGTAGTTCGTATTATTTGAGGTTATTTAAAATTTGACAGATAATAACCACAGAAATAGTAAAATATGTCTATAATTGAAGATTTATACGAAAATGGATTCAATCTCCCCTTAACATTAATCTTGAGTTTAACAAACTCAATGAGTAAAGGGCCGACTGTAATACCGGACCTATGTAATCACCTGTTTCACAAAATGACAGAACAAAATCATGAATTTCAATGTTGCCAGAGTGATAACATTTTAGTTCATCAGTAATTAATGTCTACCTACTGTATTTAGCCAGACTGTAAGTATTTTCAAAGTTATTTATTTTAACATTTTGAATACACGTGCAGAATGGTGGGCTAATTGCGATATAGCAATATCTTCCAACCAATCATATTTCATTTGGTGAGGTAAATTGTGTTTATGGCACGTACCAATTTATGTGAGTAAAATATGTATTGAAACAAAAGAAAATAAAAAAGGGGACAAGGATATGTTATGGCGATAAATTTGAGTGTTATGTGTAAGGTAATGATTCCAACAATTCAATTTATCAATTTTAAAATTTGGAAATAACTTATTTAGTTCACAGATTTTATTTTTGAAATTCTCCATATTTTATGTCATACAGAGAAAATCGTTTTTTTTAACAGTGCATAAAATCAAAGTGAATATTCGAGATATTTTTTTTTTCATTTCAAATCAGGGGGGCAAGTCTGGTTCAATCGGCGAAATCAAAACCCTCACGATTACCCATATCATGGATATAATTATTATATGGAGTTCTATAATATCTTTAGATGTCATAGAACTCCATACTATAATTATATCCATGGTTTGGGTAATCACTAGGGTTTTGATTTCGCCGGTCGAACCAGTCTTGCCCCCCAGGTTTGTTTTGAAAATGTAGAAAACATCAACAATTTGGGTTTTGGATCATTTAAATCAGGTATAATGTTTCCCACGAGTACGCGATAGTAACTAACCCTTACTTACACGGAAATTCATAGTGTAGTTGTCAGTTTTAATATATATACCTGTTATCAGTAACATAGTCGATTAAGAAAACTCGTAAGAAAATACATGGTTTTGGAGAGTTGCTATATCGTTTTACTAAACATAATTTGGTTCATTGAGGTATATGCAAGTATTTATGCTTATTTTAGGGAACGTAGGAAGATGTACATGTACTTGTTTAACAAGGACATATTCATTTTAAAATAAAAATAATTATTACCGTATATAATATCAGCCACTTAAACATAAGTTAGAAATAGAGAAATTGTCTTCGTGTCATTTTATACATCGTCGCGTCATTCTGTACATTATCGATAGTACAAATAATTAAAATGGTCAATGTCACTTTCTCATTGGTTAAGATAATGTACATATAATGTATAGTTACATTAGAATTTTGAGAACTTCAACAAAAAATATACCGCAGTCAACTGCGTAATTAAACAAATGTAGGTATTTTGTTTTCATTACATAGTAATTATGAATGGAGTTCTTAGAACTTCAACAAAAATATACCGCAGTCAACTGCGTAATTAAACATATGTAGGTATTTTGTTTTCATTACATAGTAATTATGAATGGAGTTATTAGAACTTCAACAAAAATATTCCGCAGTCGACTGCTTATATTAAACAAGTGTTGTTTGTGTCTTTCTTATATAGTAATAATGAATACCATTATGAGAATTTCAACAAAAATATACCGCAGTCAACTGCGTATATTAAACACGTGTTTATGTATGTGTCTTCATTACAAAGCAATGGACAGAGAATATAGCAAACCTGCATTCTAAATTTTCGTTTGCTCTTATTTTACACTTCATTTCCTCTACCGGACCGAGGGAGTTAAAGAGAGATTGGTTTCTTTTGTATTCCGCGCCAAATCAGAGTACATGGCCGGAAAATCATATTTGGACGGAGCGGAAACCAACAGCATCTGGCCCCATTACACAATTGATTTTGTATTAAAGGAAAGAGTTACCCGGAGGCCAAAGTCGGTTGCCCAGAACCGTATACGTGAACTGCATCACTCATCTCTATGCCCAAAGACTTAACAATATCTTCTTGTGAATTTCCAATTTTCAGTAAATAAATTAGCTTCAGGTTTCTCCATCTAGCCACCGTGCAAATAGGATAGGATACGTGTGTATGAATGATTTGGTGAAGACGGTCTCTAAATTGGATTATTATTCCTTGGAAAGTTTGGACGATGAATAATAATTACCTAATGCATGATCTTCCCTACACTTTATATTATCTTCGTTCTACTGATTTAGTTTAGTTTACTTAGGTTTTTATTAAATGATGTGAATATTCGATACAAGTTTTGATTGAAGCAAATCTCATACTCTGGAATTATATTAATTTGTAGGCATGAAAGTACATTTTTAATATGTTTTCCCCAGAACGCTAAAAAACGCATTTGAAATAAATAACAGTTTTTTAACATCTTTATTCTAATGCATGAGTTTTTTCAAATTAAAAAAAAAACTATTAATTTTAATAGAACCCTTAATGATTTGTAAATCACTAAAGAACTATAAGGCATATATAGTAGATTTTTACTTCAATCGAAAGGGAATATGAAAACCTATCGAAAGAGTTATTTTACATATGTACTTTATTTTATATTTGTTATTTACTATTCTTGCTGTAAAAATAATATCATCTTTTACATTCTCTTCATGAATATATATTGTATCTGTTCATTTTTCATACACTAGTTGCATGTAACACATGAGATCCAACTGTCGATGGCGATAGTATGTATAGTTGAAAATTACGCACCTATTAACAATTTAACACAAATGAATAAATATTTTAAGATATTTTGTTTTATATACAAAAATGTATGACAGGATAGGAGAGTATGGAGGTCAGTCTTTTTTTCCTTCCCAGAATATGAAAACAGCATGATGGTATGTATGTATGTTTGGAGATTAAGTAGGTATCAAACTATTGAGAAATTATATAGTGTAGGTATACTGCCTTACCAATTGTATGAAACAATGTTGTCACTAAATTAAATTATTATAAAAATTGTTTAAAAAAGTTGATATGTACTACACTACTACAATGTTCATAATTTTTATAGAAAATTAAATTAATCTAGTTGGGATGTTTCGGCTTTTTTCAATATTTTTGAAGACTTTGGGAATATAGGCAGTTAAACAAATAAATTCATCATAAAAAATGTTTTTCTTAATAAAAAATGTTTGAGAAACTCTGGGATTTTTTTGAAAAAACAATTTGAGATTTTGTATTTGTCTAAATTTATACCAATTTTCAGCGTTCTAGCTTTTATGATTTTTGAGATATATGAAAAAATAAAGTAAAATTTCAAAAATTGATAACCTCTGACTGAAACAAAAATTCAAAATTCTGAGTATAAAAGTTTTGTGGACCTATAATTATCTATATATTCTGAAATATTAGGCTCTGTGAATTGAGCGCATCAAAAGTTATAAGAGACACACACAGACACACAAAATGTTTTACTCCAAATTCTGAGTAAATCCATATATGAAACATATATGCTGCGAAGCCTGTGTTATTTGACTTGAAAGGTGGAAAAACCGTGAAAAATATAGACCCTGGATACAAAGCTCGCGTATCTTGGCTTGATACTTTGTCGATATGTTAAGAGAAATAAATTCTATTGAACAAATCTATGATTGGATAAGTGTGCATATTTGTGTACATCCCGTATGTCCAAAGTTATAAGCCTTTACAAGGGCCTTAAGGATGTTTTCGATTCGTTTAACAAGTTTGTAAGTAAATTTTTATTTTATCTAATATATTGATAAATTTTATCGAGCATTTCTGCGGATTCTGCTTTGAGTGTCCATGCTTCGCATCCATATTACACTTTTGTTTTCCTATGGACACTTTTGTTTTCCTTTGGACACTTGTGTTTTTCTATGGACACTTTTGTTTTCCTATGGATACTTTTGTTTTCGTTGGACACTTATGTTTTTCCATGGACACTTTTGTTTTCCTATGGACACTTTTGTTTTTCTTTGGACACTTATGTTTTTCTATGGACACTTTTGTTTTCCTATGGGCACTTTTGTTTTCCTTTGGACAATTATGTTTTTCTATGGACACTTTTGTTTTCCTATGGACACTTTTGGACTAAAGAATAAGGAGAACAATGTTTTGTTCCTTGTTGTAATTCTTCTCTTACTTTCTACATGGTCCTCGTTTTATTTTGTTATGGCTGAACCCAAGTTGGTGAATTTATCTACTGAGGCCATACGAATTAAACAATGAAAAAACAGACAGCATAATGGTATATAAAACATACGTGCACATACATATTAACAAAATAGCAGACTGAGAGAAGAAATGAAAATCATTTTCGAAAATTAATTAAATTACCATTCAATTAATATTATTTAATACTTGAATAAAATTAATAGAATAAAGAGCCATGTTTGGATTAAGTCTGAGAGACAGGGTGCGAAACGACACCATCAGGGAAAGAACAAAAATGGTTGATGTCGTCCACCGCATTCTTACCCTGAAGTGGAGATGGGCGGGCCACGTGGCTAGATGCCCCGAAGACAGAAGGCCAAGGATAGTGTTGGCTTGGAGACTGAGAATGACAGTTAGAGGTGTTGGAAGACTGCCAATGATATGGAGAGATGACATCAGTCGTCATACTGGTGTCAATTGGTTGCTCAGAGCACAAGATAGAGTGGCGTGGAAGAAGATGGAGGAGGCCTTCGTCCAGGAGTGGATGGGATTAGACTGAGAAGAAGAACACTTACTGTATTTTCTACTTCTAACACTTAAACTTTAAACACACATTCAACTGATAAATAGTTTCTATATAAAACCATGACAATATATTGCCTGAACGGTAAAACAATTTGTTTTAATTTACTTGGAAAACGATCGTAAAGATTCGTCTTGGAATGTTGATTTAAACTTCTAAGAAACGCTTTCATTATGGTAACCCTGGAATCTGAAGCAATTGGATGTGACACAGAGAGTGTCATGGAGTTTGAAAATTCTATTAAACTTTTTAGCCAGATGCACAGATCAGATGCACAACTGAGATGGGAAACAGAAAGTTTTACTAGATGCTGTGCTGTGGTATAATAGCAGAAAATCGTACGTCTGAATGCGAATAACCATAAATCTCTTCATACCTATACATTCTTATCTTCCAAAAACGTACTGTAAACATACGTATGGGTCAAGCACCCAAAATAAAACGTGTGGATTTTGGATACTGTTAAAAGAAAACAATAATTTAGCATTAAAAGGTTTATACTTTGTTTCTAGTGATAGTAGAAAATGCATTTTTTTTGTTATGAAAATGCAATGTTTAATCCTTTATCATTGTGAAATTTTCCGCGCCCCACTCCAGTAACAACAAACCAAATTTAAGTTTATTTTTTTTCCAATAAATTTTCTGATGATATTTAAGGTTTTCAAATATTTTCAGTCATTGAATATACAATAATATGTCTTTATTTTGTATTGAAGGATTTATTTTTCTATATAGACAAAATGCCCATTGGAACTTCTGCAGTACCCCCTTGACGCCCCGCCAGACATCCAAAATGCCCACAAAGTGTCGCTGGCGCCCCTGTACAAAATCACTGATTTAAAATATAGAAAAATTGTCATTACCTTTTTTTCAGAACATGTGTTATAACAAGTTTATATACTTATATATTTACTAAAAATACTTATTAATTTTCAAATGGATTTCCACTCTGTTAAAACAAAAACTCTAGAATCAGCAAGCTTATTTTATTATATAACTCCAATGTGAGTCAATGAAAACATCAATTTTTCTTCGACATTTTTTCCAAGTTAACGAATTATTTGGAAATTTAGAATTTATAGAATTATAGTAGTATTAATAAATTGTTTGTGTGCAGAACATTCAAAATATTTGGTTGGTTTCGATTTATTATTTGGTTTAATAAAAAAAAACTTGACATCAAAAGTCACGAGTGAGTAATATGTTTAACTTGTTTCGAAGCGATCGCTTCTTCATCAGGACGCTAGACAACTAAGCCCCTGCTCCTACTTATCAGGGACAGATAAAATTAAGTTATCAGAAACATATTGATTAGTGGACTACTTTTCATATTTGATTATTTTATTAAACACTTCTTCTTCTTTCCTCTTTGCGATTTTGTCTCATTTATATCGGGGTACGCTTTGACCATGATCCTGGAATTGGCGAGTCTGGTTATTACATTGAAGCGACTGCCATCTGATCTTCGTGACCCTTAGAAAGGGGAACCAGACATATTGGTTCATGGTTAAACAGTAAATAAAATAAATTACAAACAATGTATGTTTTAGTATAAAAACAAGTCATTTATTTCAAATTATCTGTTACTTTTATCTATCCGTTGAATGATAATATCGGGAGCATTTCCCATAAACAAACGTTCATTGTAAAGTGAAGAACTAATCATTGAGAGGAAATCGAATCGTACAATTTAAAAATCCATTAATTTCTCCCTTTTCGGCGGATTAATAGAATTAAAAAAAATCAGATTACCATTTAATAATAATCGCAGGAACTTGAAAAATGGCTATAAAATACAAAAAGCGGCAATAAATTTCGATGGCAGAATGGATAGTGTCACATTTCCAATATAATTCATACATAAATAATATTTTATTAAAGGAAAAACGGCCGTATGACCTGGAATGGGGAAATATGGTAATCTGGTGTCTACCTATCCAGATACAACATGGTATACTCATAATATGCTCTAGATCAGGGGTCTCCAAACTTTCCAGCCTTAGGGCCATACTGATTACTCCAGTAAGTTCCGAGGGCCAAAACCATATTATCATTGTTGCCGGTGGTAAAAAGTGAAATAGTCCACTGATGAAAAAAAAAGTCCGAAAAAGTACGCAACGTTTAAAAAACGCTGCAAATCGGACTAAAGTCCACAAAACGGCAACACAGCATATTATTAATTTTCCTGTCATTATCTGTAATTTCTAGATAAGTCGTAGAGTACGAGCCATGAGGAGTAACATGACACGACATCTGGTGGACACAAGCGGAAATAGGTAGTACCTTCTATCGCTAACAGATGGCGCTAATAGCACGTACAGAATAATCTCGTTGGTTCGAGAAAGTTCTGGTGTCTTCCACTCACTTCTAGATGGCAGTAATTGGAATATATAAGAAGGCTAGTGGCGCAACCACAAGTCAGTTCCTATGACACTGTTGTGAAATAAAATAGTGCGTACCTCCTTAAAACGTGTTTGTGCGTGTTTAAGTTTAAGACATCTTTGTAACAGTATTTTGATTTGAATTGTTGCTTTTGTGTGTGATTTAGTACGCTTAAGGAAGATTCAGCTACTTTTTTTGATTGGTTAAATTTTTTGTGAAATAAAAAATTAACTAATCAAAAAAAGTAGCTGAATCTTTTAAATTAAATTAAAGATAAATAATAAATTAAATTTATTAAAGAAAAACAGTAGTTAACACCATATTCCTGTGAAGTATCTTTTAAGAAAACAATCAAACTTTGTTCAATTCTAACATATTACATAATTATAAAAAGTAGCGGAATCTTCCGTGAACCATTTAGTAGTATGGAAAAGAAGCGAAAAATTGATAGTGAATGCAGAAAATTCAAAGATCAGTGGAACATTCAGTATTTCGTAATTGAGTCCAGTAACAAGGCGCTATGTTTGATTTGCAATGAAAGCATAGCCGTTCTCAAGGAATATAACATTAAACGTCATTATGAAACAAAACATTTTCAAAATTACTCAAAATATACAGGTTTGCGAACAGAAAAATTCGAAGCTATGAAGCGCGGATTGAAATCGCAGCAATCTTCATTTACAAAACTCAAAACTGAACAAGAGGCTGCAACTCATGCCAGCTTTCGTGTGGCTCTTGAAATTGCAAAACGTAGAAAACCATTCACCGATGGAGAAATGATCAAAGAACGCATAATTGCAGTAGCCGAAGAAATGTGCCCTGAAAAGGTAAATTTATTAAAAACTGCCAGTATGTGAGCAAACACTGTGGCTCGAAGGGTAGAAAACATCGCTGAAAATATATCCTCTCAACTGTTCGACAAAAATGGACATGTTGAGTGGTTTTCTTTGGCCTTGGATGAGTCAACGGATGTGTCAGATACTGCCCAGGTGTTGATTTATATTCGAGGAGTAGATAAAAGCTATGAAGTACATGAAGAACTTCTTGATATGTATACTATTCATGGCACAACTACTGGTACAGATATTTTTAAAGGAGTTGAAATGGCCATTAATCAAAAGAACCTTCGATGGAAAAACTTGAAATGTATTACAACTGATGGAGGCAAAAACATGAGTGGGAAAGATAAAGGAGTGGTCGCTCTTGTGTTAAAGGCTGTAGAAAATGACGGTGGTTCAAAACCATTAGTCTTACATTGTATCATTCATCAACAGTCTTTGAGCGGAAAATGTTTGGATATGTCTGAAGTTCTGAAACCAGTCATATCAACTATTAATTTTATCAGATCTTTTGGGCTAAATCACCGACAATTCCGACAATTTATTGAAGAGATTGGAGAAAATGACTTACCTTATCATACTGCCGTACGTTGGCTTAGTTGTGGGAAAGTCCTTCAGCGCTTTTTTGAACTTCGAGCAGTGATCGAACTTTTTTTGAATGAAAAGCATCGCCCTCTTACTGAATTACAAAACAACGCATGGCTGTGGAAGTTAGCATTCTATGTTGATTTGACAAAACATGTGAACGAACTGAATTTGAGATTGCAAGGAGAAAACCAGCATCTTCCTGATTTATACACTAATATAAAATCATTCCGGAAGAAATTGATACTGTTTTAATCACAACTACGAAGTAAATGTTTTTCACATTTTAAAACGTGAAATATTCAGCCACACCACTGAGACTGAGTTTCCTATCGATTTTGCAATCGAAACTTTGAGTGCTTTGAAAATAAATTTTGATACTCGTTTCTCGGACTTTGATGCCATTGCGAATCAAATTAAGATTTTTCAGAATCCTTTTGATACTGACATTGAAACCCTAGCCCCGGAACTTCAAATGGAAATGATTGATCTACAGTGCAGTGATATAATTAAGAACAAATATCAAAACTCATCTTTGTTGGAATTTTATAAGAGTCTTCCACTGACACAATTTGCATAAATTTGCTCGTGGGCTGTTTTCTGTTTTTGGTACTACTTATTTGTGTGAGAAGACCTTCTCCAAAATGAAGTACACAAAAAATGTTTACAGATCTAAATTAACTGATGAGTATCATAAATCTCTTTTAATAATTGGTACAAGTAAAATTAGTCCACAACTACAAACTATTGTCAGTGGAAAATCTCAATTACATAAATCTCATTAGTATTTCATATGTCATTATGCTTGTTATAAGTTATGTTTTTATTTAAAATGTATAAAATGTTAGTTGGATTCATTTCAATAATTTGTTAGTTATTATATACTGAAGTTAAATTTTCTGCATATTATACATGTCTTTACTCATTACAATTCTGTGTTTCTTCATCCAACTTATCACAAGAACAATAACAATAAGCCTACAACAATGTTATGAGTAGTTAGCCCATGACCATATCAATGTAGATGTCATATTAATAATTATTCAACATAAAATAAGAATACTTCAGTAAACTAAATTTAATTTGCTATAAAAATAGGCAATGGATATTCGGCAATACGAAATGTTGCCACATATTAAAAAGTGTGGACAGCACTCAATAAATTTTCCAGAAAATATTCGATAATAACCAAATTAGTACTTGGTTGAATAATTTTAATGGAAATAGTTATAAAAATGAAATGAAAAATGACGAAATGTACTAAATTTGAAAACCCAAAACACCATCATTTTTTTTAAATTATTTTTTGTACTTAAGGTCTGTACATATGCTTATACATATTTTTATGCATTACTTTTCAAGTGAAAATCTATTATTAGTTTATTTGTGATATTACCTTTCGTGTAAAATTTATACCTTTATTTTGTAAAAAAAAACTTGGTTTTATTGTTAATAAATAAATAAAATAAAGAATATTGGGCCAGATTTTCAAAATATATGGAATATGATTTATATGGTGAACAAAGCGTGTACTGTATTAGGGTGTCAATTAGCAATGGTTTTGGAAAATCCAACATTTGTCGTAACATTGACGGTAAGGTTAGAATATATAAGACATGCGTTCGTCTGATCATGACTCTTCTGTAGAACCACGGGTCGGCACTGTTCGGACTAAAGCACTTCTTAGAACATCAGAAATAAAGGTCTTGAGATCTGTCGCTGGAACAACTCTTCGAGATTGTGTCCGTAACGTGGATATATGAAAAATGTGTAACATAGAAGATTCTATTTGGACATCCTCCACCTGGAAAACCACCTAAGAAATGGAAGAACAGTTGGATTTCATCATCTCAGAAAGCATACTTTCTGTATCACAGACCGTACGGTCAGTTAAAAAAGAAGAAGGTTATACTTTCATCTCATATTCCTATACTACATAGGTATTTGTAATTCCTTTTGTTGACTATAAGCTTTATTTGATCAGCCTTTCATGTTTAGATATTACAATATTACAGTTATGTCTACCGCACAGCTATCTATGGAGAGCATTGATACAAACTCGTTTCTGAAACTTCAAATATGTCAATTTTACCATTCGACTGGCATATGTACATCATAAGTATACAGTTTTTGTTTAATAAATCAGTTATTACTTTAGGAAAATGGCATTTTGTTCAATCAGAGTGTATACAAATCAGCAACAAGGAATAAAAACGGGAATACAATTCATTTGTAAATATAAATACGTATTATCAAATTGTATATTCGTTTGAGATGGAATATTTCTGTGAGTAGGACAGATGAGCGGTCGCTGATATTGGTCATTATGGCAAATACCAGAACTGCCATGGGCGTATTCAATTTTTAAAAACAATGTTCACAAATTGACAATCGAAACAAGTTAAGTTTTGACGAGAGGTCTCCTTACTTGTCAACAGTTTTCCTACAACACAGTACAAAAATATAGTTATACCTGACAAATTTAGAAATTAAATCATCTAAACGGAACTTTCATTGCTTATTATAGCCATACAATGTTTTATAAAATAAAATCCCGATCGACCAGCCAAGAACCAATACGAAAACCAGCTAACAGCTGTCAAAACGAGAATTCTTGCTGATAAATAGACACTTCTGTCAACATTTTGAGTGTTACCATAATAATCCTTATTTCCGTACTTGGGTTGCCATATAAAAAAATATCTGTATTGAGAAATAATTTTTACGTAAAAAAATATGTTCTCTAAAAGGAGTTTTCAAGTATGCTAGCTCTCCGCGGGCCGGACTAAATCTGTCCGCGGGCCGGATGTGGCCCTCGGGCCGTAGTTTGGAGACCCCTGCTCTAGATCAGCGATTCCCAAACTTATTTTTGACATGCCACACCTAAGCCTTTCTAAATTTTTTTTGTGTCCTGTCGATGCTATTGACGATCACTCGTGCGAAACTCACTCTGTCTTGTGCGGTGCGGTACATGACTTCTACACACCTCACCCTGGTCCACTCCCGAATATTTCGGAGCCAGCATAGCGGCTTCCTGCCGACCCCTGATAATTCTTTATATATGGTAGGTCTTCTGGTTTTAGGAAGAAATGACTGAAATTAAATCGACGAGAAGAATATCAAAACGTAGACAATTAACAATAAATGATACTCTTAAGATTGGTGCTTGCTGCAAAGAGATTTAATAAGTGACATATTTATAAGAAAAATCCATGATGATGGTATGTTATGGTATGGCATTGATCAAACTGCCCCCCTTTATATTCGAATTGCCCCCCACATTGGGAAACACTGCTCTATATACAATATTGAGGAAAACGTGTTACACGGTTCTAATATACCTACCGCCAAATAAATTGTGGAATTAACGTTTTATGTATGAACAATGGGAGGGAGGTATTATATGCCGACTGTATCTGGATCTCCCCTTTACTTGACGGTATATATAATAATTATATTATTTATTTTATCTCTTTGTTTAAATTAATCAACAACTAAATGGTGGGTATACAAACCCGTCTACCTTAGTTTTAAATATAATCTGGAAAATATGCCACTGTCACAACGAGTATGATGACAACATGAGATATTCTAATTATTATTTCACAATTTGTTAACTAAGTAAGTTGTGCCACTTTTATGTCTTTTTCACAACCCAATCACAAATAACTTATTCATAGTACAAAATTTCCATATATCTCAGAAACCATAAAAACTATAGCACTGTAAATATAGACTTTGGGTGAGGTAATTACAAAAAAATCTATACAAAAATCATCCCAATTTATTTTTTATTTAATAATTTGGATTTAAGATTTTATAATTTGATACTTTTATCTATTTTTATTTATAACATATGGATTATACGTATATGAGTTATGGATTTATTTATACACCTACTATCGCCATCGACAGTTGGATCTCATGTGTTACATACAACTAGTCACATTCTAATAGTACAAATTGAAATCTGAATGAAAAATTTATTTCTAGCGTTGATGCTATTTTTCCAAAAATGCATCAATTTGATAAATTTTTGCGGGGCATTGCAGCGTGGTTGACTCGTAAACTTTCCACATGAGAATATTTTTTGTGATCCGGTAATGCGATACCGTCTGCCAATACCACCAATGGCCACATGCTACGTTACTTCCTCATACCATCGTCCAAAACTCGACAGATGAACCAACTACATATGCTGTTTTTTGTAAGACTGAACAAAGTTTAGTAATAAATTCTAAACGCTTTAAATTTTTATTTCGCGACACATGACCGATATTTTTCTGAGAAGGTATTCAATCTTATATATAAAAATCTCGTGTCACAGTGTTTGTTATCGAACTCCCCCGAAACGGCTTGACCGATTTTTATGATTTTTTTTGCATTTATTTGGTAGGTCTGAGAATAGGTTGTAGGCTATTTTTTTACACACCAATGTGATAAGGGTGGCCCTCTCCGGAATTTGTTTTTTTTTAGTTTTTTGACAATTTTTTTTTATTTTTTTTCTGAATCGGCATTAAAAAATACTTATAACCCTAAATTTACACCCTTTTACCACTAACCCCTATTTTTAAATAGCGATATTAGTATTTTTACTTTTATCCACAGATGCGTAATAGGGTTGCAAAATCGCAATTGATTAATCATCGTCGTACGATATTTTTTTATTTATTTATTTATATAAACTCTTTTGTACATACATAAAAGTACATAATACAAGTAGCGGACTTATTGCCTGGAGGCAATTTCTTCCAGTCAACCATCTGAGATCAAAAGTACATAACATAGTTTTGGCATATACATAATAACACAATAACACAACCAGTATAAGACAACAAAACAAAGAGTGAGAAATTACACAAATTAAGAAAGGTGAGGAAAATCAGAAAGGGAAGGGAGAGGATGAGGAGCGAACAAAAGGGATGGAAAGTGAAATTGAGAGGAAGAGTGAGCATTTAAGACGAGATTTGAAAATTGGAAGTGATGTGGCAGTTCTAATATCAAATGCTAAATTGTTCCACAGCCGAGCAGCATGAATAGTGTAGGAAGATGAATAATAATCTGTAACGTGAGGTGGGATGGCAAGGGTTCTCTCTTCTCTAGACCGAAATGGGAGTCCACGAGATGCCAACGGTTGAAATCTTTCTTTCAGATGTGTGGGGACATTTTATGTATTTAACCCAGTGAAAACAGAAAGTGCGATTTTTATACAGGCGTCACCTCTCAATCAGCAAACAGCAAGGAGTAGGGACGAGAAAGATGACGGTCTCCTATCTCCCTCAAACAATAAGTTTTCTCTCACTCTCTACACAGTTTTCGGCCATTATTATTGTTTGTACATCGATCAGTGATGAAATCGATAGTATAATTTCTGCGGAAATTCCAGATCCGTCTACTGATCAACCACTGTGCGATATTGTTACAACAAACATGATTCATGGCCCATGCGGTAATCTGAATCGTAATATCTCACTACTGACTGATGAACAATCATTTACGACCGCATTATCCAGGTAGTTTTGGGAGGAAAAGGTGGATTCTTTTTTTTTGATGCACCAGGTGGAACTGGCAAAACATTTCTCATTTTGCAAAATATCACTGAAATACGATCAAATAATGGCATCGCATTGACTGTTGCATCATCTGGCATTGTAGCAACTTTATTAGATGGAGGCAGAACAGCTGGGATGAATTCACTATGGCACACAAAAATTCACTAGAGGCGTTCACTGAATGATATAAAAAACAACGACAAACTATTCGGCGGCTCTCTGTTACTCCTTTCAGGTGATTTCAGACAAACAATTCCCGTCATTCTATGTTCAACGTACAATGATGAGATCAATGCTTGCTTGAAATCATCGCCACTGTGGCGTAATGTTGAAAAAGTAGGTACAGCTAAAAGTAAACATGCGCGTTCAAATGCTTCAAGATCGCTGATACATTCTCAAAACAATTGTTAGATATCGGCGATGGAATAGTTGCATTTTGAATGACAAGTTCCGAGGCGAAAATGTATTGCTGTCACGAATCCCAATGATTCCCAATGGTAATTTTAATTCAATTACCACAGAAGTGGTAATTGAATTAAAACGCGTTTAATTTCCAAATAGATTGGCATTCTCAATGACAATCAATAAGTCACATGGCCAAACGATGTCTGTTTATGGCTTAGATTTGGGCACACCATGCTTTTCACACGGAGAATTATAGGTGGCATGGGCAAACCATCCAGTTTGTTTGTGTTGGCTAAGGACGGACGGACAAAAAACATTGTACACTGCTCTTCGAGATTGATATTGTTTTTTTTAATTGAATAATTAAAGATAAAATTATTATATGTATCGGTTTTTTTAATTTACATTTAATTTTTAAGAGATCAAGCTTTGAATATGTGAGTTAAGTAAATGAAGTAGGTACATTGAATTAAGAAAATGAATGGTTGGTGTTTTATTTAATTTAATTTTATTTTTATTTAATGCATAGCTTCTCGGGCAACTAACAGGTGCTATGTCAAATAATTATTTGACACGCACCCAATAACAAGTTGCCACGTTCTGGAGACTTACGATATTTATCGTCTCACAGATCCAGACTGAAAACACAATTTTAAAAACTGTGTCTCCACCGGGAATCGGACCCGGGACCTTTGGATCAGCAGTCAGATACCCAACCCACTGAGCCACGGAGGCCGTTTTGTTATTTTTATAGGCCGTCATCGTCCACAGCGCTCCATTCCTCTTTCACTCATAGACCCCATCCCCACATACATGTAGTAAGTTAGTTTTTTTATTTAATTACCAAATTATTCACATTAAATAATTTATATGGCAAAACAAAGTTTGCCGAGTCAGCAGTCAGTAATTGTATAATATTTTTGTTGATCATTAAAACTCGCAAATAAGCAAATCTATGTGCTAAGTCTGGGTAGTTTAAATCATGACACTTAGATGTCCGTGGTATGTTATACGAATAGGAAATCAATTAAGTATTATTTAGAACAAATAATGTAAATTTTAACATTTAGCCATTGATTTGATAAAGTCAAATAAACATGTTTGGTACACTTAAATCAATTGTCGTGAGGTCTTAAGTCATGTGCTTTCATACAGAATATTTTTAATTTGATCATATCTTCTTCTTCTTCTTCTTCTTCAGCCAGTTTTCATCCATTCTTGGACATAGGCCTCCCCTTTGATCCTCCACAACTCCCTGTCTTGGGCACACTGCATCCATCTCCCTCCGGCACATTTCTTGATGTCATCAGACCACCTTGCCTGGGGTCTGCCAACACCTCTTCGGCTTGTTCTCGGTCGCCATTCTAAGATCTTTTTGGTCCATCGTGAATCCTGGCATCTGGCAATATGCCCAGCCCAGCTCCACTTAAGGCCAGCGACCCTTTCGGCTACATCGGCTACTTTGGTTCTTTGTCTTATCATGACATTCTGAATTCTGTCCCTTATTGAAATACCCAGCAACTTTCTCTCCATAGCTCTCTGTGTCACTAACAGCTTGTGCATTATTCTTTTTGTTAGGACCGATGTTTCCATTCCATAAGTAAGCACTGGGAGAATACATGCATCAAATAGCTTCTTTTTCAAATAATGGGAGTATTTACGGGATTTCAGAATGTATGATAATTTTCCAAAAGCTGCCCAGGCAAGGCCACGTCTTCTCTCTATTTCTGCCTCTTGATTTTCTTTGGCAAGCATCACGGTATGGCCTAGATATATGTATCTGTCTACTCTTTCAATTTGCACTCCATCTATTATGATGGGGAAGGACTCTTCTGCGTTACTCATCATTTTGGTCTTGGAGATGTTCATCTTCAATCCAATGTTCACACAGGCTGAATTTATTTCTGTCAGCATAGTTTTCAATTCCTCCTCATCCTTGGCAAATATGACAATATCATCTGCGAACCGTAGATTGCTGAGATACTCGCCGTTTATATTTATACCTTTCTTAGACCAATCCAGAGTTTTGAAGACATCTTCGAGGGCCAATGTAAATAGTTTGGGAGAAATAGTGTCACCCTGTCGGACACCTCTTCTAATGTAAAATTTCTTGGATGGTTCATGAAGTTGTATATTGGATGTGGCCTTCTCATAAATATTATTCAAAATTTGGGAATATCTATAGTCAATTCTGCAATTATCTAGACCCTTCATCATCGCCCATGTCTCGACTGAGTCAAAGGCTTTTTCAAAATCTATAAATGCCAATGCTATGGGGATATTATACTCATTATATTTCTGGATTACATTCTTTAGAGTTTGTAGATGGTCATTTGTTCCGAAGCCTTTTCTGAATCCTGCCTGTTCTACTGGTTGGTATGAATCTAGTTTGTTTGAAAGTCTGCTGGTGAGGATTTTTGTAAATAGTTTATATAGGTGTGATAATAAGCTGATGGGTCTATAGATCATATATAGATTTGATCATATATGACTTAATAAACTTAATCAGTTGTCAGATTCCTCAAACATTTCAAGATTGAGCCACAAAGGTTAAGAAGGCCGGGAAGAGGTAAAAGATAACAATTGTTGACGCGGATATGAAATTAAAGATAAAGTGGACTGTATTTTTTGGTGCGGGTGATTAGTTGCAACCACCGCAAGGCAAAGGAAGGATATATATGGAAACTCACCAGATCCTTAGTCCTCTCCCTGGTTGGATGATAGCACTTTATTCACACGCGCGCGGTGATGGCAATTTTATAGCGAGTTTGGAGGAACGGTAAAAGAGGTGGAAGAGATGCGGGACAGTCTTTATAAGACGCGGTTTGAAAGGATACTGAATTATGGATGTGGGGCGGGCAATGATTGCAACAATTTCGTGTCACTTTATATCTAAAGTAATAAAGCAATCAAAATGTTAGTGTATGTGTGTGTGTGTATGTGTGTGTGTGTGTGTGTTTGTCTCACGCCTTCTGAAAAACCAAGAGCATCTAAAAATCTAATTTAAGTGCGAACATGTACCAGTATACCTGATGCAGTGTCACGCTAAAAAGAATGCGATAAAAATGCTGAATTTTAAAAATATTTAAATAATTATTTTTTTCATACAAAATTTTCCAAGTCATATCTGTCAAAAAAGTGTACATTTTGCACGCAAATATCTGTTAGTTTAAAAGTTAGAAGTAGGTATTTACACAAAAAAAATATATTTTGAAGTATAACTTAGCGTTTAAGTGAAAAACATGGTGAATATTTGGTATAATTATAATGTTTAACTTATTTTTAAAGTAAGCCTTTTGTACATAAACGCCGCCATTTTAATATCTTTTCATACAATATTTCATTTTCCCACCGAATGAATATGTTCTTGAAAATAATAAACCTTTGAAATAAATGTAATTATGAAATAATAAAATGAAACACAAGACATTACGGCAAGTTTTAAGACATATATTGTAAAAATGTGTTATTTATTAGTAAAGATATAGGCATAATAAAATTGCATAATTTGTAAATAATATTTGATTTTTCTGACAATTTTCATTTTTATGGCATCGAACAAACCAATGTAGGTACCTACATATTCAAAAAATGTATCCGAACCATTCGATATTACTTATGTGTTCGAATCGTTTCCATGGCTACAGAAAGAATGTGATATTCAAATAAAATTTGTTAGGAATCGAATTTATTTAGAAGTTTGTTGTAGGTAGGTACCTACCTAATACTATTTACTTACAAATCAACAATAATATACCTATACTGATTTCCTATAGGAAAATTATTTTATTTATTTATTTATCAACCGTTTGTCCGATTATAATGAAACTTTGGTGAATTGTCGAGCGTATGCCCAGGATGGTTTTTGGATTTAAACTTTTTTCTTATTCTTCTTCTTCTTCGTGTATTTGGTCGTTTTACCTATGAAGGGGGAGTATCCTGGGAAAAGAAGGTCCGACTGTCCCTCCATCTCTTCACAGGTCTTCCAGGACGGGTTCTGCATATAAACTTTTTTCTTCTTTTTCTTCAACGTGTACTTGGTCATCTTACCTATGAAGATGAACTATCCTGGGAGATGAAGGTCCAATTTTCCTTCCATCTCTTCGCAGGTTTCTGGATTTAAACTTTTTTCTTCTTCTTCTTCATCGTCTATTTGGTCATTTTACCTTTGAAGGTGGACTAACCTGGGAGAAGAATGTCCAATTTTCCTTCCATCTCTTCGCAGGTATCTGGATTTAAACTTATTTCTTCTTCTTCTTCTTCATCGTGTATTTTTGCTCATTTTACCTATGAAGTTGGAGAATCCTGGGAGAAGAAGGTCCAACTGTCCTTCCATCTCTTCGCAGGTATCTGGGTTTAAACTTTTTTCTTCTTCTTCGTGTATTTAGTCATTTTACCTATTAAGTAGAGCATCCTGGGAAAAGAAGGTTCTTTCATCTCTTCGCGGTTCTTCCAGGATGGTTTCTGGATTTAAACTTTTCTTAACCGACTGATGGGACGGGATGTAATGAAGGGAAGGGAGGCACTAAAGGGCCTGAAGGGACGGGAGGTATAAAACTGCCTGAAGGGACGGAAGGTACTGAAGGGCCTGATGGGAAGGGACGTAATGAGGGATTAAAGGGACGGGAGGTACTGAAGGGCCTGAAGCGGCGGGTCCTGGAGTCTAATTCTTTTTCTTCTTAATTTTATGTAGACCTTTAGGGCAGTTTTTATACAAACTATTTCCTATTGTCTAAATCATCTTCTTCTTCTTTTATGTATACATTTGGGTCATTTTTTTATAAAAATTATTTCCTTTAGTCTAATTATTATTCTTCTTCATTTAAGTACGTAGACTTTTGGGAGAGTTTTAATACAAACTATTTCCAATAGTCTTATTCATTTTCTTTTATGTAGACCTTTTGGTCAGTATTTATACAAACTATTTCCAATAGTCTAAATATTCTCCTTCTTCTTTTTTGTAGACCTTTGGGTGAGCTTTTATACAATCTATTTCCAATAGTCTAATTCTTCTATTAGGTATATGTATTTTTACTTATTTTATGTAGACCATTGGAATAGTTTTTTATACAAACTATTTCTTATAGTCTTATACTTATTTTTCTCTTTTTTATTTAGTCTTTTGGGTTAGTTTTAAGTCTAATAGTCTATTGTGCAGAAATATTATTAACGATATGCACACTTGATGAAAATACATATGAAATGAATGGGATATGGGATGTGACGATATAACCTGCACTAGAATCTTTTGAATACTTTTGTTTAATTAAATTTAAACCATTTATATCATCCTATTTTGAATAATTTTCAACACCTTATATTTAAAGAATGGGGGTTGTGGCCATTACTGAACTCTTCACAACATTTATATTCAAATTAAAAACTATTTACTATAGTTCAAGTCTTCTTCTTCTTCGTTCATGAAGACTTTCAGTCAAATTGAGCAAAAATATAATGCACACTTGATGAAAAAATATAAAAACGAATGGGATGTGACCAATACTAGATCTTTTCAGTACCTACGTTTGTTTAATCAAATTTTAACCACATCCCAACATCGAAAATTACTAAATTTTCAATAGGTACACATTACAATTTGTTTTCGATGATAATATTTAAAAATGGGGGTTGTGGCCAAACCAATCTCTTTACAACGTTGATAAACAGTCATATTTAAAACCATTACGCATAGTCCATGCGAGCAGAAATTGTATAAATATTATACTTCATTCACACTTTATAGCAATATATAAAAGAGAATGGGTTGTGGCCATCACTTGAACATTTTACAATACTTAAACTCAATCAAATTTCAAACCACTTTTTATAGTCTGATATTGCAAAATAATTGGGTGACAATATTATAAAAACGATTGCTTTTTCTTTCACAATTTTACATTCTTGGCCAACGGCGGGACATAAAAGCTAGTAGGTAATAAAAATAAAAATGTGACAATTATCCCAATGACATATTGGCGCCAACAACAATAATACCTACTAATATTTAGTGATATTTATAGAGAAAAACAATAAAATATATATCATTGAAGTTATAATATAAATAAATAAAATAAATAAATAAACATTTATTGAGACGAAAAGAAGTTTACATACAAATACGTAGACATATATCGACAAATGAAAAGAAAAACAACTTTTCTGACTCAAAAGGACCATGCTTAGCTATGTTGCAGGAAGACAAGCCTAATATTTACAATATATAAACAATACAATATAATATAATGTAAAATACAGAATATATATTTAAATTCCTATTAATTTTCCTTGCAATACAATGAAAGCCACCGATCCATTTCCTTTTTAAACATTTTCTTAATCTGCATTTATATCACGTGGTGTTTTTTACGGGTGACATGCTATTACAAAACACCATCTACATCTAAAGTAATAAAGCAATCAAAATGTTAGTGTCTGTGTGTGTGTGTGTATGTGTGTGTGTGTGTGTGTGTGTTTGTCTCACGCCTTCTGAAAAACCAAGAGCATCTAAAAATCTAATTTAAGTGCGAACATGTACCAGTATACCTGATGCAGTGTCACGCTAAAAAGAATGCGATAAAAATGCTGAATTTTAAAAATATTTAAATAATTATTTTTTTCATACAAAATTTTCCAAGTCATATCTGTCAAAAAAATGTACATTTTGCACGCAAATATCTGTTAGTTTAAAAGTTAGAAGTAGGTATTTACACAAAAAAAATATATTTTGAAGTATAACTTAGCGTTTAAGTGAAAAACATGGTGAATATTTGGTATAATTATAATGTTTAACTTATTTTTAAAGTAAGCCTTTTGTACATAAACGCCGCCATTTTAATATCTTTTCATACAATATTTCATTTTCCCACCGAATGAATATGTTCTTGAAAATAATAAACCTTTGAAATAAATGTAATTATGAAATAATAAAATGAAACACAAGACATTACGGCAAGTTTTAAGACATATATTGTAAAAATGTGTTATTTATTAGTAAAGATATAGGCATAATAAAATTGCATAATTTGTAAATAATATTTGATTTTTCTGACAATTTTCATTTTTATGGCATCGAACAAACCAATGTAGGTACCTACATATTCAAAAAATGTATCCGAACCATTCGATATTACTTACGTGTTCGAATCGTTTCCATGGCTACAGAAAGAATGTGATATTCAAATAAAATTTGTTAGGAATCGAATTTATTTAGAAGGTTGTTGTAGGTAGGTACCTACCTAATACTATTTACTTACATATCAACAATAATATACCTATACTGATTTCCTATAGGAAAATTATTTTATTTATTTATTTATCAACCGTTTGTCCGATTATAATGAAACTTTGGTGAATTGTCGAGCGTATGCCCAGGATGGTTTTTGGATTTAAACTTTTTTCTTATTCTTCTTCTTCTTCGTGTATTTGGTCGTTTTACCTATGAAGGGGGAGTATCCTGGGAAAAGAAGGTCCGACTGTCCCTCCATCTCTTCACAGGTCTTCCAGGACGGGTTCTGCATATAAACTTTTTTCTTCTTTTTCTTCAACGTGTACTTGGTCATCTTACCTATGAAGATGAACTATCCTGGGAGATGAAGGTCCAATTTTCCTTCCATCTCTTCGCAGGTTTCTGGATTTAAACTTTTTTCTTCTTCTTCTTCATCGTCTATTTGGTCATTTTACCTTTGAAGGTGGACTAACCTGGGAGAAGAATGTCCAATTTTCCTTCCATCTCTTCGCAGGTATCTGGATTTAAACTTATTTCTTCTTCTTCTTCTTCATTGTGTATTTTTGGTCATTTTACCTATGAAGTTGGAGAATCCTGGGAGAAGAAGGTCCAACTGTCCTTCCATCTCTTCGCAGGTATCTGGGTTTAAACTTTTTTCTTCTTCTTCGTGTATTTAGTCATTTTACCTATTAAGTAGAGCATCCTGGGAAAAGAAGGTTCTTTCATCTCTTCGCGGTTCTTCCAGGATGGTTTCTGGATTTAAACTTTTCTTAACCGACTGATGGGACGGGATGTAATGAAGGGAAGGGAGGCATTAAAGGGCCTGAAGGGACGGGAGGTATAAAACTGCCTGAAGGGACGGAAGGTACTGAAGGGCCTGATGGGAAGGGACGTAATGAGGGATTAAAGGGACGGGAGGTACTGAAGGGCCTGAAGCGGCGGGTCCTGGAGTCTAATTCTTTTTCTTCTTAATTTTATGTAGACCTTTAGGGCAGTTTTTATACAAACTATTTCCTATTGTCTAAATCATCTTCTTCTTCTTTTATGTATACATTTGGGTCATTTTTTTATAAAAATTATTTCCTTTAGTCTAATTATTATTCTTCTTCATTTAAGTAGGTACGTAGACTTTTGGGAGAGTTTTAATACAAACTATTTCCAATAGTCTTATTCATTTTCTTTTATGTAGACCTTTTGGTCAGTATTTATACAAACTATTTCCAATAGTCTAAATATTCTTCTTCTTCTTTTTTGTAGACCTTTGGGTGAGCTTTTATACAATCTATTTCCAATAGTCTAATTCTTCTATTAGGTATATGTATTTTTACTTATTTTATGTAGACCATTGGAATAGTTTTTTATACAAACTATTTCTTATAGTCTTATACTTATTTTTCTCTTTTTTATTTAGTCTTTTGGGTTAGTTTTAAGTCTAATAGTCTATTGTGCAGAAATATTATTAACGATATGCACACTTGATGAAAATACATATGAAATGAATGGGATATGGGATGTGACGATATAACCTGCACTAGAATCTTTTGAATACTTTTGTTTAATTAAATTTAAACCATTTATATCATCCTATTTTGAATAATTTTCAACACCTAATATTTAAAGAATGGGGGTTTTGGCCATTACTGAACTCTTCACAACATTTATATTCAAATTAAAAACTATTTACTATAGTTCAAGTCTTCTTCTTCTTCGTTAATGAAGACTTTCAGTCAAATTGAGCAAAAATATAATGCACACTTGATGAAAAAATATAAAAACGAATGGGATGTGACCAATACTAGATCTTTTCAGTACCTACGTTTGTTTAATCAAATTTTAACCACATCCCAACATCCAAAATTACTAAATTTTCAATAGGTACACATTACAATTTGTTTTCGATGATAATATTTAAAAATGGGGGTTGTGGCCAAACCAATCTCTTTACAACGTTGATAAACAGTCATATTTAAAACCATTACGCATAGTCCATGCGAGCAGAAATTGTATAAATATTATACTTCATTCACACTTTATAGCAATATATAAAAAATAATGGGTTGTGGCCATCACTTGAACATTTTACAATACTTAAACTCAATCAAATTTCAAACCACTTTTCATAGTCTGATATTGAAAAATAATTGGGTGACAATATTATAAAAACGATTGCTTTTTCTTTCACAATTTTACATTCTTGGCCAACGGCGGGACATAAAAGCTAGTATATAAATATAATGTAAACTGAATTTTCCAAAAGGAAGCTTCGAGCTGAACTGTACGTCGTAGCTCCGAGATGAACTGATGGAAGATAAGCTCTCACGGAAGCGAGAGATAATGATGTTTATTATTTAGGTATTATTCATTCCATATTTCCCTTCTGCAGATTTAACGCCTTTTTGGTCTTCATACGAGCGCACAGAATCGAATTGAGGTTCCGGACTAAAGATCATTCGCCCAGAGAGTTAAGCGCGCATATGTAAAAGTTCGTTTTTATTTAAATAAAATTTCAATTGAAACGATGGTTTATTAAGTAAAAATGAGTACGGAATAAAATAAAAAGTAAATAAATCAATATATAAACATGGCGTTGATGAAGTGTAGGCTTCTCTCAGGCGAACTATGCAATAAAATAATGCCTATTAAAATTGATTTCGCCAATGTATTGATGAGGGGGTAAAGTGACGAGATGTATGTGGATGGATTGGATGTCAGTGGAATAAATTCCGTCTTCCCATTATCCAGTACCTATGCCCCTTTCCTACCTACATATATTGCCCATCTCCAATGCTTCACCCGCAACAATAATATCATCGCCGCTCAGTAGCAAACGCATTCATTATTCAATATCAACTTGAACCTCGTATAAGCATCAAATCCGCATCGCTCTTTCATATAAGTTTCGCATCGATCGTCTGAGTAAAAAACAGAACGATTATCGTTCACGCGTCGCATTTCGATTTATTAAAACATTTTTCATCCCGCTAAAATTAACCTATATGTGCTTGTGTTGCATAGGTACTCAATATTTAAGTGTTTCGTCATCATCGTCACCAGGAGCTGAGAGGAAAGTACCAGAGTCCTTCAGTCCTCCCCATTCCTTCTGGTAAGAACTTTCTTTCACTTTATCTGGTTTGAGTTATTTGCGCATTCCGTAATAATTTGTCTCTTCCCAATATAGGTGAAACCATGCACCCATTAAAAACCTCAACATAGTAATATCAATTCAACAACATTCAATAAATGATTTAATTACGCATCGGCTACACCAAAAACAAAGGGCAAAATAAACAAAGCAGTCGTAAGACCTGCAATGCTGTACGGGTCATAGAGCTGCAATGCTGTACGGATCATAGAGCTGGACAAAATCAAAAACAACAACTGCACACACAACAACTGAACATGACTGAAGAAGGTGCGCTGGGCAGATGGTAAAACGCGCCTTGATAAAATTCGCAACGAGTACGTCAGAGGATGTTTCAAGGTAACCCCAATAGAAGAACAATTGAAAGAGGTAAAAAACGATGGTATTGCCATATCGTGTAAATGGAGGACACATACTCTATCAAAACTGTGCTCGGTGTCCCCTCAGAGCCGCGAGGAAGAGGCAGATCACTGGCGACATGGTGGACAAGAATCGAAAGGGAGCTGGCGGTACAAGGCGTCCCAAAGGAGACAACTCAAGAGTCGCAGATCATGTCGACAGTTAACTAGGAGGCTCGACCCCGGATGAACTGGGATAGAGGGGCAGGAAATGATTATGATAGATTAACATGATTCTTATATTTGCAATGATTCTTAATGCGCAGTACATTTAACACTTGATCTGCAAATCTCCAAAACGGCCAGTTCATGTTTTCTTTCAACTAAGACAACTGAAAATATTTGTCGAAGCTTACCCTAGAATAAGACAAAAATATTAATAAATGCATTCGTCGTGTAACTTGGCAGACACAAAAACAAATGTGGGCCGATCTGATACCATCGTGGACATGAAATAATGTAAAATACAACATATTTTATTTATATTTACAATTAAAAAAAATATAGATTTTAAAAATTTTGAGGAATAAAATTTCTTTTTACAAAAACTAGACAATTCCATATCCATTTTTTACACATAAATGCTCATAAATTCCACATCCTTAACTAAGAAGAAATGTTTGTAGTATAGGTGAACGAAATCGGTCGCGGCAGGACTCGAACTCGCGGCCACTGGATTACTAACCCAGCGCGCTAAGCGCTCTGCCACCACCCACCTTTTTTTGTCCTGTAAATTTCAAAGAACTATCTCTGTACCAACCAACATGTTTTATAATACTGAAATAACAGAACTTAATTCCATTGTTGTTTTTTTTAAATCATTTAAAAAAAAACAAATATTATATAGAAGTGACGCAAATATAAGCATTTACCATATTTCAGCCATTTTTAAAGTAAAATTGTATTATTTATATCCATAGTAATTTAAATAATAGACAGTTAGACAGCCTGGAAATCTAGGAAATAAGATTCAATATTTTCCCAATACAAAACTTACTTAACCAAATCCCCACTCTACAAAATAATGTTACCCAGCCTACACTCCATCCATTATGTTTACTTTTTTTAAAAAGAATGAATATGTCCTTGTGAAAAGAACATATATATCCTCATACATTCCCTAAACTAAGCATTGATGCTTGTGCTATAGGTGAACGAAATCGGTAGTGGCAGAATTCGAACTCGCGACCATTGGATTACAAACCCATCGCGCTAATTGCTCTGCCACTATAAGTCTATATATTCTACATTTAATTTAGTATACTTTGTATCCTCTTGATGAAGGGAACTTTGTTCCCGTAACATGTAGAGGAATATTTGTTCAATTGAAATGTTAAAATTGAAGTGGTGTACACAAAGTTGTGTTTTATTTCACTCAATTAATTGCAAGATGATACCACTAAGTGAAAAGCAATCGTTTATCGATGATGTGATGGATTTTTGGATTTATCGTATGGGACATCACAGCAATAGAGGTCACATCATTCAAAGTTCAGACATATAAATAGTAGGATCTAGCACAAGTATGTTTGTTTTTCGAAGTTTAAAGTCAATGTTCAGGATAATTTCTGTCGCTGAGTCACTCAACATGAAGAAGTCCCTGAAATCATCCTGGGCCCCAGATTAATATCTATCATCGATCCTGGCGCACATCGCATCGTACTAAGCGAAGTAAAATTGGATATTGAGCTTTGAGACATGTAGATCGAAGTACAGAAATTGTTCAGATAAGAAGCGACTGTTCAACAACAGATCAATTTTAATACTGTCCAAAATTTTCATATTCATTTGACACTAGCTCTAAAAAATAAACGCCGTTTGGATAATCATATATTTTATTTCGAAGATGGTTGGATGTATATTAGATTATTTAAAACATGACGACAAAAAAGTTAATTTTATTTATAAATCTAACGTGTTTACTTATTGTAAATATTCAAAATATATATCTTTAATTATTTTAAAGTTTATCTATATAATAGTTTCAACTTCAAAGCACAATAGTTTCAAAGTTTTATTAAAATTCAACTACACCTCTGTCATGATATAGACGTTGTTCGTAAGTAGCAACATACAATTCAATATTTTAAAATGAAAACAGTACATCTGGGACTGCGGTTTTTTGATACATTTTTCCAGGTATTTATACCTGTTAAGTATTTGTTGAGAATTTCAGGCAGCTTATGCAAATACCCCTTCAATTTTCCACTTCAGGCTACAGAAATCCACCTACAGTGCTGTGGGGTAGCAACTAGCTACCCGCTGTGTCTTTTATTATTCTCGAGACTTTATTAAATTCAGACAAATTTCATTCCTGTTTTACAAATAAAATATATAAACAATTCACATTTTCATATCATTTGTTGGACGGAGAATAGTATAAAAGAATATTAATTTTTAAAGCGAGTTGTATTTTTATTTTTGAGCCAATCTTTCATAACTCATATCCCAGTTATATAAAGCGTCGATCGTATGGTATATGTGCAAGATAATGTCAAACTTTCATATAAAGGAACTGAGTCAATTTTCTAAAGGGAAAAACATTAATGTCCTCCTTAGCCTCATGTCACAAATATTGAATGAAACAAGATATTTAATCTTTTTTACTCTCCACACTATGGAATGTTAGAGAGTCATGATTTTACAATTGTTAAGCGCATTTTTTACATCAATTTCTTAACAGGTATCATGAAGAGAGTGCACGCTATGAGTTTCGTCGTGATGTGTTTGTATGTATGGCGTACGCCGTATGCCGTATCCTTTTTGTGTCCTCTTTACAGCCCAAACTTTAAGTCTGATCGACTTCATATTTACATCATTATATGTAAAGTGCGTAGAACAAGAGCTGCTTTTAATTTCTTCTCTATGATTTCATCATTTACGTTGTTTTTCTTTGTTTCCTCTCTATAGCCCAAACTATAAGCCCGCTTGACTTCATATTGATATCATATATGTAAAGTTTATAAACTTAAAGCTTATTAGTTTTCCATAGATATACGTTAATTTCTTCTCTATGATATGACCTATCCAAATTGATAGGTTATATCATAGAGATATAGAAAATGAACCTCATTGCTTAATTTGCCTGTTGTATTTTAGATTACCCGGTTCTTACGGGACACCCGAAAGTGTGCCATCAGTAATTGAAGTTGAATAATAAAAAAAATATAACATGACTCTGAGACACTTCGTGTGCCATCTAACATATACAAACATATTAACATATTGGTGACATATTTTTTCATCTTTCATTTTTACATAAAACGGTAGAGGATTATATTCGTATATGGTTTTACTTTCATCACTGACCTTTGTAGTTACATAGTAGGTACATTGTCCCAATTGCAAACTTTTTGGTATGCATAATGTTTGTTTGAAGTAAGTGGTAAATGCGAATATCTCGTACGAATGATATGAATTATTGAAAAGTTCGGATGCGCTCTGTCCTGGGATATTTCCATAAATTCATCCACTATTCATAGATATTTTCAGCTTTGGGGCGAATTTGCATATTTACAGTCAAAAATGCTCCGCCCCTCAACTGTACACTCACATATATATGTAACTTATTCCACGCTGATTTTTGTTAAAATATAGACATAACAATTTATATAAAACATTCAGGTTGGTTCTTTATTTTTTCAACAAACGTTATGTAGCAATCGCAAATCAAATAATTCTGGTTGCCGTTTTATAATACTCTGATCGTTTGGCATTTTAAATAGCTTTTTAGACAACTTACAGATACTGTTAAATATTAACTAATTTAATCGTCACTCAATAGTACTATAATTCACTCAATAACTTAGACAAATGAAGAACCAATCATTCAAACAGCATATAAATAAATTTTATGAAAAATTAAATACAATACATATAACCATAAATACGTGTTTTTTTTAACCAGTTAATGAGTGAAAATATTATATACCTACTGTTCAGTATTGGAACTGTTTGGAACAAATCCTTTCCTCACTTCATACCTTTCCATACCCATCGCAGCATCTTAAGATTATCGCAGCGAAGCGAAGTTTTGGAACATATTGCCGGTCGAAAAACACCGTGGAAGGTCAGAAGACTCGTCGTACCGCAAGACAGCAGAGAAAGAGAGTAGATAACATCTGGAAACCGGCGACGGAAGACATGTCAGTCCTTATTCCCTTCGTCATAACCCTGCGATCCTCATAGAGACGCAACACCTACATTGGTATCATTGGTATACTTACTCATTTAGTTTAGAAGTCACCATACAACTGATTCTAGATGACATCTCTAGTCCTAAATACATATATAGCAGTTACCATTGACATTTTACGACACGTTATACGAGAAAAAATCACTCTACAAAAAATGGTACAGTTTTAACGAATTCTTATAATATCTCCAAGAAAGAGCACACTCGACAAATACACTAAGTGAGAAATAGATAATATGAAGATAAATACACGTATATGGACACACATTGCAGATATATTTACTCTTTTACTCCAGTGCAATCACATTATAATTATATCTCACACCAAATGACTGCGAAAGAGACGAATACAACAACGGAATCCCTTGCATAGGTACATACAAGTGGAGGCTCGACTTCTCTTTCTCGTATACTTAAAATAAAATTAACTATCGAATTTCAACAAAGATAGAAGTACAAGTAATACTACGGGGCAAAACGTATACAACACAAGACATCGACATAACTTTCTACCACCTTGGACACGTACTACTTACGGACAAAGACATTACAGATATCTTGCTCCAAAAATATTTAATATTATCAATAACGATACACTACCCTTTTCCACGCACAACAATTTCAAGCGTTTGGTAACACTTTGGTTTATGAATAAGGGCAGACAGGGATCGGAAACAGCACTTACACACATTTTAACTTAAATTTGCACACATAAATATATATATATATATATTGGACATCTAAATTATCTTACGAATCCAGTAAAAATATATGTTTTTAGTTATGTAATCTTAATAATATACCTTCAATATCTAACCTTTGACTAAATGCTTTATGAGTACTACCTCAGAACAGGCATTCAGCCTAGTGAGATAGTAAAATTTCAATATTTTTATTATGTATACTTTTAATGAAATGTACTGTTTTGAAATATGTAAATAAATAAAATTAAAAAAAAATATCCATCATATAAGTATATTAGTTGCCGAATAAATATGCAGCGTGAAATTATATATTATATGGTCGTTCCTTCGCAGTTCAAGTGTAATTTTTACATGTTTCATCATACAAGATCACGATATGATCACGATACATTTTGATCACGATAATAAGTCCGAACGCTACAACACTTTGCATGTAATTAAAGTGCGGCAAGAACACTAGCGTCTACAATCCTCATTTACCATTCCGCATTCTGTTTCCGGTTGACTCTCTGATTGGTTGAGATCTCGTAGTATGGAGTCAAATGAGCTGTGAAATTTTATATTAAATACGAAAAATTAAATAAAAAATGTAAATTTAATTTATAATAATTTATAAATCAATTTATAAAGCAACTCGCTCACGCGAGTCGCTATTATTATTTTAACCAAACTTAAACCTAACCTAAGAATGCAGAAAAGAAGAGCTGGGACTAGACGCTACTGGCAAGAACTAAGTGAGGAATTTGCCTTTCTTTTTGTTTACCGAAAGACAAGTAACATATCTATTACTCTTATATATCTATTACTTTGATAAATGGTACTCAACTTATGTAATGTCTTAGGAATAACCCTCTGTTATTTCTCCAATTTATTTATCGTCTTTGACAATAAAAGTTTTGTTTGTCTTTGTACCTTGTTGTGCAAGCTAGCTATGCTTACATAATGTCTCCACTCTTACACAATTTAGATGCTTGTCTTTTAAAGAAGCTCCGGATAGCTTCTTAAGCAGACGGTGTATATTGTTTATATTTTCTTTACATTCTAGGTGCAAACACCCTCCTTATCATCTTTCTACCGTCCATGAAAGAGTAAATCTATCAGAAAGTAAAATAAATATAATTACGATACAGTTTGATAACTTTTACAGCAGACAATGTTGCATTTATGTGATGCAACGCTAATGTTGTCAGATATTTAAATAGGTACTTCAACACCATAAAGGCTTGGTGTTGTCAGATATTATAAATCGTGAAGTGTTATTGCACACAAATAAATAGGTAGGTTTGAGTAATTTTGTAACAAACAAAATATTACCACGCACGTATTAATAATGCTATTTCGATACTTCGTGGAGCCACTATAGGGGGTCTAGTATGAGCGAATTGTGATGACTTGCCACAAAAAAAATGTGCAATTCATTTACTTGTTACAAAAAAATGTCACAATGTTTTGTTACAAGTCATTTTACAATTCGCTCATACTAGACTAGAATATTATTTGTGGTGTCACTTATTTTGAAAAAAAAAACGCAACTTCGATAAGTATTTCGTGGAGCTACTAAATTGTTTCTTCTTCTTCTTCGTGCCATATCAGGTCCCCCCGATCACTGCTGAGAAGGCATCTCTATCCACCGCCGTCGGAACAATTCACTGACGTCTCTGATGCCGGTCCACTAACGCATGTTGCGAAGCCATGACATCTGATGTCTTCCTATTCTGAGGCGTCACCTAGGCTATTTTCATATTATTTCAAAAAAGTTTTTCAAAAATTCTCACGAGCCTTTTTCCTGGGAATCCTTTAGCTTGACTTCAAACTGCCGAAACTGGAAAACCGAAGAGAACGTGGAGTTATTGTTGAAACAAGCAAAACATTATTAGGCCATTTCTACTGTAAACATGTAAAATCTATTCCAATAAAGTTATACCACTTATTTGCGTGCCCATAGAAAAAAACTCGTTAAAAGTAGGTTCTCGACAAATCCTCGATAGCATTTTCTTTCAGATACTCGGAAGAAACTGTCCCAACATATTTTGGATGCTGGAAGAGTTAATTACACCTATTCCACCGTCACAAGAATCAAGACGTAAATGCCAAGATATACAATTTCTGTACAACATATTGAACAATATTATTGACTGCCCGGAACTTTTATCGAGTATTGACTTTAACGTACCATTGAGACGCTCCAGACATACAACTCTCTTCCGAACTAAATTATACAAAACTAATGCCGCTAAAAACTCAATTATAAACAGAATTATAAACACATAGATAAAATATGAGAAGTCCCTTGACATAAACCTATTCAGTGACACAAAACATAAACTCTCATATGATTTTGTATCTTGAATACATGACTGTATTTTGTAATCCAACTGTCGATTTGTTCAAGAAAATTTATTCTCTTTACATATCGACAAAGTATTAAGCCAAGACCCGCGTATAAGGGAACATTTTGTATGGCGTTGTGGACTTTTTGCATGTTAAAAACACCAACTTAGAGGTTTCGCAACATATATGTTCCCCATACATGGATTTACTCAGGAGAAGAACATTTAATGTGAGTTTTGTGTGTCTGTGTATCACTTACGCACAACACGCATGCACATACACATATACACTTACACAAATACCCTCACACGTACACACCCTCACACACACACACACTATGATTTTGTATCTTTTTTTTTCTTCCTTACACCCTGCGCAAGTGTCGAGTTTATTGCCGTATGGCAATTTCTTCCAACTGACCAGTGTTTCCAGCCCAGAGAAGCTATATTTGCGTGAGAAATGAATTTAAATAAATTTCTCCTCTGCTAGGAATCGAACCCAGGATGCCCGCACAGAAACCGAACGACTTACCAACTGTGCCACGGCGGCTTGGCTTGAATATATGACTGTATTTTGTAATATATTATGATAGTATTGTAAGCTGAAAATTGATGTATGGAGATGATAATTGTTATATTTTATATTTTTATACATATATACTATTTTTTGTACATTGTTAGATTCAGTTTGAAAAAATAAAAAATAAAATAAAATAAATAAAATATTTTCAGCAGTAGGCTGGCATTTTTTGGGCACATCAAAATAGTATTACCAATAATTAAATAATAGGTACAATTAAACAGTGAATACAGGTGTATCAGCTTTAGCTGCTTGCATATACATAAGTAAATAACAATATTTTCTATTAGGGATAGGCAGAGAGAATTGAACGCCACGCTCTCTTAATAAAACCTTTAAAATATTTTCAATTGATTGTGTTGATTCGTGTGATTCATCAATACCATCACGTAATGTCACTAACGGGGTGAGTAAAGATAACCGAATGTTACTCTTGACAAACATCCATCGTCCCATCTACATACATTCATGTAACGTCATAAACTTGTCCGTCTATTGTACAATATTCTTATTTTCATCTTTCTCAAATTAGTTTAATTTTAACGTTTAAAATCGCATTCATTATTTTCATAAAAGCATGGAAATAATATTTTATTTTATTTTATTTTATTTTATTTTATTTTACAAAGGACAGCACACAGTACATGCATACAATTATTAAAATTAAATAAATAATAATACAAAAATAACATGTACCTCTTACGTACTATACCTAATATCAAAATAATACAACAAAAAAGTGTGAATTAGTGTGGGTGCGCGCATGAGAGAAGAATAATACATACATGTGTGTGTGAAAGAGATATCTAGAAAGAGTGTGAGTGTGTGGGTGTGTATGTGTGCGTGTGAGAGAGGGTGTGCATGTGTGTGTAGACGAACATATATTGACAGATTCATGAGTTGAGAAGAAAAAGAAAATATATTGCTGAGGGTGGTTGGGAAAAATAAAATTAATCAGTACCTAATTGTTATAATGTCACGATGTTAGAAGTAAGTAATATAATGGAGTTATTTTCATACTTCTTCATAAGTTGTGTAGGAGCAATGTAAATAATAAATAAATTCGAGCATCTATATAATATATCTCTTATTGACTGTAAATGAAGCAAAAGTTTCTTACAGTTATGCAACACTGAGTACCTACCTTCTATATTGGCACAGGCCCGACTAATCGAACATGAATTGCCTATTCGCTTTTTTGATTTCTGAATATTAAAAAATGAATTGATTAATTAAAAGAAACAATTCATTGATTTTTTAAATAATTATTTAATTAACTAGAATTATGAAAAAATTATATTTAATTTTAAGCTCTACTTAAATTTTTCGCAAACGCGACTCCCATTCCCGGCATCGCTCTATGGTGAGCATCGTCAGAATGATGAAAAATAGTGATGAAGACCATCTATGTATATATAGATTCAAAAAGAGTATAACAATAATAGAGAAGGAAGGGGGCAATTCTAAGAAAAATAAAATATCCGAAAGACATTAAGGTAAATATGTATGTAGGTATAATAAAAATGCAAATGGAGCGAAGGAATAAATTTATAAATATTGTATTAAAGGGACAGAAATTATATTGAATAATGGCCAACAGAAAAATCCGACATTAACTATTCTAATGGTAATAATTGTGGAGAATCAAAGTTTTTCAAAGAATCAGTATTTGTGCATTAATCAAAGTAATGTTACTGTTACATTTTACTCTATTTATCTGTAACAGCATTGATAACAACGAACCCTTAGTAGTGATGACTTTCGCAGTTTAAAAACAGTCTTCAATTGTGGAAAAAAGCTTTTTAACACATAAGTTATAGTATGAAGCGTTATAGTATAAAGCGTATTTTTTTTTACTTTTACGAAAGACCAATAGAAATCACGTCTTCCATTAAAATACACATGTATTGTCTTCTATTGGAGCGACCTTATTTATATAATTTATGTACAACAAGAGCACAAAGGCAAGTTTATTACCTTAAGGTAATCTCTCTCAACTGATCAGAGTAACGTGAAGCCTCAAAATTGAATTCGGTAGGTGTAATAATAATATTTAGTGCTATAGGGAAAAAAGTACAAAGATTAAAAATAATTATACTGATCATTGACAACGAGGAAAGGAAGAAGGGAACCATGCAGAAAAATGCAGAAGGAAAATTCAGGAACTATTTAACAAAAGCTTTGCTGTGTTTTTACAAAAATAATCATTATAAAATTAAACAGTTTTACTATGTTTGTAGCTTTAAATATTTTTTTTATATTTTGCATAAATTTTACAGACTGGCTTTAAATAATTTATGCATTAGGAGTTAAGAGACAGATGATAATCTTATTTCTCCATAGCCGTCTTTACAATTGTCATAATCAGTGTCGATTAACCGATATACATTTGCATAATATTAGGTATTATTATTCAATCGAAGATTCAATAATAACTCGATTGTCCTTGGGGAACACATTAAATTAACGCTTTAGTCACCTTGTTATAATTATCTCAGAGCGCCCTCGGCGGCAGCACGCTAAACTCCCGCCTTAATCCGACAGCGAGCTGACAACTGTATACCATTGCCTAACTTTAGTTTATTACAAACCCGCAGCAGTACTTATACATATCATCAACATATTATATAATATCCTATATCTGTAAATTTGTTTGTCCGCGTAACGCTGCTAAAATAAACTATTAAAGTAACAGGCGTACATAGAGTAGGTACCAAGAGTTAAAACCAAAATATAAATACAAGCGGTGTAATTCGCGTAATGCTACTGATGGCGCGTCCATCATAATTTTCAAATATCATTATATTCAATTTTTTTTTAATAATACCAGATCAAACATATACATAGGTAGAGAGAACCGAATTCCATGCTCCTTTCTCTTGACATACATTTCTCGCTTCTTTCACGTCCATGTATCGTCTCATACACAATAAATAATCAATACGTGGCGCTACAACCCATCGTGGGTCCTGGCCTCCTCCAGAAGCTCCCTCCACCCCTCCCTGACCATCGCTTCCTGCCGCCAATTTACAACGCACATCGTCCGCAAGTCCTTTTCTGCTCCATCTTACCATCTCAACTTTGGCCTACCGACGCTTCTTCTGCCCATTGGTCTTGTAGTAAATATCGTCTCATACACGCTTTTCTGTTATTCTTACTTCTAAAGTCTCCATCTTTTAAAATTCTATTTATGTGATCGTGCCAATTTTTACTTGGCCGATCTCTACTTTTCGTTCCTCTTATCAGACTTAAATACATTTTTGTTGGACGGTCATCACTCATTCTTTTGGGCATTTATTATCATCTTACGTACGATATCTCTTTCAATCATATATTCTCGTATAATATCCTCATTTCTTATATTTTACCACAGATGCGAGATAAAGTTCTCGTAAAATAACTTGAACCAGTCACGTGGGTGCGCAGATCGCAAATTTGTATTTTTGCTTGGTTGGTATATGTGCAAACCGTCCCTCTCCTCGGCGAAAAGGCTCAAAAATTTTGGTGGAATCTAAACGCTGTCTAATAAATACGGTTCAAATTTCATGACAGCATAAAATTAGAAGGGAAATAACGGAACAATGTATTATAAACGAAATAAATTCCATCCACCAGGTAATTATGCTGAACAATCTTGATGTTCTCCTTGGTCTCAATTTAAGTAATTATGCTGAATCAATAGATTTCCATAATTTGGTAACTCTGGCAAACCGCAGGAATTGATATCATATATTTGTTTAAGTTGGTCAACAATTGTGTGGATACCCCAGACTTGTTGAAAAATTGCTTTCACTGTCCGAGCAGAACAACCAGATATCCTAGCACTTTTTATATTCCTAATTTTAGTAACAACTACACTACGAATGCTTTTGTGTACTGTGCTTCCACGATGTAAAATGCCTTCTTTAATACACTCTGCGAGCTCTCTCAGTGTGTTTAGGAAAGCTGTCTCCTCCTATCTTTCCTAGTATTTTGATTTAATCAGCTGTATATTTTAGTGTTTTTTATGTACTAGTTAATCAATTATACATTGTTTGTAATTTTTTGTATGAATATTAATAATCCTATTGAATAATGCATGGAGTTTTCACTGGTCCACTAATATAGCAATGTACATTGTCTGTTTTATAAATTGTGTAGACTGTATAACTCTCTATCAACCAATAAAAATAAAATAAATAAAACGTGCAGCACGTCATAGAAAACATTAAATTCCGTCATTATTGACGGGTAATATACATTTATTATCGCTTGTAAATATTGATTGGGGAGACATATTGGAAGCAATAAGCAATACCGATGAACACGAATGAACAAGACTTTTCATAGTTTTCAATACACATTTTGTGTCTCTATTTGTGAATTCCAGTCTATCTTTATTAGTACCTATTATGTTCTCAATAGGCACTGTTTTATACAAGTTGAATGAAAAATTCAGTACACACAATGTTGAATTCTTAATCAAAGCAATGAAAATTTTATAGTGGTCGCGAGTTCGAATCCTGCCACGACCGATTTCGTTCACCCATAGTTCAAGCATTTCTGCTTAGTTTAGAGAATGTATGAGGATGTGTATGTTCTTGTTTCAATGACAAATGTATTTTTCTTTAAAAATATATTTAAAAAATAACAGTTTTTTTTCCAAGTGAACATTCGTATTTCGAAATCTCAAGGGACACTTTGATATAATTGACAGATATATAAATATCCTCATCAGAGGGTTCTTCTTAAATAAAATTGATAATAATGACGACAGTGATAATTCTACAATAAATTTATTTGTTAACATAATATTTGGTTGGTTGGAAGAAATTGTCTAATGGCAATAAGCACGCCAGTGTGAATTATATAATGTACAATATATATATTATGTTTACATAATGTAGAAAAAAATATTTTATCAAATTAACGATTTTATAAAAGAATACCGCATGTCAACCATGTCTCGGATTTAATTTGAACAGGATTGATTATTTTACTGATTAGATTATGTCTGGTTTGAAATATCAATTAAGGTCATATTATAAAAAATTAAACATTTATGTATATACATTTGTATCATCCTTTTTCATTTTGATATTGCGTATAAGAAGAAGAATCCGTTGTTTGTACAGTAAATTGTAAACACGAAAACACTAGAGTCAGTAAATTTATGTAGGCACATTTTTTTACCGTGGCAGAATTCGAACTCGCAACTAATAGATTCCAACCCAGCGCGCTAGCCGCTCTGCCACCTCCCACATCCTATAGTATAATTTTATAACGCATTTAATAATAAAGAGATTGAAGTTATCCTATCCGGTAGACCTTTTTTGAAGTTTTTCCTTTGTAAAGAGTCACATGAAAGTAACTTTTTTGGCTTTGGGTGTTCGCGGCGAAGTAATGCTAATGGTTATAGGTAAGTATACAAGTTTCATTCAAAATCCCTTTTACTAAACGTGTCTGCTGTTAAGTCGCATCCATTAATTCTCAGAGTCCGTGAGGTGAGCGGTTAGCGGTAGGTACCCTACACAGGTACATGCCGGTAATAGGCGACCGGCGATCGTCGAGCACTAGTACCTACCTACAAATGCGGTCAGCGCTTGTACTTTAGAGGAAAGTTATATCTTAAATTTTCTGAACAAAAGTGATCAACTTTATTAATACACAAATACAAAATACATTGGTACCTGTTCTTCCCTCGCCACCACCCTTTCTGGCTATGGGCACTTTTAACGGCCACTTGAAAAACTCTGAAAGAACACATTAAGAATATAAGAAGAGTCGGGAGAACTCCAAAAACTTGCAGCTACTGCATTTAAAGTGCTAAAGAGAGCTTGTTATGAGAAAAAAGCTGGCTCACAATTTACTAAAAGTAAATATAAGAGTGAACCATTTGTGTTTATACATTGTAGTTTTAACTGTCTGTACTTTAAAAATGAAAAAAAAAATATGTTTGACTAAAAGTCTTAAAAACCCTTCGTAGCTACAAGGTCCGCATGTCTAATGGGCCCAATAAATTTCTTCGGATATCGGTGTAGAGTTCTCGTTGGAATGTCGACATCTTCTTCTTCCGGTGCCATGTCAGGAACCCCCGACGTCGGCTATCACTCTGGCAAATCCCTCTCTGTCCTGTGCTGCACAGAATATCTGTTCCACGGTCCTGAAACCGGTCCATTCCCTAATGTTGCGCAGCCAGGACATCTGTCTCCTTCCAGTCCCTCGGCGACCTTCTATCTTGCCCTTCAGTATTAGTTGGAGCAAGTGATATTTCTCCCCCCTCATTATGTGACCCACATATGTGATCTTGCGGACCTTTACTTTAATGTCGACATAGAAAAGTTAAAGCATACCCATCGGATATGCTCAGAAATCTGTTCGGGGTCATCACAAAGCTGACACGAAAACAAATCGGATAAGTGAAAACGCAAAAGATATCTTCCGAAACTGTTGCATCCTGTTAAGAATTACGTGGTACAATAATCAAGAGTTGTCTACGAAGAACAAATTCGTCTCCTCAAATTGAGAAGGAATAAAAATGTCAGTCTGGCCACGGAAGAAGACGACCAGTGACATTGTCAAGCATCAATAGGAACTCTGGGATATGTGCTCAAGCACTTCTCGATGCACTTTATTTAACTTCTCAACGGACAATTCTTGATGGAACTCCATAGCAAATTTATTAACAAATTTGTTTCAGGTTAAAATAAAACAAAACTTCAGTTTTAAGTTCCACTGTAATAACAGTGCATATTACAGTGGAACTTAAAACTGAAGTTTTGTTTAATTTTAACCTGAAACAAATTTGTTAATAAATTCACTTCTCGATGATTTTTAATGATGGTTAATTTATAGGTGGGAAAGAAACGCTACCCGAAATTGAGCTTCGTCCTCTATACAGGTTGTTAATTGAAGCTCGTCGTTGTGTTTCCAGATCAAGGAGAGCCATACCTATAAGAAAAGGAAGTAGGTATGTGCAGGTTCTGTTTATTGGTACGTACCTACTTAATGCAAACTCAGGGTCGGATTTGTGATTTAAGTGCAAATTAATATAAAAAAAATATGAAAAAAAATTAAATCGTCTGACGAAGAACTTCATTTAAGAACCAATCTTTTGTATATTTTTTCTTTATTATAAGAAGTTGAAATAAGTGATTGGTGTCGTTGGGGGAACCGGGGATCCTAACATGACACCGAAAGAAGAAATAGATTGTTTTTCTTAAATTTATTGTGTAAACAGACTGTTAAATTCACTTATTTACTAACATACATAATATGGCATATCAACCAATTAAGTTTACAAATATTATCATTGTAAAAGAAGTGGTTTTGAGGAAGGGAGTTATTGAAAAGGTCTATTCATTATAGAACGTATTATTGTTATATTTACTTACTTCCTTATACAGTCATTTCTGTCCACTGTTGAACACTATTTTTTTTTAACTCAGACAACTGAAAAACATTCGTCGAAATTTACCCAAGAATGAGACTAAAACACTTGTAAATTCATTCGTTGTGTCTCGGCTTGATTACTGCAACGGCATTTATGCTGGATTACCGAACTATATGCTCGATAGACTACAGATGGTATTTAACACAGCGGCAAAACTTATTTTCGGTGCACAAAAACGATGTCACACAACTCCACTACTAAACGAATTACACTGGTTGAAGTGTCCAGAGCGAATTGATTACAAAATTTGTTTGACAGTATATAATGCTTTGAACAACCTGGCACCAACATATATACAAGAGCTGTGTCAGAGAAGAGATCTCTCTGGGAGGCATCTCACACTCAGGTCGTCTGGATCACAGAGAAGCAATTCTTTAAAGGAGTTGGACAGAGTCAACAAAGTGGAATTCACTGCCTCTAGATCTCCGCAGTGCTCAAAGCAAGAGCACTTTCACTAAAGCACTAGAAACAGTTTTGTTTCAGAGAGCAACACAACATTAAACAATCAGCGCCCTTGGTATGATCTCGAATCATTAAACGGCGCTATACAAATAACTTATTATTATTATTATTATTGAACGTAGGCCTCCCCCATATCTCTCCATATATCTCTGTCTTGCGCCTTCTGCAATCACCGGACATTCTTTTTATATCATCAGACCATCGCGTGGAGGGCCTCCTTCTACTTCTTTTATCTTCGCGAGGTCTCTATTCCACTACCCTTTTTGTCCAACTCTAGTCTATTTCGTCTACCTCTAGTCTAGGCAAATTCTATTTCGTCGATTGTTATATCCGGTATATTTTCTAAGCCCTGGTTAACAATACCAGTTGATGGACTTATTTCTATAGGGTTAGAATTTTGTTCTTTCTGGCTTTTGTATAGTTTTTTGTAGAACTTCTCTACTATTTTTAATATGCTGTCTAAGTCTGTCGTAATGTTCCCTTGTTTATCAGTCATTTTTGCTATTTCGCCCCGACTGTCATACACCTTTTGAGTACTTTCAAACTTTTATTTTCTTCGATGGTCTGCTCAATGTTCATCTCGTTGAATTGTCTTATACACTGAAAAAAAAATTAGTGATTAAAAAAAATCGTTTTGTGCTACTAAATATTTTGTGCGCTTAACCAAACAGTACAGTCATAAATTGATTAACTATTACTACTGATAACAAAGGTTTGGCTAAACCGCAGGTAGCCAGTTCGGTGATCACAATTTTTTTTCAGTGCATCCTTTTTCGATTTCCCGTTTTAATATTTGGTACACGGAAAATACACATAAACATACCAAAGCAACCGTGCACATAAATTTTCACAAAGCACAACCTGCAGGCCAAGTCAGTAAAAAAGTCGAGATCCGACAACGTCTCGCCGCTCTTCTCGCCATGTTTACGCCCGTGACGACAATTCGTAGTCACTAAGCGCTGTCGAATTCGTAAATGCATTTATTAGTATTTGTCGCCGTTGGGCTGGCTTGCGGTACATTTTTGAATTATCATTTATGGCAATACACAATATTTGCCCCATGATTTGAATAAATGTCACATTTGTTTATCGTATGGTCATATTTTTAAGCACAAAAGCAAGTTATAATGATTAAATTAAGCTTCTTTTGTGTTTATTGAATGTTTTGAGAGTAATTTTAAAAGTTGTTTTTAATTATATTTCGATCAATTTATCAAGTGTGATGACAGCAGCGTGTTGTTTTTTTTTTTCACTAAAACTTTGCCGAATTTTCATTTGTTAAGTGTTAAAATACATATTTATTTATTTATTTATTACTTCCATCAACGGCTAAATAGCCTTTTACAATTACATAGAAAAATAAAATACTACAAATACGTTTAAAACATACAATAATATTATAAACTGAAATTTAAAAGAGATGTATATAATATGTACGAACATTAAAAAAAGAATGAAACATAAAAAAACAGTTGGAAAATAAGCCATGAAACATAATATAAAAAAGAGATGCCTAAAAATATGTATACCTATATCCATACAATATAGAATACACAAAATATATAGATGATTTAAGTATTTATATAATACAAAATTATATAAATACTTAAAAAAAATATATATAAATTACCATTTAACAACAAAGTAACGTAAAGATGGATTAAAAGAGAGATAGAAAAAGAGAAAAAGTTAAAAAAGAGTCCCATACAATATACCGTAAATTCAAAATAAAAAATAAAAAAGTAAATAACACATTATAATGAAATAAAATTGACATTTTGCTTCAAGAAATATTGATGCAATAAGTTTTTATATTTTGACAATGACAAGTAATAAATATCGCCTAGACTAGAGTTTACATTACCCAAATAATGAAGCCTTGCTATTGGCGAATAATATTGCTGTAGTGTACGTGCGTTAGAATAGTAAAAATGTACCGTTTGCCTGTAAGAACGTACTGGCGCATGATATACAATTTGTTCAATAAGAGCAGGGCTGTCAAAACTTGAATGTACCATTTTGTGTAATGTAATTAAATAAAAAAATATTCTACGGTCAGATAAATTAGTTAAATCAGTCCAATGCATAATGATATTATAATCCATTTGTTCTCTGGGTATATTCAATTTAAAATTTATATACCTAAGAAATTTTCGTTGTATTTTTTCAATTAGTTGAATTTGATTACTATAATATGGTGACCAAATTGTTGAATTATATTCCAAAATGCTCCTCACAAGTGATAATACGTGATAATATCGCTCACAAGAATACTTTCTCAAAATCAAAAATTATTTCAAATCAACCTACGGAAAACATTTACGGACGCATATTTCCAATAAATATATAACCATATAAAACTTTTGTTTCGCGGTAATTAACAATAAATGAATTACGCTGAATATTTAAGGGGTTTGAAGAATCTCTTAAACGGCGTCGTTTAACCCGTTTATATAATTATTCTCAAAATAAATATGAAATTCGGTATGGTTCGCGTAAAAAATGACATTTAATTCAACATGCCGGCGTAAGATCTTGTCTCTCGACTCGATGTCGATCTAATTTCGCCCTCAAATAAGTGGGCGAGAACGATTCGACGCAATATCTGCTTAGTGACTACCAAAACTGTCAATGTATCGACTAGTCGATATTTTGACAGTTATTCTCGACATTTATCTGTAGAGATCTACTTACAGACTTAGCCTGCTGTACCTTTATGGGTATACCAAATACCAATAACATTATAAAAAAAGATTCTTTGTTTAATAACATTACATAAAAAAACACAATACAATATGCTCAGGAACATAAGTATAAAAAATATAACGAAAACAAGACATTGATACAAACATAAAGATATAAATATTTAGTACCAACTTAATGGTCTTTGAAAAGAGTGAAAGCAGAACAGCGCGGCGTGTAAAATAAGAGTAGAGAATGAATGGCTCGAGCAAGTCGACGAGTATGTATATCTGGGAAGCATGTTTCAACGGAATGGACGACCTGATAAGGATCTCGAAAGAAGAGTTATGGCAGGAAACAGAGTGAATGGAGTACTGAGACCAGTTATGAATGATCGTAACATATCAAAGGCTGCCAAAGTTGCCATTCATGACGCTATCTTAGTGCCAACATTGACGTATGCAAGTGAAACCTGGACATGGCAGAAGTCGCACGAAAGCAGAATAAATGCTGTTGAAATGAGATCGCTAAGAAGAATCTGCAATAGAACGATGTATGACAGGGTAAGAAATGAGAACATAAGGAAAGAATGTAAGATGAAGAAAGATATCATTAATAGAATGAAAGTGAACACACTGAGATGGTTTGGCCACATGCGTAGAATGAATGAGGAACGCCTGACGAAGAAAATATACAATGCGGATAGGATTGGATTGAGAGGCCGGGGCCGCCCAAGAAAGGGATGGCACGACCATGTGAACGATATTCTGAAAGACGGAAATGTTAGAAGCATGTACAATAGACGAACATGTATGAGACGATGCATGAATGTTGACGAAGCGATGAATGTGTGCCAGGATAGAAAGATATGGCGTTCGGTTCTCTCTGCCTACCCCGTAAGGGAACGCCTGACGAAGAAAATATACAATGCGGATAGGATTGGATTGAGAGGCCGGGGCCGCCCAAGAAAGGGATGGCACGACCATGTGAACGATATTCTGAAAGACGGAAATGTTAGAAGCATGTACAATAGACGAACATGTATGAGACGATGCATGAATGTTGACGAGGCGATGAATGTGTGCCAGGATAGAAAGATATGGCGTTCGGTTCTCTCTGCCTACCCCGTAAGGGACATGGCGTGATGGTATGTATGTATGTTTGTATGTACTTATCTAGTAAAATGTTGATATGTTAAAATGCCCATGGGTGTTGACAAAAAACTATTTAATAAATAAAAAAATGAAAACACAGAAATATGTAAGGTATAATATATAAATATATGGATATTACTGTAGTTGGCATAGTCTTGCATTTAAATATTCCACGTTTTGTAGATACGTTTGAAGATGCAGCATTTTTCAAAGCGTGGGAAATTCCAATAAACATCAGCCAGCCATACGGTGCTATCTCAGAGTGTAAAAAATAATACTTTATAATAAAAATCTCATTAACTACGTAAGAAAACGTTTGAGATATAATTTTAATACAAGACGCGGCATGAGAGAGTCAAATGCGACGTAACACTTTTTTAATGGGTGTTTCAAGTAATTATGTAGGTATGAATGAATGAATAGTATATTTCCAACATTAGAAATAAATTATTACAAAGGAACAAAAATACAATTTTATTTTTAAGTTTATACCTAATAACAATTTTACAATTATTATTATTTTTTGAGTTGAGTTATTATTTCTGGCGCAGTTGGTTAGATAACTGACTGCTGAGCCAAAGGTCCCGGGTTCGATTCCCGGTGGAGACTCAGTTTTTAATTGTGTTTTCAGTCTGGATCTGTGAGACGATTAATATCGTAAGTCTCCAGAATGTGGCAACTTGTTATAAAATAAAAATAAAAAAAAAATATGTTCGAATATTTTGTTATTATACGAATAAAGAAAATAATTAATTAACTCATCCAAATGCGACAAATTTTCCTTTTCTGATTTCAATGGCACACAGTTCGCCATCGAGATACGGTTATCCATTCATCAACTGAGATGTTTGTGAGGCAAAATAAGTCTACATGTGCTGACAAATATTTGCAGTTTCCCATGGCGCAAGCATCGTGGCACTCGAACCGTCTGTCTGCTCTATTGTTAGCCTATGTAGGTGTGTGGCATGTTTCACTAAAAGCTATCTTCTGTTTAGCTCCCGTCGAGTATACAATACACACACACACAAGGCCTCCCCATGTGTATGTTTTCTCTCCCATACTCCTCTCATTCATCCTCACCCTCTGCCTGCATTCTCATCTGATGCTGCACCGTTCCTCTCATCCTTGTGTCGAGAGATATCAGATGTTTTCTACTTCAGGCATCGTGTGCCATTTTGCGTTGTGGATTTTAACTGTTGTAGTTAGTAGTAAACTTTTTGAAGAACCAAAAAGAACATAGAACATATTCATATATGAAAAAATACAAAGTTTTTGTTATATTAATTCAAGTCGAAAATGTGACTCCCATTCATCGGTACCGTTCTTCGACGAGCATCGTCAGTAAAAAAAAACCTACATACATAAAAAATATAATAATATGTGACCCGAACAAAATAGTTCCAGGCAAAAACATACTTTGTCGGCCTTCGTGGCCCATTTGGTTAGATATCTGACCGCTGAGCCAAAGGTCACGGGTTCGTTTCCCATTGGAGATACAGTTTCAATATTGTGTTTTCAGTCTGGATCTGTTAGGCGATATATATAGTATATTTCAGGATGACGCCAATCTGTGAGGGTTGATAACAATACTTCTTTATCAGAAATCGTAAAATCGTTCTAACACCAATTTTGTTTATTTTGCATATTAAAAGACTTGACGAGTTATTTCAGAATGAAGGTTTCAATTCATTTGCTTATGCCGATGACCGTCTGCTCTTCAAATTTTGTAATCCATCCTGAGACCCATTTAAAAACACACACAAACAATTTCATCAAAATCAATATAGCCGTTTAGGAGGAGTTCAGTGACATACACACGTTCGGAAAATTTATATATACATTAGAAGATATTTGGAACTTAATTAATAAATTAATACGTATCTTGCATTCGGGTTAAACCGCTTTTAGTTAAATGTAACTTTCCTGTAGAAATGCATTCAAAGTGGTTCTTCAAAAAGGGAATATCAGAATGAGTTTACGACCAAGTAAATATTCTGAATAAGTTAAAACTATATGCATAATTTGCCTGCTATTGAAGTTACCAGTTAAAACTTTAAAATTGTTTCATTGAACATACCTTTCGTATCTCGCTCTGCCTTATCACGAATAATGTAATAAAGTTTGCCGATTGTATCGCTTTGCCTCAACGAATCTATTCGCAAATTATTATTTTGGAAGTTTAAGTATATTTTCTTAACGCGATGTTTTTAGATAAAAAAAATCATAACATACATAAGTGTTTAAAAATTTAACGAAATATTAAAATTAATTATTAATCTATTGAAAAAGTAAAATAAACTAATAATTGAGTATTAAAATGGTGGTCTATATCATGATTAGTTTCATGAACAATATAACTTAAGTATTGCAAACATAGAAATAGTTATAAATAAAGTTACTCCACAAAGTAATTCAAATTTTTTATGGAAAATTTTCACCATTTTCATGAAACGAATTTGTTAAATTATTTTTGATTTAAATTTTAATTTTATCACGAAAAATCGATAATTATTCAATGCCATTTAATGACAGTGATGACTAGATGTAGAAATTTGAAAATAAAAAGTTAGCCGTGCATCGAAAAAATGTTTATTTATTATAAAAGTACACAATTTGGGAATTTATTTCTTAAAAATAATATCGTCCAAATTTACTCATTTAATCGAACAGTAAAATTACTTATGATGGCTTGGCAGGTGGACTCAGTGCTGGCTACTATTTCTGTACGGATATTTTCTTTCAAATGCGCCAGGGAAGTCGGTTTACTGGCGTAAACTTTATATTTAAGATCACCCCATACGAAAAAGTCCATAGGATCTGATTCCTGGAGATCAATTTGCCTGGGAAAATTTAACGAACTCGTGGTAGAAATGTATTGGACGTGTGTGACGTTGCTCCGTCCTACTGGAACCATGTTCTTTGGTAATACCCAGGAAAGTTTTGCAGTTCAGGAACTAAAGAAGTCGTCTAACATCTCCACATAACGCTCTGAATTTAAATATAAACTTTCTTTTGAGACACCTTGTTATATTATTGATTATATGTTTGAAATTATTATGTTTACTTAATTATGATAGGGTATAGGGAGCGGCAAACTTCTTGAGCACGTCACGTGTGGTCGCAGAGAGCAAATTTGTGTATTCATTATGCTTGGTTGGCAGCGGCGACTCTATATAAAGTGCGTTGGATCAATTGCACTACCAATTTTAAATGATATATTGTAAAAATAATATTTAAATATTTAAAAATAATATTACGCCTTACTTTATTACTGTTATTTTTTCAAAAAAAAATAAATTAGTAAACAATGTCCATATACTTTATATCTTCGCGATCGATATAATATTATGTAATCTACCGCAATACAAATATTATTTAGTACGGCGTGCGATATTAATAACGCACCGAGTTAAAATTGTCTATTGTATAGCGTATGTATGAACAGAGATAGTCCCGTATTAGATGAGAAAGAGATACTTCTACTTACAAGCAATGCATTCATTTCACAAATTTCGTGCGTTGCACCAAATTATCATATCTTAGATGTACTTAGAATGTATATCTCTATCTCGCTCTCTCTAATATGTTCGCAATTAGTATTGAAACATGAATATTCGCGTGTTATCTTTTTCTTCGTAATGTAAACACTAGGTATACATGAGCATTGAGCATGCGCAATTAGAGTAATTTGTCAGGTTTTAGTCGGTTGAAACAAAACAATCAAAGTCGCTTCTTACAAGATAATCTAAATCAATAAATATTTGTGTATAGTTCAGATATCTTATAGATTTAAAAACGAGTGAATTAATAGACGTGTTTTACATTAAAAGTAATAAGTCTTCTTTTGAAAATAAATTTAAAATAAATCGTGGAGGTCTTCCAAGACCAATGTTAAATATTAAACAACAATGCAAAATTAGAACTAAGAATTTTGTTCATGTTTTTAAAATGCAGTTTTATGATAAGGCATCAATGGTTATGTGGTTGTGACAAATTAAATAGTTTATTTTGTTTTCCATGTTTACTATTCGATGGCGACTATATCTACTTGGGAAATGATTTAATGGATAAAGGTGTTAATGATTTGGCTCATTTATCTGAGAAATTATTTCTTCACAAATTCATTTACGCAATACAATAAATTTATCTAACTTATATACTGTTGACATTAGAACACAATTAGATTGTGGATATCGATCAATAACAAACGAGTGATTGAAGTTTTTGCCAAATAGAAACAGCGAAGGATTGAACTTCTTTACAAATAGGTAAAATATTTTGAATATATATGTTATTTCATTTTTATCCACAATATACCAACGTAGACGTATATATCTATGAAGATATACCTAAACGCATATCGATTAAATACCAATTATTTTATTATTAATTCAGAAAAAAATGCAATACCAAAAATTATCAAAAATACGATCTACCAGTCGCCACTGTTGATTGGTAAATGCGCAAATCGCCCTACACCAAAACGAAACTGTTCTTGTTATTTACCGGAAACTATATGATTATGTTTACATGGTTAAACAAAATACACACGTTAAGAAATTGTAAGTTTTCATAAATATTTAACAGACGAATAAACTCAATAAGCATTTTTTTTATTAAAAATTTATTTTTAAAGGAAATTTCAAACAAAAACGAAATTCAACATTTTACGTATAACCGGCTTTTGGAAAAAAATAATACATTTGAAAGCTGTAACATACCCATAAAAGAAATATAACACGTTATAACTGTTTCGAGCTTATGTGTTGTGAATTCAATTTGAACAAAATACAAATATGAAAAATCTTTTACAAGCCCGCATACATTAGGAAGGGATGGTTTGGCGTAGGCCCTCGTAGCGCGGTGGCGTAGCTTAGTGTAACGAGTACTGTTCATAGGTACTGGGCGATGCGCACCTCGCGTAGGTGTATGGCGTAGCGCTCACTCTACGCTTTCGTCCAATTGAATCAAGAATCTACATTGTACATAATGCATACGAAGCGAGTATTTTTCAACGTATTTTATCATCGTGCATATGCTTCGGCTTTTATGAACTTATAACTTGGCACGAGTGCTTTATATATTATTATATAACTAAATGTAGAATGCAAATTGTGCTCAAACAAGAACTCCATGAAACAAAATTGTTGTTCATTTTGCATCAAAATTTGTTACACTTTTTCTACACACAACCCAATATTATGCTATCAACTATTTTTTTTTGTTTATTTACAACAGATAACATAGATTTTCTACAAAAAATGAGATTTGAAAATAATAATAGACATATAAAAAATATTTAAAACACAGATATCAATACTGCACTGACGAAGTGTTTATACAGCTTAGTGTAAAAAAAAATATAACCAGATGTAAATTTTATAAACAAATAAATAATTAAAAAAAATACACAATGGAAAGTACACGTATACATTCATACCATCTACACTCTTACGTTTTTTTTCTGTTAATGTATGTATGTGCTTCCTTATATGCTATGGATAGTCCCCGTGTTATATTGACAGCAGTATTTGGTTTTTGTAAGTTAAACAACTTTAATTTAATTAAACTGATTTAAGCATAATGGGATCTGGGCATTTTGAACTTGTTCATACAACTTTACATAGGAAGTATCATTTGATTTTCTTGGATTTTTTTTTCATTGTACTGTAATGATAAAAAGCCTCAATCACCTCATGTGGAAATGGGGCAAAAGAGATTCTCCGGAGTGTGACTGTGGAGCAATTAACCAGATTGTTCAACACCTAGTAGAGGAGTGCCTGACGAGGAGATATCCGGGGGACTGGGTGGATATCCATGATGCAACCCCGGAGGCCGTAAACTTTGAATACCCAAAATGTGACGCAGCCGATGGCGTAGAGAAGCCAATGCCAAACAAAAAGTAAGTAAGTATAAAAAGCCACTAAATCAATATATGTAATGAATATATTTATTGCTTGATTATGTTCATATGTTTCATGTGTTATTATTCAAATATACTTACTAACGCCATTGACAGTTGGGATGTCAAATGTTACATATAACTTGTATATTCTTCTTCTTCTACTTTAATAAATGGTCTTGCATACGATTTGCAAGTGATATAACCACGGTACTAAATAATACAATGCAGTTAAAGTAAGTACAATTTAATTTGAATATTAATAAAACAGAGTTTTATAACCAAATTAAATAATCAAAATATGTTTTAAAGTTCTGTTGCAAATTATAATTATTCGAACATTTTTCGACGGTATTACGTGTTAAGACAAAATTATGAAATGAAAAACACTCTCAGTAGTCATTGTTTTTCATGTTAATGAAAGAAAATTCATACCTACATAATATGTATTATATTATATGGTTGAAAGATTTATTGATATTTAAATTTAGAAAGCGTTAAATCAAAAGTTTCTTTTTTTACATCTCTAGTTACTATTTTAACTATGGAAGGATATTTTTAAAAAAATAACCACGATAAAAATGTTTACAAAATCAATAACCTCTAAAGATAATGTGTTTATATTACTATCTTTCGCATTTTGAAAAATTTCATCAATTGAATTTGATTTGTACAGGTGTATTGAAATAAAATATTCTGGATTATTATTTTATTTGTTTACTCCTCAGTTATTTGGAATGGCTTTCACATCTTTTGAAACAAATTCAATTCCCGGAAAATTGATATCGGAATATTTCAACCCGAGGCAGAAAAAAATATGATATATTATATTACTCAAAAGTATTTCTTTCGTCACTATTTACGAAACTGTCGACCATTCATCGGCTGAACATTTTTCGATGGTTTTCCGCCATAATATTATTGATACAATGACATTCATTTCATACGATTGCCTACTCATTAATCGACTAATTCCTATTGAAAAAACAAGCGAAAAAGCTAAAAAATAGATTTTGAACGAAGCACCAGAGAAGTAAGATACTTATATAGAATTCGTGTGACTGGATGATTTTATAATTTTGGTTATTTTTATTCTTATGAAGATAAAGAAAATTCCATAATTTATTGATTTGTCTTTATATAAATATAAATCTTAGTGATAAAACTTAGTGATTAAATGTTTTGAGTATTATTTAGTAGATTTGCAATGTTTTGGTGAATGTAGCAATGCAAAATAGATTACAATACAGAATAGATCCCTTTTTACACGAGATTTTATCCTAATTAAAGAGGGTTTTTATGAAACATATCATGGAACTTGTAAAAAATTTAAATTGTAGTTTATATGTAAATTTGTATTGATTTGATTAATAATAAAAAAAAGTCCGAAACTTGCTATCTTTCGGAAACTTTAGAAGGCAAAATGAAATAAAATGCCGAGTTATGACATTGATTCAAAAATTAAACATGCGTTGATGGAGTTCTATAACATCTCAAGATATATAGCTTCATAAGATAATTATATTCATGATATGGGTAAACCAGACTTGCCCCTTAGGACAATTATTTAAAAAAGACAGGACAAATTCTTAAAAAAAAAACGGCACAACTTATAACAAAACATGAAATGTTGTTATTAAATAGAACAATTGCTTGCTATAAAAAAAGGTTATCGACGTTCATTGGACTGACTTGAATATGTAGGTTCATTGACCTGACTTGAATTGGTTCATTGGCGTGACTTGAATCAAACATCTTATGTCATCTATTATGCAAAATCTTTGGTTTTAGTGCGATAATATATTTATTTATTTATTTATTTATTATAAACAATACAATACAATACAATGTTGATTACATACTAGAGTTAGAAGTTACATATGTTTGTGTGTGTGTATGTGTGTGTGTGTGTGTGTGTGTGTGAGAGGGTGTGTGTGTGTGTGTGTGTGTGAGGGTGTGTTTGTGTGTGTGAGGGTGTGTGTGTGTGTGTGTGTGTGTATGTGTGTGTGTGCGTGCGTGTGTGTGAGTGTGTGTGTGTGTATGTATTATTTAATGATAAGTGTTGTAAATGATAGAATACGATGAACACCTCACTAGGAAGTCCTGTGCCGAGGTGTTCATTACAACAGTTGTGTGACAGATAATACATTGTGTATATAGTTTTCGAATCAAATTATGCATTAAATTGTTATTGAGAAAAAAAATTGTGAAGCTTAATTATATTTGATTGGGTGTGATTATATTATTGATTTGTTCTGAACCGGTGCTGTTTATCCATGCTGTTATGTATTTTTTGTATTTTTGTGACGATGTGTTATGTGGTAGCAGTTTTATTGAGGTTGGTAGGCTATTGTGTAGTTTGATGGCATAGTATTTAAAGTGTCTTTGTCCATGGGTAGTTTGCAACTTTGGGATATTTATTGTGTTGGTGATGGAAGATCTTGTTGTTCATGGAGGTTGTGTATTGTGTATAGCGGGTATGTTATGTTTAAAATGGTACAGAAGTGTAGATCTTGCATATAGTTGACGAAGTGTCATAACTTCCAGAGTCTTGAAAATTTCTGTGGAGCTTGTTCTGTATGGCACATTCAATATGCTTTTTATTATTGATTTTTGTGCCTTGCTAACCGAGTCTATTGCAATATTTGTTGAACCTCCCCAGGCCAGCAATCCATAGGAAATGATTGATTGGCATATTGCAAAGTAAATTGATCGCAATATCTGACGTGGGAAGATGTTTTTTATGTGGTTTATTAGATACAGCACTTTTTTAAGTTTGTTTGTAATGTATTCAGTGTGTGTTGACCATCGTAGATTTTTGTCAATTAAAATACCCAAATATTTGATATCATTTACTCTTTCAATACACTCACATTGACAAATGTTCAAGTTTTGTATACAAGTGTGTGATTTAATAGTAATTGGTGCATGGGGTTGTCCTCTTTCTGTTATACTATGTGTAATTTATTTAGTTTTAGATGTGTTAAGTGTTAGGGTGTTTTCATTTAACCATTTATTAACGATGCTTAGCCCTTTATCTGCTTTTTTATACACCATGTGCCAGGTATCAGCATGAAAAAGTAATGCTGTATCATCAGCAAAAGTCACAATTTCACCATCAATATCCAACTTGCACAGATCATTTACGTAGATAAGGAATAGGAGTGGTCCGAGAATACTACCTTGAGGATATTCATGGAGTGTTTGTTATTTGCTATCAAAGTTGGACCGATATGGCCAAAATATTCGCATGGGTCCAAAGGCGTTGTAGAGTTATTGTCGGAAAGATAATACTTCTTATTCTTGTTCTTTCATTAGGCCCAGGGCCTGTTTTATGTTGCGTTTTCAGCCTCCTGTGATGTGGACTGCCAACTATCTCGCCTTCTTTTTGGTGAGAGTCCTCGTGGTCGAGACCCCTCTGGTACGTTTTCTCGGGCTATCTTTGGGATCCTATCTTCAGAAATGCGGCTGACGTGTTCGTTCCAGTACCTTCTCCTTTGGCGCCCCCATCTTACGATGTCCTCAGCTTCACACATTCTTCGGATCCCTGTATTTCTGACTCTATCACAAAGACTTTTGCCAGCTATGCATCGCAGTATTTTTATTTCGCTGGTGCGCAGGAGTTGTTTGGTACGAACCGTATCAGCTCTGGATTCAATATAAATAATACGAAGATAATACTTATGATAATAAGATTAAAAGATAATACGAAAAAAATAAATAAAAAATCAAAAATATGCCTATAAATATGACGCGGAATGAACTTTGAGTTCCATTAAAATTAATTAGATTGTTTTTCATATTGGAATGGATCGAATTGAACGCTGAAAGTCAACAGGTTCTGTGTTGGGTCTGAAACAGATATGTTCGCGTGATCTACTTTCTATATTTTTTATATTTATGTAGATATTGCAGACAGCGTTTCTTCCGAGGCGTTATATGATTGCGATATTGTTTAGCGTAAACCAAATTATTTTCAAATATCTTCAAATGGGTATTCCGAATGTAGGACATGTAGGCGTATGCGAAGAATTTACCTATATTATCCAACTGTCGATTTGTTCAGGAGAACTTTGTTCTCTTAACATATCGACAATGTATCAAGCCAGAATACGCGAGAATTGTATGGAGAGGTCTACTTTTTTCATGGATTTTCCAACTTTGAAGTCAAAAAACACCAACTTAGAGGCTTCGCAGCATATATGTTCCATACACGGATTTACTCAGAATTCGGAGTAGAACATTTCGTGTGTCTGTGTGTGTGTGTGTCTGTGTGTCTGTGTGTGTGTCTGTGTGTCTGTGTGTGTGTGTGTGTCTGTGTGTCCGTCCCCCCCTTATAACTTTTGATCCGCTCAATTTACAGAGCCTAAAATTTCAAAATATATAAACAGTTACAGGCCTACAAAACTTTTATACTCGGAATTTTGAATTTTTGTTTCAGTCAGGGGTTATCAACTTTTGAATTTTTATTTTATTTTTCCATATATCTCAGAAACCATAAACGGTAGAACGCTGAAAATTGGTACAAACATAGACAAATACAAAATCTCAAATTAGTTTTTTCAAAAAAATTCCAGGGTTTCTCAAACATTTTTTATTAAGAAAAATATTTTTTTTATGATAAATTTATGAGTTTAACTGCCTATATTTCCAAAACTTTTACAATTATCGAAAAAAGCCGAAACACCCCAACTAGATAATTTAATTTTCTATAAAAAATATTAACATTGTAGTAGAAGATCTCAATTTTTTTTTAACAATTTTTTTAAAAATTGAATTTAGTGACGACATCGCTTCATACATTTTGTATGGCAGTCGCCTATACACAATATGTAAGAAGACTTAATAGTTTGTTACTTCATCTCCAAACATACATACATACCATCATGCAATTTGCATATTCTGGGTAGGAAAAAGAATCTTCTTCCATACTATCCTATCTTGACATACATTCCTACATATGTTGTATAGAAAACAAAATATCTGAAAATATTCAATAATTTGTATCTATGGGTTTATAGTTTGGTACATATTCTTCAACTATACATACTATCGCTATCGACAGTTGGATCTCATGTGTTACATGCAACTAGTTTTAATAATATGAATTCGCTGCGGGCGAGCGGATTTTTTTTTTGAAAGCAACATATTATTTCACTTACATCAATTTCAGTACAACTCTCCTATATTACATATATTGCCCCATTGAATGTAAACGTAGAATTTCGTAGTGGTGAGCAACGCTTGATATAGTCTTGTTGATGGTTTAACATTATATTCATAACAAATTTGGCCTCCGTGGTCGTAACTACATATCTGACTACTGAACCAAAGTTTCTGGGTTCGATTCTTTGTGAAGAAATATTTTTCAATAACTAGTTGCACTTAATACATGAGATCCAACTGTTGATGGTGATAATTTGCATAATAGGCATGATGACTAATTTTGAAAAACTATCTCACGATGTTTTTACGCATTCACTGTTTTCAAATATATATACATTTCTACATAAAATAAAGGTTTAGTAGCAAAAATCGCCATTTTAAAATCAAATTTGACATTTACGCCAAAAAACGCTTGTAGTATCATGGCGGCTGCCGACCCTGACGGTGACGTCACGATATTGTAAACTGCATATCACTACTATATGTAATATATGTATTCTAGGACGATTTGTGTATTTATAATCAATTCAAAAGTGCATAAGTGTTGTGCGGTCCCTAAATGTACAAACACGACGAAAAAAACACCTACTGAGGTATATGTTTTTGTCCCACGCGAAAAAAAAGAGAAATAAGTGATTAAATTTCGCACGGCGAGACATAAGTGTATTTTATTAAGTACGCGTTTACAATGAAGTACAGTATTTGTTCCCCCACTTTTAGCTCTCAATAATATAATATTTACCATTATTTAGGCAATAAGCATATAAAGAACTTCATTAATGTCCAAACGTCAAAATAGGCCATCATACGTTTCCCGCGTATGTTTTTAGCTTATGAACACATAATGTAGAGAGAAGAAGGAGCATATTTTATCGATTTTCGAGATGTAAGTTGTATTTAAATTACAGATAAATAAAGTACTTATATGTACTTATTATTAAGTTTTTACGTTTCGAAATTCTGATGAACAAAAGTCTTTGTTCGACGCAAAGAAATATCCGACCATCAAAAGTTCCATTCTAGTTAAGAGTAGTTAAGACAGGCAGAAAAATAACTACTATGGCTGCTATTGCTAAAAATAACGATAGCAGATAAATATAGCTTGTTATTAACACAATACAAATAACGAGCGCTATGTAATAATTCGTATGCTGCTAAAATTGTAACGATGTTTTAAAACGCATGCTTCGCGTAATCGCCGTCGTTTCGCGAATCGCTTCATTGCATGAAAAAAATAAAGCTTGCTAGTTTAGTTTGGCAGTGACCAGCATCATAACATGTCGAACGTTCGTCAGCTCACCATCGCGTGACAAAATTGTAGAATACTAAAACTAAATTAGTTTACCATACGTTGCGAGCGTTCATTATTTATTTATTTATTCAATAAGAACTAAGTTACATACAAAATACAATAAACTTAGGCCCGATATTACAGTCGGCCCTCAACTCATTGAGTTTGTTAAACTCAAGATTAATGTTAAGGGGAGATTGAATCCATTTCCGTATTACAGTGCAATATAACATGTCAGTTACTAAATCTTCAATTATAGACATATTTCACTTTTTCTGTGGTTATTATCTGTCAAATTTAAATAACCTCAAATAATACGAAATACAAAACGGGACGCTACGACTTTAAATACCATTGTTTTATTATCCAACATGGTAAATTTATTTTATTTTATTTTTTATTTTTTCAAATTGAAGCTAACAATGTACAAAGAATAGTATATATGTATAAAAATATCAAATATAACAATTATCATCTCCGTACATCAATTATAAGCTTACAATACTATCATGATTTATTACAAAATACAGTCATATATACAAGATACAAAATCATATGTGTGTGTGAGGGTGTATATGTGTGAAGGTGTGTGTGTGTATGTGTGTGTATGTGTAAGTGTACATAAATTTAATTTTTTTCACCAAAATAATGCTTTTAAATGCCCATGTTCAATACGGCTGTCAGTTTGTTTTGTTGTGTGGCGCCACCGTCGATACAACTAACGCCTTTGGTGATACAACACTGAAACTACACACGTTGCCTAACGCCTCTAGTGATAGAAACTGAAACTACACGAAATGCCTAGCAAATGACAGTTGACTCACAGTTAAATACTTAATCTGCCAGAAACGTTGAGTTAAATATTTGTCGTTTAAGTGACATATTTGAGGGAAGATTAGGCCTAAACGGACACTGTAATACGCTATATTTTTGTGAAACTTGAGTTTAGCTCTTAAACTGACACTGTAATACCGGCCCATAGTATCCCCCGATAGGTAGGCGAGTATCTAGGTAAATTGAAACTATTTGCTTTGATGAATCCTTGTTCCATTGCTATTATATTGTTTTTTTTTAGTTTTAAGTACCTAATTAAAATATTAATATATCAAAAACACCAAAATAAACATTGTCCAGACCGACAATTAATGCGTATATTGTATTGAAGACTATCAGAAGAATTGACGCGACCATACTATGACGTCGTGCGCTCTGGTTGTTTTTTCTCATAAAATGGCGGACTAACACATTTTGTATTTTTATATTTATAATATTATTATTCACTCCTTTAAAATGAAAATAAGTACATTTTTTAAATCTTTATAACCTATTTTATTTTTTAAAATCATAATTTCAATGATTTTTTCTTACAGTCATCACACCTATTACATAACATTCAATTTTTTTTTTAATATATTAATCATAATATGTATATGAATCATAACAATTATCCCATATGTATATTAGATTCATCATAATACATTGTGTATTTCCATTTCAACCTCATGTATCACTGTACAACTCCCACAAACAATATAATAACATCATTTTATTTTATAATCAAGCAATGAAAGCCACCAAGTTATTTATTTCTGAAACGTTAAATATTCTCCACCACGTTACAATACTCGGTGCGTGTTATAACAGATGCGTCAACGATTCAATAGAGCGGATAGCGATATTATTTGGTTTATCGTCCCAAATAAACCAAATAAATCAATAAATAAAAATAGCATGTTAAAAATAAGCAGCATATTCCATATAGCTTGTTATGAAAAAAATAGCCATTTCGAACAACACTACAGTTGACAGTAACAAACACAATTGACAGTAACAATATGGTGACGTAATGCGCTCTGATTGGTGTTTCACATAAAATGGCGGACAAACATATTTTGTATTTTTATTTTAATAATATTAATATTATTCGCTCTTTTAAAATGAAAATAAATATATTTTTTCAAATCTTTATAACATATTTTATTTTATAAAATCATAATTTCAATGATTTTTTCTTACTGTCATCACGCCTATTGAAGAATACGTACCAAACTATAAACACTTAAACACAAATTAATAAATATTTAAAGATATTTTGTTTTCTATATAAAAAATGTAGGTATATATTATGACAATATATGATAGTTTGGAGTACTGCTTCTAGGTCAAATACCCAGAATATGAAAACAGCATGATGTTTATTTGTAGATTAAGTAGGTATTAAACTATTGAGTAAGATATTGTGTAGTGTTTACTGCCTTACAAATTGTATGAAACGATTTTTTAAAAAAGTTTGAGATATACTGCTACAATGTTCACTTTTTTGTAGCAAATTAAATTATTTAGTTGCGGTGTTTCGGCTGTTTTCGATATTTAAAAAAAAATGGAAATATAGGCAATAAATCACATAAATTTATCGAAAAAAAAAATGTTTGAGAAACTCTGGAATTTTTTCTGAAAAAACAATTTCGAGATTTTGTATTTGGGTTCTAACTTATATGGTATTTGAGTTATATGGATAAATAAAGTAAAAATTCAAAAGTGTATAACCGCTGACTGTAACAAAATTTGAAATTCTTAGTACAAAATTTTGCAGGCCTGTAACTGTACATATTTTGAAAATTTGGGCTCTGTGAATTGAGTGGATCAAAAGTTATAAAGGGGGGACGGACACAAAGACACACTAAATGTTCTATTCCGAATTCTGAGTAAATCCATATGCTGCGAAGCCTCTTAGTTGGTGTCTTTTGACTTCAAAAACCGTGAAAAACATAGACCCAGCATACAAATCTCGCGTATTTCGGCTTGATATTTTGTCAAAAATTTGTAAAAACAAATACTTGTAGCCTTCATTTTAATTTATAATTAAATGTAAAATAACAATTTTTGTATATCAGAAATTTTTGTGAATTTTCTTAGAATGATCACATATATTCTGTTAAATTACAGAAAAATAAATCTCAGAGGTTAGGTTAGGTTAGGTTAGGTTAGGTTAGGTTAGGTTAGGTTAGGTTAGGTTAGGTAAAATAGGTACCTTTACCGATTTTTGAATTCGTAGGTATAATTGTGCCTACAATCATAATATATTCTCGTTATCTGGATTCAACAAAAATCATAAAGCGAACACCATTATATCACAAAGTATAATGATGTTCGCTATTTCGTTAAAAAAATATAACATACATACATACATACATACCATCACGCCATGTCCCTTGCGGGGTAGGCAGAGAGAACCGAACGCCACATCTTTCTATTCTGGCACGCATCCCTCGCCTCATCCACATTCATGCATCATGAATGCATCCAAAAAATATAATACGTTAAAAATTTTGAGTAAATCACTATTGAATATTAAACGTAAATTATTATCCTTACATAAATTTGTATTAATCATTACAAAAATACGGCAAACGCATAGAAGATATATATGTAAACTTGTTACCTGATCAAAACTTATTTCTATTGCTTTATAACAATGGATACATTTTGTCTTTGTCGCTTTAGACAAAGTTTCGCTCGAAATACGAGTACCTTGGTACAATCACAATAATATGTGCACAATTGTTGAATATCAAAATGAATTTTCTACATGATGATGTATATTTTCATATTTTATTTATCAGATCCAAAGGTGTACCTCAAGGGTCTCATGTAGAACGAATGATTGAATATTCATGTATTTATTAATTATTTACTATCCATAATTTAACCAACGATGATTACACTTTTTGCCAATAAAGTTATAATCATTCGTATTTTAAATGTTTATTGTAAATTCAATTGTAATGTTACAAAGGTAGATTCTTAGCGAATTGGATCGTATCGGAATCGGATTTGCAGTACATAGTAATGCCGCGGTGCCATTGTGCTAGCTAACGGTGGAGGGTCTGTACTTGGAAGAACACACTTTAACTCTAAATAGCATTTTCAAAAAGAAAATATTCAAATACATGTTAGAAAGTGAAAAACAAGTTTTATCAAGTCGTGTCCTTTACCAGGAAGACATAGATAACAAGCGCAACTCAGATCTATTTTCAGAAACATTTATCGCCTCATTCATATCCATGTACACTGTATAGTTTCATGCTCGTTAAATTGTCTGGGCTTACCTATATGATTTTTTTCTCAAAATAACATTCAAATGGTCATACCAACCTTTTCTTGGATGACAAATATACCATTCACGTCAAGATATGTTACTTAATCTAATCATAAATTTGTAAATCTGTATCATTGGCCTATTATAAATGAAAGATCACACAGGACGAGTAATACAAATTCAAACATATCACCGCATGGTTTCGAGTCTAGTAGGTTCGACATTATTCGATTCTTTTTTCGGACGGTCTTGATTTGAATATTGTCTCTTTTCCATCACTAGAGTACTGTAGTTAAACAGGGCTCAACGGTTTTTATATTACCTTCACGGGGAACCTTCGAGAGTATTAACTCATTGTAATTAATTGGATTCGGCTGGGATTAAATTACCCATATCCACCTATAGCATTAATAAAACACCGAAATAAATAGTTGGACTTCACAGCCTGCTGTCAAATATAACAATTACATACTGTATGTACCGATACATTATCAGTAGGTTTAACTATAGACTTTTCAAATATGCCATCATTCTGAGTTAATTCAATTGCATTTTATTTCAAAATATGTGCAGATTTATTATTGAATAATTAAATTGAAAAAGAAAATAATAAAATACCATTTTGTCATACGGATGATTTTTTCACCCTCTTCTTTAACTTCACTTGTCTGTCTGTATGTACTGGAATTCGGCAATCGATTTTCAGCTAACTTCCTGACCAGTCAGAGCTCTGAATCTTTCAGATTTTGTGCATGTTAAAACTGCATGATTTATATAATTTTACAAACCGTTCCCTCCACAGGCAGATTATCAACATTTTCATCATTTTTACGTATTACTTAGATAGTGTATTTTTACGTAATGAATCATCTCACTAATAGTATCAATTTCGAATGTTTGGATGTTTAGATGTTTGTTATTCACGCGAAAACAGATGAAATTTGGCATTAAGAAATGTGTAACAGTATTTCGCAGTCTTCTATAATATTCTCCAAACATCTTGAATAAGATTCCGGTTGCGCAGAGCGCAAAATTGTGTCTTTTTGATTCGTTGGTTTACGTGCAAATCGCCCCCCATCTCGACTAAAAGTTCTAGTTATTTGGCGACAACTATACCCCATTCCATATGGAACGTTTCTAGTTCTATTCATCCCCGGAACGGCTGCTCACCGGACAAAACAAGGAACTAGAATCAAGCATATTTCATAGCACTACCCCTAGAAATATATATCCTAGAAAAGACTATGGGCTATATAATTTTTACATTAATTCTTATTTTCATTGAATAAAATTATAAAAGCATGCGATCGCCAAGCCGAAAAAAAATTATGTATTTGCATTTTCTATGAAAAATTATTGCCAACATCCAAATGTCAGCTGTGTCGGCAATCCGATTTGTGTGCCTCTATGGTGTTTTTTGTGAAACATGTAATTTTGTTTGAATTTTACCAGTAAGTATAAGTACTGATCCTCTTCATAGTATAAGAGTATATCATTAAGGGACTCTAATAGTAATCAGTTCTAAGGAAATACTAATGATATTAACTTAAGCCCGTCCACCATTATTAATATCATTTTTTATTTGACTCTCGCGTCTCATCCACACTGTATCACAAGTTAGTAGATAGTTGATTCCATTGTTATTTCAATGAAATGTTGGTTTATCATTATTTAATTTTCGTATATTTATATATCTTTCAACTTCCATATGCACTGGTGGCTTCAACCATACCATCGTGACACTCGCTTTTCCATAAAAATGAAGATACGCTACAACCATTAATCATTTCTATACACCCTGACACGCCTTTAAGCATTATTCAACCATTTTATCACAAGATTTGGGGATTGGAATATATATACTCCTATGTATGTAGGTATGTAGGCCTACCCTAGCTCTTAGGCGATAATACTAAATTTTTTCACTACATAGGTACATTCCTACATATTATAGATAATCAAATTTAATATAATAAAAACGTTTTTATTGCTCCATAACATTTTATATTCGGGATTAGAATGTGGGATGTAAGAATTTATTATTTGACGGGTGATTTACAAAGACAGAGAAAATTCATAATCATTTTATTTATTGCGATTCAAGTTGTTTTATGCCACGAGTGAGTTTTGTGATACACCGGTTCTTCGTTAGGACTGTGGACAACTGACTATCTACATATAGTAGCGAAACGGTGTTTAAGGGAAGTTCAAATAAATAGTACATACCTACTAATAAGCAAACAATTTATTAAAATTTGGTAATTTTTTCACCGATAAAATTGATTTTTTTTAATATATACCTACTCACATACTTTTAAATCATATTATTTACGACACTTTTTTGGTAAATTACCAAGTATGACCTGGAAATTGATCGGCACTTAAGGCCGCACAGACACTGATAATTTTTAGCGAGTTGTACTCCACTTATCGTACTGAAGTAGAAGCTGTGGGGTTTGTCCCGCCATGCGTTTTCTACGACTTGACTAGCGCGAAACAGCAACGATGTAAGCGACAGAATGAATTATACTTATTTAAACCAAGACAACAATTTATTTAAAAAAAAACTATGAGTCAAAGTGTTGACATCATATTTTACAATAGTTTGACCAAATTAAAATTAAATTACTAGGGAATTCTGCTTTCGAAATTCTTTGTTTTATCGAGAGAATTTTCAAATATCACGATTCTAGATCTCTCAATATGTAGAAAATACTATATTTTATTCCTGTCTTGAGTTTTAAGGTGACGGGATAGGCTCCAAGGTACTTTTTGGAAGCTCATTTCGCCTTACTCTTAAAAGTTACGTCTTCAACAAAAATATATATTATTTGTCTATACATTGGCCCGATACACTTTTATTTATTTTGTGTACTTTGTTCATAGTTTTTTTTTTAATAGTACCTGTTTTCTCAGATTTTTTATCCATAACTCAAAACTTATAAGGCTTAGAATCATGAATGTTTCTTTAAATGATAAATATTTTATAAATCTAAACATTCGCTCGATACGTTTTCACACAATGCTCTCACTTTTTTGTAAAATCAAATAAACCATAGTATTTTATGTAACGCTCAATTCAAATTCACTAACTTGGGCGCACACGATTGTAATCTTTAAGGACGTACATTCTCATACAATAGTTTCAAATTTTGCATTTGACTCGTCTGCATTGCCTTACCCTGCCCCTTAAGACGATGATGTCAGTATTGGCTGAGTAAATCAGGAAACGCCAATACAACTCGCTAATACAACTATATATTTATTTAAAAAAAATCCTTGTTTTATTTCAATTTTAACAGAACATAAATATATTATGTCTTGGATTTTTGAAACATGACCGAAATAATGTTCATTTGCAATGTTGCCAATATGATCTTAAATTAGATAATTTAAAATAAAATTATTTAAAATATACTTAAATTATGTAATTTAAAATAAAATTATATAATTCAAATATGGTTAAAATAAGGCATTCACAAAGCAAAACTATTATCCCATTTTCAACGAAAATAAATGTAGAAGTGGTGAAAATGTGTGGTTGTGATTTTAATCAATTATAAAATTTATTTACTCACGAAAAGAAATGTTGATTTCTATTTGCTCATCCTTAGCTTTTATTACAGATGGTTGAGGGGACAGCTCTCCTAACTGCGCCCCTCCACTTCGTTCTATCCTGAGCATCATCCTCAGAAACATTACATGGCCGCATATCATCCGCCCCCAGAACCTTCCATCGTCTTTTGGCACAAGCTTTGGGTCTTTTTCCGGATATTCGAGAGTCCAGTGCAGTGTTATATATGTGTTCTGGCGATTTTTCGGATACATCCGGACCGTAGAATATCCAAAATTAAAATGATTTATGCATAATTTAAAGATAACAAATGATATTAATTTTATTGCATTCGAAAACGTCAGTGTATTTATTTAGAGCTAATAAAACGAGACAGTGCCCAAATTTACTAAGTAAGACAGATATAATATATGATTCGAATTCTCCTTGTATCTCTTAGTTCATGAAGATCATAGAGATGTTGGAAAAAAGTTGACAGTGACGGATGAAGCGATCTTGCAATGAAAGGAGATAGGTAGATATCTAAATTTGACTTGACAGATGTGAAATATGTTGGATGCAGTATTGCTGTATGAAGCATATTTGAATACTATCAAAAGCTTCTATAGAGAGGATAAGATTTAAATCCAATTTCGATCGAGAGAGAATTTTCAGCATTAATATGTAAATCAATATTTGGAGGAAATATGACGTATTTCGAAAATTTGTGTCAGGGGAAATAAAATAAAATAAAAGTCTTCCTTCTATGATTTTACTTAATAAACAGTGCTGTATTGTTGATACTTTTGCAAGAAATTTATGGCAGCACTTACTAGTTGCAATTTGACTTAAATCCAAGGATTATGCAGTTTTTTTCTATGACTACAAAAAATACAAAAATACAACGAAAATTTTAGACTGTCAATTATAGTAGTCTAATATGTATGTATTACAATATATTTTATTACATTTTAGCAATTTTGAAAACAGGATGGAAAGGGAGAAAGTTAGGGAGGGGAGTGGAGGGGGAGCATCACCCACTGGAACCTCTTATTACAATTTATACCCAACGTGTCTCAATGTTTGAATAATACTGAATTAAATTAAATTAAAGGGATACAATCAAAAAGGTAAAGATGCGCATAACAAAATAGAGCACAGATTAAATATCCGACAAATTCACAAATCTTTATTAAATAATTCTCAAACGATTTATGTTGTGTTGTGTATGAATTTAGCATATTATATTTTTTTTCTAGATGATTCTATATAAAGGAGAGACTGAATTAAAGACAAGTTGCAAAAAAGTGAGAAAGGCCCTTAGCTTTTATTTGTCTTAATTTAAGGGGGGGGGGACTGCTGCCAACGTACCTATTTTTCAATTTGATATAACATCATTATTTCTTATCAAATCGTTTTGAAAAAAATCATTTAGATAGTTTGGGTATTAATAAAGAAAAATATATCTTTACTTTTTGATAATGTTCTGTATAAATTCTTGTAGAAAAATAATGGCATACCCCGATTTTCAACGTTTATCTTATATTTTTAATAAAATATAAGGCGTAGTTCAACATATTTTTTTTAAATAAAGAAGACAATAATATCTATAAAAATATGATGTGACGTTGCATTAATGCTTCAGGTTTAGTAAATAAACCTAAAAAAAACATTTATTTTCCATTCAGCGTCATTGCGAAATAAAAGTTTTTTTTGGTTTATTAACTTAACCTGATGCATTAATGCAACGTTACATCGTATTTTTCCAGATATTTTGATCGTCTTTAATTAATAAAAAAAAATATAATGCTCTATACCTTATAGTTTTTTAGAAATTTAAGATAAATGTCAAAAATCGGGGTATGCTTATTATTTTCCTACAAGAATATATACAGAATATAATTTAAAAGTTAAGGTATATTTTTATTTATTAATATCCAAACTAACTAGGTTATTTTTTTCAAAATTATTCGTTTTGTATTAATGATGCAAATTCAAATTGAAAAAATAGGTACACTGGTAGCAGTCACCCTCATAAAGCCAGAGCAAAACAAATATTTGAATATCTCCTAGTTAAAACCTAAAGTGTACTTAATTTCTATCGGTGTTTTATTTTTCCTGTTTTTATACCTATTCGATTTGCTATTTTGAGACTATTTTATTATTTTGGACTGGTATCAATTTTCAAACTCGAAAATTCCAATCTCAGTAAGAAAATAATTTTATTGGAGTTGTCAATTATTGTATTTTTTTTTCATTTTTCAATAAATGTGTAGGTACGTGTATATTTAAAACAATATGCGTATTAATCCGTATTGATTCTTCTTAATAAAGCTATACATCAATAATTATTATTGTTTTGTACTTGCGATTAGTATTATGTTCTTTCCTATCTTCACCACATAATTATCAATATATTTATTTTATCGCGGTACATAAACCAACAGTTTTTAATTAAAGAAAGACATATTGATATAATGAAAGTGTAAAACAGAAAAACCAATAACTGTTTTACATGTATAAAAATTCGAAAATTAATGGGGTTTAATGACATCTATATTTTTTTAGACAAACATCAATAGAGACAAGTAAGAATATTATAGAAGCACCAGGAACTCAAGGCTCCTACAGGGCTTACGACCTATCATCGGCTGGTTTAAGTGTATCACTTTTGAGTTCCTTTGTCAGCAATTTTGTTTGAAAGTTCTATATATTTGAATGAGTAACAGATCACCTGAAATAATAGGACATTATTACTATTGAGATCTATGAAGTAACGAAGAAACCTTTTTGTAATGCCATATATTGAGGAATTCGTTTATTTCTAAACAATGAAAGCAACAGTCCAGCCCGCACAGATGTCACTTCGTCTCTATATTGAGATGTTAAAAAAATTGTCAAAAAATATTATTTCACTCCCGACAGGGAAAAAATCCAATGTTTGTGTAAATGCAATTATTTTTTTTTATTCAAATACTAAAGAAAAAAAAACACATTACAAGTATACACATATGTTATTATATATACTCATTCATACACACAAATATATATACACCATTGTGTTCAAAAAATGTGTTGTAATTTATAATTGTATGTATATGACGAGTTATATATTGGTTCTTTTAAAGGTTTATAAATATCAAGGAATAATTTTGATCCTTAAACATTTTTGGTCACAGAATAGTAGATTAAATTAACAATACTTTCGTTTAGATATATAAATAATATTAATGATATATTAATAATGCTTATACAAATATATTTTTTTCTACATCTACCTAGATAGCTTTTTTGATTTTCAAAAGATTTCACCAAACATTTAATATCTAATTTAAACAACTAATACTATTGTGTTATTAACATACATGTAATTAACATCTTAAACTTCAAAATATAACAATAAAAGAATTTTTGTATACTAGAATTGCTCATGACTTAATTTTATTGCTATAAACATTGAGAAGAGAAATATAAATTACTGGAGTGCAACTTTGATTAAATATCTAAATAAAAAAAGGTATATTTTAAATTAATAATAATCGAAAGAAGAGGAGTTGGAAGTGATAAGAGGAGAGAAGCAAGAATAGGTTCAAAAGGATTAAAGTTGAATTAAAGATTTCTATTGAGTCATTATTAGTCAAAAATGAGTCTGTTGTACTAAGGGTTTACCAGTTGTAAATTTCAAACGAAGAACACATAGCACTAATAAGGAGGCCTTTTCTTTGAAAAGATGGAAAATATTCAAAAAAATAAACTAACCACACAGATGACAGAAAACAGAAACCACACAGAAGACAGAAAACCGATAGGAGCATTTTTGTCATCTGGAAATGACTTTTTAGTCTTTTAAAGTTTTTTCACAAGGTTCTGAATAACATAGTTACATAATATACATAGTCACTTAAACTATAAATAATAATACAAGTTTTGTTTTAATTCACTTTATTTTAATCAGACAAGATTTGCTCATGTGACAGTGAAAGCACCAGCTAGCGAGGAGAGCGACAAACTACAAGCGAAATTGGTTGGCACCAGCATGCACCGGCCAAAATGAGGACATACAGTATAGGTAAGAGAGATCAGGAGGACAATTTATAGAAAAGGAGGTCATGTTCTTCTTTATGATACCATCTGGCTACCCTAGTTGTAATTATCACATTTTCTTAGGATGAATTCATTATTGCCTAGGTTTGTTTGTTTAAGTAGGCGGAAACCTAGTTCAATATTTTTGTCGAAAAATATACCTACCTACTAGTAAAAACAGTATGTTGTTTCGTTGTTTCCTTTTACGTTGTTGGAGAAGGTTGATAGAACCGAACGCCACCTCCTCAGTCATAAAATATTTGCTTCATTTACGTTCATGTATTGCCTAATATTGTGCATTATTAAAACTATTTTTTAATGAAAAGATAATCAATAATTTCAAAATAAACGAAGAAAAAAATGTCACTCCATTATCTAACAAATTTTTTTCTGAGAATCATGTACGTTTAACGATGGCTTAATATCCCATCAGCTACATAGTGCACACGAAAATTAAATTATTTTTCAAATTGACAACTTAAGTTTGTTTGTGGGGATCGTTAGACCATCATGGTAGGTGTTGATGTGGAACGAGATGAAGGTGAATTAATGGAAAATAAATGAAAAATATGTCAGATCTAGGGGAACCTTATGATAATACATTCAGCTTTAGAGATATAAGCGTTTCTGGATCTCGGAAATTTCTTGAATTTTCAAGATTAAAGAACGAAGGAATATTTAATAAATAAATAATATAAAGATTAACAAAATGTAAAAATCATATAATTGAATGGTTGGCCAAGGAAAAGTTGACACGATTACATAAGTTGAATTTTGAGAGACAGAATTTCAGAAATAAGAATTATAATGATTCCGAGGTCGCAAGTTCGAATATCGCCTCGACCTTTTTACATAGTTAACAATCATTTTTGCTTTATTTAGGAAATGTATGACCATGGTACGACATGGGTAGCGTCATTATCAGAAGATGATGAGGATGTTTTTATGCTATGTATATTACACTTATTATAAGGCCAAGTTCATTCTATAATAATTCAAAAAGATGAAATGAAGGGTGTGTATGAAAAATCAATCAGCTATACAAATGTAATATGATTATTTTCTCCCCCCCCCTCCCCACCACCCGTTCTGCTAATGGGGACTAATAACGGCCCCTTGCAAAGCTCTGAAAGAACACATGAGAACATAAGAAGAGTCCGGAAAACTCTTCAACCTTGTATATACTGCATTTATTATGTGGAAACATTTGACTCACCGTTCAATGATAGTGAAGATAAAAGTGCACCGTATTTAAGCCAGAAAGTCTTGAAAACCCTTAATTTGTTCTTTGTGACTACAAGGTCCGCATGTCCAATGGGTCCAAAGAAATTCCCTCGGATATCGTTCTAGAGTTCTCGTCGGAGATCAGACAATCCACGAATAAGAATATGTTTATTTAGTAAACAAATATGATTTGAATATATAAAAGTCATCGAATATTTTTATTATTGTATATGCGCAAACATTGGATTTTTTTTTCTCCTGTCAGGAGTCAAAGGTATTTAAAAGGTAACTTCGTCTCTATTGAGATAATTAAAAATCTGTAAAAAAATATAAAAGTCAATTTAGCTCACATTTTGGGATGTATAGAGGACGAAATATTTATCCAATGACCATAATATATAATATTGAATATGAAACTAGATTTGTTCTGTAGCGAGTCGAGAGCATGTGAAGTATGCAGGATAAATTAAAGGACGAAATTATACTTCGTGAAACCACGCGGTAGATTATGGCGTACCTACCTCATGTGGTGCGGACGGGACGAATCACTTCGCGTAGCGTCGTCGATCGAAATGGGCTGAGGTCCCTCGTGTTCCCTCTCGGCTATGCCTTCCTCGCGTCGCCTATGTCACACGGCACCAATCTTATATAGTTCGCTTATTGGTCCGAATGAGTCACGTGATCTTGCCTAGCGACTGACTCACTTTGTGGTTGAAAATCGAACTGATTTTCCCGCCACAGTTCTATACTAAATTTAATTTAAAAAAGAATATGTGAATTGCACAAAAATGACTCACTTTTCAAAGATTTCTTAACGTTGAAACAAAGAATAAAAAAATATTTCATGTCAGTCTGTAAAAAGCAAAGACCTTATTACATTATTATAAGGTCTTTGGTAAATAGGTAAAATTCATACTGGCAATGTCAAACACAATATCAAATGCAGTTTTATACAGCAAATAAATTCATACATAATATATATTATATTCTATAGTGAACGGTACTAAATCGATTACACTAAGATTGTTTTCAATACAAAATTGTTTTATTTTATCAAAATATTAAATGAATTAAGCATCGTTATTAATAAAACACAAATTCTGTAGTTAGTTGGCCGGGAAATTAGTTTAAATTCTAGTATGGACAAACAGGTGAAGTTATATAAAAGTATTAGAAAAAAATATTTTTTTTGTGTTACACACTTAATTTAAGTGTGTAACACAAAAAAAAATATTTTTGCTAATATTTTAAATATGGCACACAAATTAAGTTTTCATAATAATTATAAAAGTATTATATAAAAGTTTTTGCAAAATATTACCTCTCTACTTTTCAATAGTCAAGAGCAAAAAATATTCCGTTAAGTGTTTCCAGTGAATATTTACTTGGTGCATATTTTACTGGAGACATTCCTCACAAAGAGATCCGATGCACGAGAAAATTTTATAACATTCGCATTATTGATGTATCAATATTCTGGATACCGTTCTCCAACATTTCAATATTCCATCTACATGTAATATTTCAATATTCCTATATTCAATCATTTTTCAGTCTACTCTAAAGCAGTCTCTTTTGATTTATACGACATCTTGGATGGTGAATGGGAAGGTTCATCTTGTTCCAGAGACAACGCATCGCTGCAATACTTCGTGAAGAAATATGACCGTACGACTATGTTGTTTGTCATAGAGAGTAAAATTGGACAAGTACCAGATCCTGTCGATTTCACTTAAGTAAGAAATAAGTAATATCATTAAGTTTTTTTCGTCATGTTTTATTTATTTTTATTTTATTTGTTCGGGAAATTTACAGTATAATAACATCTTTAGTATGTACTATGCAAAAAATAACTAAAACCAATTTAAAATTTTCACACTTTTAACAATACATTTTAACTGGTGTGCTTACATAATAATAATAAAATTCTTTTATTATGCAAAATAAATCACATAATGTGGCGGACTTATTGCCCGTAGGCAATTTCTACTAGTCAACCACTCTGATAAATACAATATTACAAGCAAGTACAAAAATACATATAACAAAAAATAAAATTTAATAGGTATAGGTACATGAGAAATAAAAAGTAAATAATACAAAAATGCAAAATATTATATAAAAAACATAAATCAAAATAATAATGATAATGTCCAAAAATAGGAAAAGGATGGGTTGGGAAGGTTAAACTATGAGAAAGAAACATATTTATATGAGTGTGTATGTTATTTAAATGCTTTATTAAAAATGATTTAATTCAAATCAATCCATTTATTTTTGATAATTTATTCACAGCTCAATAGAGACGAAGGCACCTACAGAGCTTACGACCTGTCATCGACTGGTCTAAGTGATCACTTTATGCGCTTGCGCAACGTTCACCAATTATGTCCTCTTATTGAGTTCCTATCAATGCAATTTTGAACGTTCTATATATTTTAATAATGAGATACAGGTCGTTTGAACGTAAGCCCTGTGTGTGCCTTGAGTTCTTGGTTCTTCTAAAATATTCCAACATCATCTCTGTTGAGATGCTACTGTCAATAAAAAAAAATTAAAACGTAATTAATAATTGTAACTTAATCAGCCCACCTTTGATTTCATGTTACATGTACTCACTGCTGGTAACAAAACAATATGAATATGAATGAATGTATGAATGTATGAATTACCTAAAATATGCCAAATCCCATGTGGGATTTTTGGCATCAGCACTCTTTCTCAATCACTGACTCCCAACATGGAAAAATTTAATCATTGCGTATATGTAACTTTAAAAAAAAATTAATCAACATTAAATACGTATTATTTATTCAACTGTAAAGTTTAAGCCATTAGTGAAATATTTTTTTTAAATAAAAAAAAACAATAATTCTAGAATATTTTTCCACGCTAGTTGTATAAAAATGTGTTTTTCTTAAAATTCTGTCTCATATATTGAGACACATTTTTAAATTTTTGAACAATGTTATCGTGAAGAGTTGAATTTTTCAGTTTTTATGCATATATATTTAGAGAAATTTAAAAGCATTAAAGTAAATTAAAGACTTTCTATTCTGTATCATTTGTATGAGTTGTATTTTTGTACATAATATACCAACTTTTGTAGAGGAAATACTTTATTTTACATTACTTGTCGGGCAGCTAACAGGAACCATGTCAAATATTAATTTAACACGCACCCAATAACAAGTTGGCAGAATCTGGAGACATGATCATCATCATCTCATAGATCCAGACTGAGCCACGAAGGCTGACAAGATTGTGGTTAGCCACAACTCTCTCGTTTCAATATTTAAACACTCATTAGAAATATATTTTTGTTTTGTTTATTGTATTGTATAATTTTTTTGCTTAAATCAAAGGTTATGAATGAACACTTATTCGATCATTTTGATATTTTAAACTCGATAGCATTTTTGGCACTTCGTATAGTAGGTAGTATATTTTCCAACCCTTTTCATTCCTATCCCCACGGGGTCCGGAAAATATTAAAATATTTCGCTCCGACCTCCGACCACTCTGTAAACGACAAAAGAATGTCAAATAAATTCAATTAGGAATATACAAAGGGATCAGACTTGATTCAGCTTTTATACAGACAACACATATTTACATCGAATTTTTTACACGTCGACATTTTTTCCTTTCAAATTTAGGCCACTTCCTGATACGAAGAACTCAGTTGTGAAAAATCAATGTGCCATGCTTTATTTAGAATCTCGAAGCTAAATAATCGAGTACAACATACCTACATTCTGTCAATTATTTATTGGGGTACGTTTCTTGATCGATTCCAATTTTAATCTATTTTATTTAAGTAATTTTAAGGTTTTGTTAACACAGTGGAAGTTCATGATTATAAATTGTAAAAGCAATTATTCAATGAAACACAGTAAAATTCCACTATGGCCCGAGATATCATTTGGCCCTTAAATCGTTGGATTTAGTAATCCAAGTTAAAAGTTTAGGGAAGATTAAATTTCAATCGCGTATTTCAGTGCAAAATGAAACGTCAGTTACGTAATCTTCAACTATAGATATATTTTACGTTTTTTATGGTTATTGTCTGTCTGTCTATTGTCTGCGCATCTGTCAAATTGAGAATAACCTTAAATGATACGTGACGCGAAGTTGTGACTAAATATTATTTTATTATTATAACAACACATTATTTTATTTGTTTCATTACACAGCATGTTACTTTTTCAATTTTTTATAACGATCGATGTTTTTTTTCATTAAAATCAATCATTGTAGTGACAAAATGACATTGAATATGTACTACGTACATATAATTCAATGCAAAATGTATGTATATTTTACATATGGATATGGAACTAAGTGATAATGGTAAAATAATGAAGAAAATTTAAGAATACACATTATATATATAGAAACAGGATGGATCAATTTAAAAAGTGGGATGAAAAAACATCGGAAAAATAATGTTTTAAAATGCGTGCCTGACGTTTCATTATGGCTGACAGTTTATTTCGTTTGTTGTCAGGCAATAAATACATTGTAATTATGTAGGTATGTTAAAAAGAAATAAATAAAAAATACATGAACCACTTCTATATCAAGTCTTTTATTTTAACAACAAAAATAAGTCATGATTATAATTATTATGCATAGTTATTTGTAGTATAAAATGAAATAAAACATTAAAGCGTGCGGCGATTAGTACGCCACCTGGCGAAAAAGACTAGAAACAATACTTAACTCAAGATTAAGACACGCGATCCGCCAGAAACGTTGAGTTAAATATTTGTCGTTTAGTGACGTATTTTAGGGAAGATTAGGTACTGAAATACGCAATATTTTTGTTAAACTTGAGTTAAACTTCTAAGGGCCGACTGAAATACCGGCCCTATGAGTATTTAATCGCGCGTGTTCATCACTCTCAGCTGACATCCTCGGAGGCACAATTTATACTGACTAAAAATCAAAACATAAATGCATTGGTTGAATGGGGGTGTATAAAAGCGAGAAGGTGATGGGGGAGGGTATAATATGTTTAACAGGGTATTTCCCACCCGGATATAAGGGCATTTCATATTCACAACATTTTTGGATGACATTCTTCAGTGTTTGTATGTGGTCATTTGTTCTATTGGATGGTAATTCGTCCAACTTGTTGGTGAGCCTGTTGTTTATTTTTTTAGAGTCGTATTACGGGAGTTATTTAAGAATAATGCAAGAAAAAGTTGAGGTCTCGTAAGCAGTATTTTCGCAGTACGAGACCTTACCTTTTTCTTACATTTTTCTAAAATAACTTTTGTAATACCACCCTAAGTAAATAACTTCTATAGGTTGGACAATATAACATTTACATCAGTCTATATTTCTACAGGAATTTATTCCTGGTTCTGTAAAGAGGACATCCAAGTCTACTTCCATTTATATATTATTCTGGTACCTATACTATCGAATATCCTGTTATAGATATACATTGAATTTTATTTTGCATTACTAATTCTTTATAAATTTGACAGAATACGATATAAAATTTGTCGATGTAATACACGGCCAACCTATCTTGCGACCATGTAAAAGAAAAAGAAAATAAATTTAATTAGGATTCGAATATTTTTATTATTACATATGCGCAAACATTGGATTTTTTTTCCCTGTCGGGTGTCAAAGATATTTTTTAACAGATTTTTAATTATCTCAATAGAGACGAAGTTGGAAGTTGAATATTGCAAGCGCATAAAGTGATCACGTAAACCAGCCGATGACAGGTCGTAAGCCCTGTAGGTGCCTTGATTTCCCGGTTCTCCTACAGTAAATATTCCAACTTCGTCTCTATTGAGATAATTAAAAATATGTTAATTAGGATTATTAAACCGACTCAAAACCAAGGGTTAAACTTGTACTGCTAACTACAAAGCAGAGATTAGTGTTGTTTTAAATGCAAATTCTAGTATTAGTTTAACACAGGGATTTGAATTTGAAATGCCTTAGTAAAAGGAAATGTGTGAAAATTGAATGGATGCAACCTTGTATACTATAAAATACAAAACTTCCCATCATATTCTCTGGTCTTTGTAGTTGCTGTACAAAGCATTTTCCTGTCTTCTGTGTAGTTTGAGAATATTAGATTTTTGGACGAACAATACCTACACATATGAATGTTCGTATAAAGCTTTAGTCTTTTGCAGGCTAGCTTCTACTATAATTCTTACTTCTGGATATAATTAAAACATACAATTAGATCATACATTACAGTCAATTGGGAGCGAGTATATTTCTTTCAGATTTGATCAAATAATGGACAAAGTTTGCATTAATAAAATAATGAAGATACAAAAAGGATTGTATTTTTGTGTAAGTGTTTATATGAGTACTTATGTAAATCGAAATTATATGTACGAGAATATTTGTTTTTTCTATAAACACCTGTTGATTAGTCAAATTAGAAAGATTATCAAAACGTAGAATATATTATGTATTGATTTGATGTTCATACCAAATATATGACAAAGAATTTGCATTGAATATAATAGAAACTTAAGGTTTGAAACAAATTTTGAAATATTCAATAGACTTAAAAATACAATAATTAAGGGTATTAAATGCAAAAATATTTTTATGTACCTAGTAATAATGAAGTTATCACGTTTCTTATAAACGTAATCTTCTTTGTGTACTTAATGAAGTAAACTATAACACTCCCCATTATGTACTATTGATAACCTATTATGTATAGCACAAAACAAATAAGGAAATAATATGGTAAAATAAAAAATCAGGAAATTTTATCAAATATATTTACAAATAAATACGTATGTAATATACCATGAAAAAAAACTTTTGTCCTATATCCAGTGTATTGAAATTGTGGCGATTGGCCTCGTACAAGATATGGATGGATAGTTAATATTTGATTTGGGGTCTCGAGTCTAGTACTGGGGATGTAGAATTAGTTTCATGGAGGGTATTGGTGAAAGGGGGTGGGTTTGCTGTAGGAGGGGTGAGGAGCCGGGAAGTGAGGCAGAACCGGATATTACGATGGAATAAGTGTTCGGCCCAACTTGAAATTAAGTGAGGAACTTCACCTATACAATTTACTTCCGGCCTCCCCAGGCGAACCAGACACATCGTGTGCAAAATGTTTGCCGCTTTTGAAACACAAATAGAACAACTCTGGAAGCTTAGGTATTTACACTTGCAAAATTTCAGGAAAAAACTCAATCGTATAGAATCTATTAGAGTGGTATATAAGTTTTCTTTCATCAGCATTTTATTTTTAAAACTTTGCAGTTCTTTGATTAGCCATTGGTGAGAATATATTCACTAAGGAGAGATATAGATGGGTCGATGGCAGAGAGGTTAGCGCATTGGGTTAGTAATCCAGTGGTCGCGAGTTGGAATCCTGCCTTGACCGATTTCGTTCACCTATAGCACAAGCATATATGCTTATTTTAGGGAAGTAGGAATATGTATATGTACTTGTTAACAAGGATATATTCATTTAAAATAAAATATACCTACTTTTTTACGTTAATTTCTGAACAAGTATAAATAAATACACAAATAATAAACACTTCCTTGCACCCTACATAAGTGGTGAGGTAGTGGCTGTTTAAAGGAACATGACGCAGCCGAATATTTCCGAATTTTCATGAAGGGGCGAGCTTCGTCTTCTTAGGCTGCGTTCAGATAGAATACTCGACGTCGAGAATCGGAAGTACCTGAAGTTGCAGATTATGGCGTTTTTCACACCAATCTCACTGAACGCTTTCGAGCGACGGCGTTTATATCTAAACGCAGCATCGGGAATTTTAAATGTCAAATGTCATTTATCATATATGTGTCTATTCAGGTTATATTTTCATCGAAAGACAATGATCGAGCAGTAAAGTAAATGCTCTCTGACCTTTAATAGGAAAATTTTATATAGTATTTTTTTTGTAATAAACTATTTATGAATGCATATTATCATCAGATAATGTCAACTAACATAACAGACACCACAGAAAAAAAATAAGTTATCTATTTTTTATAACTGTTGATATGTCAAGAGAATGTATTTCTCTTAACATATCAACAAAGTATCAAGCCAAGATACGCGAGATTTGTATGCAGGGTCTATATTTTTCACAGTTTTTCCAACTTTGAAGTAAAAAACACCAAATAAGAGGCTTCGCAGCGTATATGTCACATACATGGATTTACTCAGAATTTGGAGAAGAACATTTAGTGTGTGTGTCCCTAACAAGTATAAATTTTAATTCGCTCAATGCACAGATCCTAGAATTTCAAAATATAGAAGTTATAAGCCTACAAAACTTTTATACTCAGAATTTCGAATTATTGCTTCAGTCAGGGGTTATCAATTTTTAGAGTTTCTCAAACATTTATTATTAAAAAAAAAACTGCCTAAATTTCCAAAGTTTTTAAAAATATCGAAAAAACCCATAACACCCCAACAATATAATTTAATTTTCTACAAAAAATATGAACATTGTAGTAGTAGGTACATCTCAATTTATATAAATGTTGAATTTAGTAACGACATCGTTCATACAATTTGCAAGACAGTATACACTACACAATATCTCACTCAATAGTTTGATAGCTACTTAATCTACAAACATACATCATGCTGTTTTCATATTCAGGGTAGGAAAAAAGGACTGACCTCCATACTATCCTATCTTGACATACATACCTAGGTACATGTGTTGTATAGAAAACCAACTATCTTAAAATATTAAATAATTTGTATTTATGGGTTTATAGTTTGGTACTTATTCTTCAACTATATATACTATCGCTATCGACAGTTGGATCTCATGTGTTACATGCAACTAGTATATAGAAATCAAAATATCTTAAAATATTTATTAATTAGTGTTTAAGTGTTTATAGTTTGGTACGTATTTTTCAATTATGCATACTATCGCCATCGATAGTTGGATCTCATGGGTTACATGCAACTAGTTTGAATAAAATTCACCTCTGCTGGGGATCAGACCCAGGATGTCCGTCCAGAGGTATTTATTATCTTGGGTATCATGAGTATGTAACAAAGTACAAAATAAGTTTCGTCGTGATTTTTTTTCCTCAAAACAATCTTCAATAAACTCATATTTATTTATTTATTCGTTTGGCCGCATATATCTCAAATCGAGTAAAAATATAAAATTTGCTATTCTTTGCGCAGAGCTGTTTTCTGCTTGTCAAATATGGATGTCGAGGTTCTTGATTTAATTTATTGCTTCGTCGGTGAGTGCAAAAAATTCTGTATTTTTAAGTTGTTAGTTGACTACAGCCACAGTATAAATATGTAATTTCGTCTATCATAATCGTCACAATCCGCAATTCAATTTTTGAATTATTCTTTATTACTAGTCAATCCAAGAAATGTTTTGAATAAATTTTGTTTTACTTAAACTATTTCTACCCAGACGATAATATTTTCATATTAATGAATCTGTTCACGTCAGAAATTATACAATTTCTCTTTTATTGATGAATATATTAAGGATTTATAAGTATACTGAGTAAATATATAGTTGTTGACGAATAATCATATGACATTCAGCTCTAGCAGAAGCGTCTCTCGTCTCCTGGGAACAAAATGATCGGAACATTTTTCTCGTCTTACTGCAATAAATTATTCATTTCTCTTCTCTCTGCTTTTTATCTTCCCCTAAAGACTACGCTGACATAATGATGTAATGGAATTCACGATCCATCAAGCTGAGCTAGTTGGAAATGTGAATTAAGCTGTCCTACTCTTTGTGACATAATAAGAATCACAATGTAAATAGTTAAAAGCGTTTATCCAACTGTCGATTTGTTCAGGAGAACTTTGTTCTCTTAACATATCGACAATGTTTCAAGCCAGGATACGCGAGAATTGTATGCAGAGGTCTACTTTTTTCACGGCTTTTCCAACTTTGAAGTCAAAAAACACCAACTTAGAGGCTTCGCAGCATATATGTTCCATACACGGATTTACTCAGAATTCGGAGTAGAACATTTCGTGTGTCTGTGTGTGTGTCTGTGTGTGTGTGTCTGTGTGTGTGTGTGTGTGTGTGTGTGTCTGTGTGTGTGTGTGTCCCCTTATAACTTTTGATCCGCTCAATTTACAGAGCCCAAAATTTCAGAATATATAAACAGTTATAGGCCTACAAAACTTTTATACTCAGAATTTCGTATTTTTCTTTTAGTCAGGGGTTATCAACTTTTGAATTTTTACTTTATTTTTCCATATATCTCAGAAACCATAAAAGCTAGAACGCTGAAAATTGGTAAAAATATAGACAAATACAAAATCTTAAATTTTTTATTAAGAAAAATATTTTTTTTACGATAAATTTATGAGTTTAACTGCCTATATTTTAATTTTTTTTTTAAATATCGAAAAAAGCCGAAACACCCCAACTAGATCATTTAATTTTCTATAAAAAACATTAACATTGTAGTAGAAGATCTCAATTTTTTTTTAACAATTTTTTTAAAAATTGAATTTAGTGACGACATCGCTTCATACATTTTGTATGGCAGTTGCCTATACACAATATGTAAGAAGACTTAATAGTTTGATACTTCATCTCCAAGCATACATACATACCATCATGCTATTTTCATATTCTGGGTAGGAAAAAAGGGTCTTTTTTATTTTATTTATTTATTTATAATAAACATGACATTTTACATACAGAGGTTTGACAACAGTAATAAAGGTACATATAAAAAAAAAAGATTAAATGCTATACATATTTCAGACAGAGACAATGGAAAGGTGCACATACACATCCAAACCATTGACACTCTCTTGCACTTTGCTGTCAATTAGCGAATTGCTCTCCAATATGCTAGGGATAATCCCTGTGTTATATTGGATGCAGTCTTTGGTTTTGTAAGTTAAACAACATTATTTTAAAGTGGATTCAGCACAATTGTTCATACACCTAGCATACATCCACAGGCACTCTCCATACTCGCGTAATATACTGGACCATAAACATACACACACACATCACACATACACACACACACATACAGTAAACAAAAAGCAAGTCATAATAAATGAGAAAAATGTTATTGTGGTGGATTTGATTCAATGATCCATAAGGTTATTTCCCTTTTGAACCTTTGGTAGTGATTGATATTTTTAATATAATCTGGGATGGTATTGTAAACACTGGGAGCTTGATATGAATAGTGTCGCTGAGCAAGGCTAGTGTTTGGATGAGGGATATGGTAATTTAAGTGAGATGACGTACGTGTAAATCTTGTTTGTTGTGTTCGTGTTTTATCGGTGTCTTTAAATGTGAAGTAGCAAACAAGGCATTTAGTGTAGAGTTGATGTAGAGTTAAGACTTTGAAGTTTTCAAAAAGGTTTCGAGTAGGGAATCTTATAGGGCGGGACAAAATAATTTTGATCACAAGTTTTTGACTCTTATAAACAGAATCTAATATCGAATTTGCACAGTTGCCCCAAATAAGAATGCCGTAAGTAATGATGGATTGACAGAGTGCGTAGTAAATAGTTTTGATAGTTTGATGGTCGACAATATTTCTTATGCTCCTGAAGATATATACTAACTGACGTGTTCTTTTAGTGACATGTTCTATATGTTTATCCCATCTAAGTGATGAGTCTATGGTTACTCCTAAACATTTGATAGAATCTGCTCTCTCCAGAGGTAAACAGTGACAAGGTACACCATTATGGCAGTCATGAATAGTTAATGTATGATTGGCCGATAGTAGAGGTCTATTTTTTATGCCAAAGGTAAGGTATTTGGTCTTTGTCACGTTAAGGGTCAAAAGGTTATACTGTAGCCAAGTTTTTACTTTGAGAACCTCCCTTTGCGCGATAGTAAAGACATTATCCCAAGTATCTGCGTGAAAAATCAATGAAGTGTCATCAGCAAATGAAATAATCCTTCCCTCAATTTCCATATCGCATAATTGATTTATGTAAATGAGGAATAGGATAGGACCCAAAACACTGCCCTGTGGAACTCCATAGTTAATATCTAGAGAGGATGAATGATGATTTTTGAGTTTAGTAGTCTGTGTTCTATTTTTTAAGTATGTGGTAAACCATTTCAGAGAGTTGGATTTAATTCCAATCTGAGAAAGCCTACCCAATAAAATGGAATGTGAGACTGTGTCAAAAGCTTTTGATAGGTCAAGGAATACTGTCAAACATTTTTTCCCTTTGTCTACAGAATTGTAAATTGATTTTGTTAAGTGTAATAGAGCAGTTTCTGTACTCATATTTTTGCGAAATCCGAATTGGTTATTGGATAGCAGTTGATTTTTATCTAAGAAGTTGACCAGTCTAGTTTTTACAACCTTTTCGAATATCTTTGAGACAGTGCTTAAAAGTGAAATGGGGCGATAATTCTGAATTTCATCCGTAGCCCCATGTTTATGGATGGGAATTATAATAGAGTTTTTGAGGGCATCTGGAAATATACCAGTTTTTAGGCTAAGATTTGTAATGTGGACCAACGGTTTAGCAATACATTGATAGTTATTTTTAATAACATGTGAAGGAATACCATCAATGCCTGGTGCACTATTTGATTTAAGACTTTTTATTATGTTAATTATTTCAAACTCACAGGTTGGCTCAAATATCAATTGTGCATTTGTTAGTGAAGGTAAATTATGTATTTTCTGTATCAGTTCAGCTTCGGAGCAATTTATTTGATTTAGTATTTTGTCAGCAAGTTTCTTTCCAACATTATTGTAGTAAGTGTTTATGTGTTCCAATATCTTCTCAGGTTGGTTATCGAAGTCTATAGGTCTTCCATCTATTTTTAGCGTAGTAGGGGACTGATTAGCAGTATGTGGGCTAGTAATTTCCTTAATGATTTTCCATGTTTCTTTTTTGTCAAAGTTAGCTTCAATAATTTTTGATCGATAGTAATTTTCTTTTGTTTTTTTAATCAAGGAGTTACAGATGTTACGGTACCGTTTGTAGAATGTAGTGGTTTGGGGATTGTTTAACCTTAACATTTCTCTATGGAGTTTATCTCTCTTTCTGATACAGAATAGTAATCCATCTGTAATCCATGGCTTAATTTTAATGTGGCTATTTTTCGATACGATTTTCACTTCGGTTGCTTTGTTTATATGATAGGATAGAGTCCTGATAAAGTTATTCGTTGCATGGTTTACTTCATTCGATGAAAGTATCTCATTCCATTTTTCATTCCTTATATTTTGTTCGAGTTCAGGAATATTTATTTTCTCAACAACTCTATTGATCTTTTTTATCGAAGATTTTTTGCCAGAAAAGGCAATTATTGTACTGTAGTGATCAGTTATTGCTGTCTGATACACCATCGATATTACATGTTTATTTGTTCTCATCATTATGTGGTCAATACAAGAGCTAGAGGAGTTAGTCACACGCGTTGGTGTATTAATATATGATACAAGACCATAGTAAGCCATAAGTTCTAAGTAAGCAATTTGGTTGGGAGATGAGTAATTCAGAATATCGATGTTGATATCTCCAATTAGATAGATATCATCAGCTGGTCGAACCCTAGAGAGAGCAGAATTCAACGAGTCTACAAATTCATGAGTGTCTTGATATTGTGGTGACCTATAGACAGCAAGGATTGTAGTTGTGGGAAGTTCGATTTTTAGACAAGAAGCTTGCGAGATGTTAATTTCTGAGACATTTGGAAATAGAGAATTCTTAAGATAGACAATGACTCCATCCGCTTGAGTTGAACAGTTTTTAGTATAGAATTGTGTATGGTTAATAAAATGGTTTGGAGGTGTTTTATCTTTGATCCAGCATTCAGTTAATATTATAATGTCAAAGTTATTACCCAAATCACATATGTGGACTAGAAATTCATCAATATTTTTAAAATAGCTTCGTATGTTCATTGCATAAATTTTAAGCTTATTGTGATTTAAGGTCAGTTTTTTGTAATCCGCGGGAGTTTTAATAACATGATTAACGATATTTATGTGTTCACTTATGTCATTTTCAATAAAATCAGCCATAATGGAGTTTATAGGAGTATGAATCAAGATCAATCAATGAATACCAAATATGAAAAAGAGTATGTTTACACAGTCGCACATTCAAACATATAGTATCATATACGCAGACCAGAAAAAATAATAATAAATAAAACGAAAGACATGTACAGACACACACCCGCATACACAAACACAGACAGACGTAGATACAGATATATACAAATTCAATTTTCAAACAATATAAAAAACAGTATGCAAACAAGGATTTATAATGTATATGAGATTGCTGATTCCTCAAGTTTAGTCACATCTTATTTTTTAGGTCATCAAGGTTATTAATAATAACAACTTTGGAGTTATCATTTTCTCTTGTGTAGATTCTTCCATTTTTGACCCAAACAAATTTAATGTTGTTATTTTTGGCGAAAGATTTTGTTTGTGACAGCAGAAATTTGCGACGCTGAGATAGATGTTCGGAGATGTATATTGTTTTCCCTTCACCCGGAATACCGATGTCAGATGAGAATATTTTTTTTGTTGTATTGCTTCCATCGCTTACTGAATTTTTACAGAATATCCTGTGTAAAGATAAAAATTGGTCTCTCAGCTTTGTAGATTTCATGGTGACAATTATAGGTCCTGGATTAGCACTTTGTGGCATCGTTTTCTTGACTCGGTAGATGTCGTTTATGTCATCACGATTATCTATTTCATAAGGGAATTTTATAATTCTTGAGATATTCTTGAATATATCTTTTATATTTTCCTTAGGTGTTTCTGGGCATCCTCTAATTTCGATGTTATTTTTAAGATTTACATATTGTAGTTGATCAAGTTTTGAATCGTGATTTTCAAGTGCATTTTTAAGGATATTATTTGTGGACTTAAGTTGGTCAATTTCCGTGCGAAAGTTTTTTGCTTGTAATTCTAATGAAGTTACCTTTTTTTGCATGTCGTCATATTGCGCGGAGATAAATTTAAGTGTTTCTAATATATTTTTATTTTGTTCTAATATTTCTGTATGTTTTTTATAATTTTCATCTATTTTTTGTTGAATTAATTCGAACATGTTATTTTCATTATGATTATTAATTACATTTACTGGCAACACAGTACTAATATGCGTTTGCGCAGGTAGCTCTTGGTTATGGTGTTTGACCGGTGTAGATGACTTGCTATCTCTTTCAGACGGCTTGTTTATATTTTTTACAGTTGATCTACAGGTTATACAGTTAAAAGTGTCCAGAGCCTGATTATTCATTTTTTTAAATGTCCTTACTGACATTCCTGCACAAGAATAGTGAAAGTTCACTAAACATGTACTACATTTAATCTGTTCGTCTGGTAGAATATCATTAGAGCATCTCTTGCATTTTGACATATTGTCGGCCATTGTATTGCAACTACTTATTTCTGTGCGTTTTCGATGAAGAATTTGTGGATGTGATGCTTTTAAACAGTTCTCAGATACAGATAATATATATCTAAGAGTGATGTAGTGATATATGATTACTTTAAAATGATTCAAAGGTAGGTAAAGTGTTATTTTTTACCTTATATAGGAGTAGGTAGTCACTTGTCAAAAGTAGTTTTGCAAATTGCATCCAAATCGACGAGAAAAAAGTGTTATTTGCGTTTTTATGTTATCAGTTGCTGTTCACTATCTTATAATAAGTTAATTATGGAACTTTTTTCAAAATGTAGTTACTTTAGTAAAAATAAAAAACAGAGTCGCTAATTTCGACCGTACTTCAAACAACGGAAGCGGATATATCTTCCTCCATACTATCCTATCTTGACATACATACCTACATATGTTGTATAGAAAACAAAATATCTGAAAATATTCAATAATTTGTATTTATGGGTTTATAGTTTGGTACATATTCTTCAACTATACATACTATCGCTATCGACAGTTGGATCTCATGTGTTACATGCAACTAGTATTTAAAAAAACGAAATATTCATGTGAAACAGAATTATATTTTTATTCAGGTATTTTGAACACAAAAATTTTGTGCACACACTGACGGGTAATATTTTCAACCCACCATTTTAATTTGTTGAGTAGGTATGAACCAAGATGTGAATAAAGATAAAATGAAAATGTAAGAGAAAGAGAAACGCGGGAAAAGAAGAGCAAGGATAATGAATTTATGTTTATAATTTTAAATTACAGTAAAATATAAAGATTTTTGTAATATTTAATTGAAAGCATAGTATAAAATAAATAATTAGACTTTAAATTTTACAAAGGTAAGCAAATGATTATTAGTATTTTACTAATAATATTTTTTTAACCCTTAGTTCATGTATCTCGGATGTCGGACGGACGATGGACAAAAATTGTGATGGACTGGAGGCCAAGAACGGGAAGCAGAAGCGTGGGTAGGCCCCAGACCAGATGGTCCGATGACATCAAAAAAGTGGCAGGTCCTGAATGGCGAAGAATGGCACAGGATAGAGACCAGTGTAAGTCCAAGCAGGAGGCGTTTGTCCAATACTGGACTCAAGAAGAGGCTGAGTAAGTAAGTAACCCTCAGTTAACCGTCAGTACTTATATGTACTGGACAAATTTGATCCTGTATTGCCCAAGCATTGATATGATTCAAATTTTTAAATTTTGTCATATTACTTTGATTATAATGGGAATCAGGATCCAAAACAAATTTATACGCATGGTACTATTGGAAATTTTCTAAGAAATTAATATAAGTAGCATTGGAAAATTAATTTTCATAATATTAACAATCCAATAGGTTACAAAATACAATATTTAATGAAAAAAAAACAATGATTGACTTGTCAAATTTTGTTTTGAAAATGATCTTTTGAAAATGGTGCAAAAAGGTAATACCTACTGGTAACTATGCGTTTTATGGCCACGATAAATTTATAAAAATGACATTTAATGTCATTTTATAAGTTTTTCTTTTTAAAATAATGTAATGAACCGTATAAAATATATTCCTTTCTTGTATCGATAGATGTTTGTTACAAAAAAGTTGTAGTGTATAAGTGCCGTCAGTCAAAAAGGAAATTATTTTTCGAATACTAAACCAAATATTATTAAAATATATTTTTAAACCATGGTTTAAACAGACGTTTTCATGAAATTGACGATGGAAATCAAGATGAGGAATGAGGATATAGAAAAGATAGTATGGAATGTGTTTTTCGAAAATAATATTGTTTTCCTAAATTGATGCATTGGTTATTGACATAAAAAAGTAGAGAAGAGCTGTATATTTTGAAGAAAAATACAGCAGATAGCGACTTTAAAATATGTTTTATTGGAACATGGTTGGCTTAACAAAGATACTGAGCTTTATACACGAAGAAACGTCTCTGTATTAAGAATTTCGTTTGTCAAAAAATACTAGAAGACAAAAAGTCTAAAATAAAATAATTTCAATTAAAATTATATCAAGCTTGATTAAATCTACAGATAAATGTGAAATCACTTATGTCTTTCATGCAAATATAAATAACCAATATCAAAAAAGGCACTTAAAATAGCTTTATAAGATGCGTTACATATTCATAATCGCGAATATTATATTTTTCATAAAGAATTTTTAAACGAGCTTCAAACAATGAAACTTGAGAATCCAGTGCTAATTTTAAAATAGATTTTCAAAGGAAAACTAAATATAGACAACGTTCACAAATAAATTGGTAAATAAACTTCGTAGCGTTGAGAGATTTAATTTTCTCTGTAATAAATAAGTCTGACACTTCCAGTGTACGCCTAATCCATTAGAGGAGTTTTACATATATGAATTAAATATACTAACTACTTCTGTCTGAAAACTAACTCGAGAAATATTATTAAAAATAACTCAAGGGCTCAATTTTTGACTTAAATGAAAATGAATGTTTTTGAAAAAAATGGATTTTTTCAATATTCAGGCTTACGGCTCTAGAGTCAAAACATAGTTTCATAATATGAAGGGACACTTAGAAAAATACGCAAATTTGACAGCATATCACACACGTAGTTTTAATCAATTTTTGAAACTGTCGCTTTTTGATAGAATCTGTGCCTAAATATTTATTATCATATTAAAATAGTGGTCACGAATTCGAATCCTGCCACGACCGATTTCGTTCACCCATAGCACAAGCATTTATGCTTAATTTAGGGAATGTATGAGAATGTATATATACTTGTAACTACAAGTACATATTCATTCTTAAAAAAACACGCCGTACATAGTACACAACACATACACAGATACATTGTGATGAAAATTTCAGAATACGATCTCAGCATAATACTACATATGTACATAGTTGATAATCAGCAATAAAAAATTACCTTAAAAATTGCAAAATCACAACGCTCCACTATATCCCCTTAGGTTAGTGAGGAGTTAAAATAATTTGTTTTAAATTTTTAATTGACATAGTTCAGAAAGGCTATGTTGGCCACAATCCACTCATATTTTTTCATACTTTGTTTATTTCAACACAGCAAACATGTATTTCATTTTAAGACTTTCGCTTTATAACATGAAGAACAAAATGAGCATGCATTAAGCAAAATGTAAGTTGGTATATGAAGATTATATTATTTCATATTAATTTCATTCCCTTTTCGTATGAATACTCCATTGCGTTGTTATAAAAACATTATGTACAATATTATTACCATAATGTTATTGTACAATCTACAATAGATGTAGGTAATATATATATATATATATATATATATGTAAAAAGAAAATACAAATTTTGATATTCATTTGTTAGATGCGGGGTGTGGAGTGTGGGAAATTTGGAAGAAAAACGGAAAAATATATATACAAAGAATAATACCATAACAATTTATTTCGGCGGGCTTACACATATGGGCATTTGATGATATAGCGTGCTACATACTACATACTAACCCTAATGCAGGTATCAGCAACTGTCGATTTCTGATGAAACACATAGTATATGATAAACACATTGTTGCTTCAACTGATCAATATTCATGTACCAGAGCGCCGAGTGTTTTTATTGTGATAATTATCTTCTAACGCACAGCAAAATTCGGCGCTCGTTCTCATGCAACGTCTAAGTAACGAGTATTTCTCAAGTATAGACGTTTTTAATGTTGGTTTTGGCTTTTATAAGAAGGAGATGCACAGAACCCTTTTTAATAATATGTAACTTTTTGAGTACCTATTGCCTAGTTTATTATATATATTTTTCTGGGTATTTATTACTATACTTAAACATGTTTTTTTTTTGTTTGTGTTTTAAAATTTTACTTATAACTGGTATTGTTTTTTCTATCTCTGTTTTTTTTTATTTCTATAGTTATATTTTTATATTGTTCATTTATTTTTTTGCGCTAAAATTTTGTGAAATAGTATATGAATGTTTCAGAAATAGTTAAAGTGATATATAAACAATAAACTACTCAAAATATGTTATCTTTGAAGAACATAAAAAAATATAAAAAATAATTGAGTTTTTCAGTTTTTGTAAAAACATTAATTTTATTCAACTAATTGGTTACGGTAAGTAAAATTGAAACAAATATTTCCTAATCACATTTCCTAAATAAATTAAAAACGAAAATTGGTTAAATGAAATAAAACACAACTTTGTGTACACAACTAGAATTATAACTTTTATTCACATTGCATAAAAATTTCTCCACATGTTACGAGAACAAAGTTCCCTTCCTCAGGAGGATACATATTCAATTTGAATAAAAATTATAATAGTAGTGGTGTACACAAATTTTTGCTTTATTTAATTTAATTAATTGCAAAATAATACCACAAAGTAAAAAACAATCGTTTGACGAAAATTCCTTGTTATTCATTCATTATTACAAAAGATTTTAAATATTTTCCTACGTATTGTGTTAATTACAATTAGTGCTTAATTTTTTTATACACCTTTACGAATCAAATGATTTCTAGATCAATCTGGATTATATAGTATTATGCCAGTAGTTTATTTTCAAAAGTTTCAGTAGACCTGCCCTGTATGCTAATAGATGTTATTTACTCTATAACAGCCCTTTGTGAGGTTGCCGGGAGAGGCAGTGTTTTATATGCGCTGAATTTCAAATATTTAGGCGTTAATAATTTGATCTTGGCTTTCATGAAAAATATTAGGTCTTCATAATATCTACATACCAACAGGATATATTCGGAAAATTTGTGGAGGGTACCGATCATTCTACTGATGAACCATGAATACATATTTTTCTTTATGAAACACTCAAATTGTTTCTGAAACAAACTTATGAATACAAAATTGTTTACTTTTTATTACTTAACTGAAGGTATTATATTTATTTGTTATATTACAATGATAATATACCGCAATATATGTTAATCATGAAATGTATTTACTTGTTTTAAATATCCATATATAGCTCAACAATTATAAAACTAATAAAAAATATATAATTGTCAAAAAAATAATCATTTTTTTATTATGATTCAAGAATAGCTAGGTAATATGATAGACTTACTAATGAATTATCTTTAATTCCATATAACAACGTCAAAAAAAATGTATGGCTAGCTTTTTGATATTTTCTTTCTTAGATACACCTAATATAATATTTGGAGTTCTATAATATCTTAAGATACTAAAGAACTCATAATTATATCCATGATATTGGCTATCATGATGGTTTTGATCCCACCGTTTGGCCGGTCTTGCCCCCCTCTGAGGCAGTATTTTCGATCGATTTGATTATCTTTATTGGGGTATTGAAAATGGAAATTGACAGTTCAAAAGTTTTTCGGAAAAATCTCAAAGGCTACCTGAAAAACATCACTAAAAATATCGACGAAGAATAATGGATTATTTTTTTTTTCAAAAAAAAAATTAAATAGGTACATAATAGTAGCCTGAGATAATTGTAATTAACGATTTGAACATTTCTGTTATTTAAAAAAACGCTTATTTTCTAAAACGAAATAGATACTGCAAAGTCATCGACAAATTTAGATATAATTCATTCATTCATTCATACCATCACGGCATATTCCACAATGTGGGGTAACCAGCGAAAGGTGTGCGGGTGTGCATTGCCTTATAAAAGGGAGCACAACATATCTGTGTATACCCACACACCAGTCTCGTCTCACCTAAAAAGGCACAATATTCAGAATGGGTGGTGAACCTCATTGCTGAACTATGTGAGATGTTATAGTAGCCTGTTGTATTTTCGATTACCCGGCTCTTACGGGACACTCGAAAACAATAATAGAAAAGAGTGGAAGCACTATTCTAAGCCGGTGCCTCACAGAAAAGATAGATATAACACTTTCTATATTTTTTATATCATCAAAATGTCAGTATGATTGTCGTTTCAGAAAGGCAAAACCGAATATAATTCATAATTTGCTTCATCAAAAAGATGAAGAAATTAATCTGTCATAATATTATTAATGCTATACACTGTATACACTTCCTCTCTCTCTGTATTTACTTACTGTGTAATATTCGGTTCTGTCCAATTTTCTCAACGTCTTGACATTTACATTTATATTTAATGTGATGTAAGAAGTAGTTTGCTCCTGTTCCCTTTAGTATAGCAAAAGGAGTAAAGAGGAATTCTCAGAGAACCTACTTATGTTATAATCTGTTTGCAGGTCCTAACGTTATCCATTATTACATGATATTTTAATCACGTAGCAGTGAATTCTGCGAGGAAAAAAAAATAATGAATTTCGTTAGTTTTTCTAACAGTTTTATAAATTAATATTGATGCAATTATGTATATTTAGTATACTTTGTTCTTTATTTTGTGGTATATTATATCAAAAAAAATACTTTACTTTTAATAATTTTGTAAAGTAAAAATATTTAACGAATATTTGACAGATGCGTAATAGACAATAACCAAAAAAACGTCAAATATATCTAGAAGAAGAAGAAGATTTCGTAACTGACGTTTCTTTCTGCTGCACTGTAATAGGCAAATGAAATTTACTCTCCCCTAAACTTTTGACATGGATTACTATATAACTCATTATTACGTGGATTAAAACTGTCATTATGCTTCATTATGAATTTCCGCTCTATGATCGAAACAGTGTTAAACATAACAGCTCATTGAATTAATTTAATTTCTGTTTATTCTCTTTTTCATCTTTTCAGTCTAATCCCGTCCACTCTTTTACGAAGGCCTCCTTCATCTCCTTTTGTACATAACTGTATTATATTATTTTATTCTCTGTACAGCACTGGTCTTCATGTACCTGGAGACCACGAAGCAATGAGGAAATTCGTGCATTGATAGGACAACCTTTAATCACCAGCGAAATCAGGTCCAGAAGATTAGCCTGGATTGGAAATGTTGTCAGATCAGGGGAAGAAAGAGTCACAAAACGTATCCTGTAAAATAGCCCTGTGGGCAAGAGACCCCTGGGAATACCAATGCAGAGATTGATGGACAATGTTTCTCGAGATCTGAACGTGCTGAATGCTTGTGATAATTGGGAGTCCACTGCAGCTGACAGGAAGGCTTGGAAAGCTATTGTTCAGGAGGCTAAAGCTCTACTGGAGTTGTATGGCCATCGGAAATAAGTCAGTTATTCATGTTAGTCATATTAATGTTATTCATTTATTTATGCACAATACCTACAATTTTACATTCCTTAGATATAGCACTGGATGTATTAAACTATATCTCAATACTAACTAATAATGTTTTTATTTTTCCATACGAGAATTCAAGAATTTAGGCACCTACATACAAAGCTTAGAACCTGTCCTCAGTTGGTTGTCTTGAATGTTCACCAATGTTTCCTCAATATAACGTTCTCATTTGTTAATTTGTATTTAATTTAAAACAAGGTAAATCATTGCTTAAAGATCTCTTAAAGAAATACTTTCGTTATCTATCGAAAAAGATACATTCTTTTTTTTTAGTATTATCCAATATGGCGCGTCAGCTGCAGTAGGCGGAACCACTTCAATATTATAATAATGAGGAAATTGGTAAATTTCGAGTCTCAACGATGTTTTTTTAATTAAACTCCCAATTTTCCGCTGCCCGAGCTACTCATAAATTAGCAGAATGATAATTGGATATTCTTGCAGGAACGAGTAATGTCCTTCATTTTTAATTTTAAAAAGGTTGTTCACCTTAAGCCGTAGTTCAATATTTTGGACTTTCAAAGGTATGTGAAGTCATGAATGAAACGGTTTCCTCAACCCACTTCTTCCTGTAAAGTAAGCCTCACAGTTTATTCATAACTATCAAACAAAGTGTTTGGTTTGTTTCCATTTCTTAATATAATTACGAGCCAAGTTTAAAATCTTATTAAGAATTTACCAAAGATCCTATATGATGGATATTTGGTAAATTCAATCATATATTCCACAATGTGGAGCTACCAGCGAGATATGTGAGGGTGAGCATTGACATAATATAAAAGGAAGAACTAACACGCAAGTCTCGTCTCACATAAAAATAAAATATTTGGTTATTTTATTAAAAAAAAGAGGAATTAGTTTATAGGAAATAGTTTGTATAATAATTGACCCAAAGGTCTACATCAAAGGAGAAGAAGAAGAATTAAACTAAAGAAAATAAAAACGAACTAACTTGTAAAAGAACTAACCCAAAGGTCTACATAAAAGAAGAAGAATATGACTGTAGGAAATAGTTTGCATAAGAACTGACCCAAAAGTCTACATAAAAGAAGAAGAAAAGATTATAAAAAATAGTTTGGATAAGAAATGACCAATAGGTCTACATAAAATAAGAAGAAGAGTAAACTATTGGAAATAGTTTGTACATGAACTGACCCAAAGAACTTCAATAACATGCTAAGTTATAATTAAAAATATATTTTATTCGTGTAAATACGTACCTAACTTTCAAGTTAACATATATTTGCGTGCAAAAAGGACACTTTTTGACAGAAATGATTTCGAAAATTTTTTTATGAAAAAAATAATTATTGTAATATATTTAATAATTCAACATTTTTATCACAATTTTTTAGCGTGGCACTGAGGTATACTGGTACACGCACAAACATAAATTAGATTTTTAGATGCTCTTATTTTTTCAGAAGGCGTCAGACAAATACACACCGATACACTAACACCATCATTGCTTAGCTTATACACAACTAATGGAATGTTGATTTAAATTTATTTTGAATCATTGCTTTGTGACATAAAACGAGAAATTAATCTATGAATAAAATATTTAAGTCGTTTTAAAATTGTTATTTTTAAGAGTTTTATCTTTAGAAAAAAAAAATCTTAGTAATACACTTACAAACGAACGAAAACTTTTTTAGGGAGATTTATATATACATATTTTTTTAAGATTAAACGAGGGAATTATCTTTATTTACATTTGAGTCTATTAAGCGGACGTGCTTAGATTCTGGAGTATATAATTAGTTACGAAACAGATTAGCAAGAGGAAAGTAAAACGAACAAAACTGTTATTACGTTAAAAGAGACATGTTAAAAAAAACGGAAGTTGGATTAAACAAAATTCAATATGGGGTAACGCACCGCCCTTTTCGTGTAAAGATCTTTCTTTTAATTAGATTTTCAATTTTCATTAAGCAGCGAGAACAATTTACTCATCACAGGCTTGCTTTTCATTAAAATCCATTGCATTAAAAACACATACAAATAACAAATACGTTTCTTTGTATTTATTATTTTGTGCGCTACTTAGAGTAGTTTGTTTGGATAATTCGATTTATTCATTTGACGAATCTCAAATAAATTCATTTATACATTAAGACTTTGAAAAAGTAAATTGTTGTCATTTTGAAGGACATCTTTTCTAAGGACACTTTTAATCAAAATTAGTATGGTATTCTCATTTAGTGATCTCATTTCTGAAATGAGATCACTAAGAAGAGTATGTAATAGAACGATATATGATAGAATAAAAAATGAGGACATAAGGAGAGAATGCAAGTTAAAGAAGGATATTATATGTAAAATGAAAGTGAATGCTTTAAGGTGGTTTGGACATATAGAAAGAATGAACGATGAACGACTGACCAAAAAAATATACATGGGTGCTAGAGATGGAGTGAATAGCAGAGGTCGCCCCAGAAAGGGATGGCATGTGAATGATATTTTGAAAGAAGGAAACATAAAAAGTTTGAACAATCGACGAGCATGTATGAGACGATGCATGGATGTAAAGGAAGCCAGAAATGTGTGCAAAAATAGAGAAGTATGGCGCTCAATTCTCTCTGCTTACCCCGTAAGGGACATGGCGTGATGGTATGTATGTATGTAAGTATGGTATTTATGATTGGCAGTCGATATAAAACGAGTGGATTGTAGCTAAAAATATATAACTGCAGTACTTGACTATAGTAAAGATTATTATTGTGATAGATTTTTGTTTTTTCTAAGATTCGGCATATTTTACAATTGTGAATTATTCTAAACAGTTGCAGTATAGTTGATGTTGGGAAATTCCGTATATGCAGGTGTTTTTATGTACGTAATATGGTAAACTCAGTTATAAACTAACAGTTAAATAATGAATATTGGTATAAAATTTAAAGGCATGTTATGTTGTGAGTTATTTTGCTTAGGATTTGTTTCTCGAACAAAGATTACATTAAAAGTATAATTCAAATACTTTGATTTCATAAAATTGATTCAATAAACTTTTGGTTGTTTTATTGATATCAAATGCCGTCAAACGACTCAATTTTGAATTATTTTTTTTCAAATCAAAGTATTTTAACTATACTATTATTACCTATACTTTTGTTGAAACAACCCAGCCTAAGTGTATCAATGGTGAACTTTTCAAAAAAACCCACAATCAAAAGTTTCTAAGGACCTAGGCAGCCGAAACGGTCGATTTGTAGAACCAAAATCCGTTTTATTTGATTTAAATATATCAAGTACCATATTATACGTTTGATTTACGTTTATTGAAAATTCCAAAGACCATCCTTCAAAGGATCCAGCATGTTTCCGTAAATTTTGAGTTGTATGTAACAAAGTGTACACCAACATATCTTCATTTAAATTTTGACACTTGCAAATACGTGCTTCGGAACTTTCAACTCTTAGTTTTGTAATACCTGTCGTTTCGGGGGATTTGAACAAACTTATGTAGGTTCGTACCTGACAAATTAGTTGGAAACAGCAGGTTGCAAATACACGATATAAATTACAGGGAGCTTTTACTATTTACTACCCCGTGACGCTTTTTGATAAAGAAAAGAAAAATGATAAGAACAGAGATGAAACCATAGGGCAGAGATATAAGAAATAGCCAATATGTTTGCAGTAAAAATGGAAACGTTGAGGGTTCCAGGGTAATTACGTATAAAAAATCGTAGAAATTCCTTTGGGAAATGTATCTAATTTGTCTCAGAATAAACGGCACAGAAATAATGTAAAGACTTAGGGCACCACACAAATACATACAATCCCTTAAGGTAATAATATTAACTTTGTATACATCTTGAGAATGTTCTGTCATATTATTCTTATGTCTATACAAATCAAAATTAACAGTGCTAGTTATAACTTCCATGCTAGTATGTCCCTCAAAAAGCCAGAATTCAATTTTAATTACATTATTTATCTTTAACCGAACTAATCCACTAATAAAATGATTCTTTTGTCTGCCTTATGAATTCTGCTGATTAGATATCTAACCCCTGAGCAAAAGATCCTGAATTCGATTCCAGGTGGAAACACATATTTTAATTTTAATTAAGACGATAAATATCTTAAGTCATGCAAACTTTCTATTTTTAATGCGTGTAAAAAATAATATTCAAAAAAAGTTCTTAATGTAGAAAGAAGGATAAATGCTGTAGAAATGAGATCACTTTGAAGGGTATGTAATAGAACGATACAGGATTGAATGAACGACTAACCAAAAAAATACACATGGGTGTAAGAGATGGAGTGAATAGCAGGCGTCGCCCCAGAAAGGGATGGCATGACCATGTGAATAATATTTCGAAAGAAGGAAACATAAGAAGCTTGAACAATTGACGAGCATGTATGAAATGATGCATGGATATTAAAGAAGCCAGGAATGTATGCAAAATAGAGGAGAATGGCGCTCGGTTCTCTGTTTACCACGTAAGGGACATGGCGTGATGGTATGTATGTAACATAGTACCTTCCTCAAGTTATTCGAGAAGCAATACAAAATAAAATTAATATCTGTAATAAACACAGTCAATCATCTGTAGCGTATTCGTTTAACAAAACCAGCATTGTCAGATTAATTATACAAAAATAATATTGGATTGAATAAGTACGTACCATTGTAACTTTCCAGTACAACGATTTAAGTAAATAATATGTATTTTTGTTTTGAATTTTTTTTTATTTATTTCAATACAAAAATACATAAATTAAAACAGTATAATATATACAAAACATTATCTTATACAACATCGCCTCCCTCTTAAAGCTGACAAAGCTTGTGTAGGGGGAGGCCGAGTGTTGCTATCATAAAGGTCAAAACATTGATTGTATAATTATTAGCTACATATTTATTTACAACTACATTTTATTTTATTAAAGTTTTTTTAAATAACAGTATGATATCCTGAATATCCTGATTACTTCATTTCATTATTAATTTATTTGTGTTATTTTTTAATAGATATTTTGGTTTAGAAATATTTGAGATTTGAAATTTTTAAAAGTTTTATTGAGGCATGTTCGAAAAATTTACATTTTTTAGATATTCTTTTAATTATTTTAAAAACTGTGTAAGTGTGCCATATGTTCAACAAAAAATTAAAAAATATTATAATAAAAATATGTATGTTACTCACATAACACAAAACTTACTTTGTTTAATACAAAATTTTTATAAGTATATTATTTTTGTTGAAATATTTAATTTTGTGTAACACGATATCAAGCGAACAACTTGAAACTAAAAATATAATAATGTTCAAACATAACTTCATAATAAAAAATAACTTGTATAATTCATTGTTATATAATAAAAACATCAAAGTCGATTGTATAATTAATTTACCCACAACAATATTTGGTAAAAAATTGTGAATGAAAAGCCAACATTTACCATTAATAATTTTTTTTTCAGCCAACCCATCATACTTCTTTTGTTTTACAAAGAAAATATCCAGAACAGTCAGTTACAATGTTTTATGTATTTATGTAAATATTTCTGTATTTTTGAATGACATCGTGATATTTTATTGGTTCCGTTTTATTTTTTATTGGAGAGATTTTTAAAAGATAAATATAAATATATTTATTTATTTCAAAATACATTATATTCGTTTCATTCGACCTATATATTATACAAAGCAGAAGACGCACATGGCGTAAAAGGTGCACGTTATTTTTGTCCTGTATTATTCCAAGCGAATATCTTACATACATACCATCACGCCATGTCCCTTACGGGGTAAGCAGAGAGAATCGAGCGCCATACTTCTCTATTTTTGCACACATTTCTGGCTTCCTTTACATCCATGCATCGTTCATACATGCTCGTCGATTGTTCAAACTTTTTATGTTTCCTTCTTTCAAAATATCATTCACATGGTCATGGAATCCCTTTCTGGGGCGACCTCTGCTATTCACTCCAGCTCTAGCACCCATGTATATTTTTTTGGTCAGTCGTTCATCGTTCATTCTTTCTATATGTCCAAACAACCTTAAAGCATTCACTTTCATTTTACATATAATATCCTTCTTTAACTTGCATTCTCTCCTTATGTTCTCATTTTTTATTCTATCATATATCGTTCTATTACATACTCTTCTTAGTGATCTCATTTCTACAGCATTTATTCTACTTTCATGTGTTCTTTTCCAGGTCCATGTTTCACTAGCATACGTCAAAGTAGGCACCACAATTGCATTGTGTACTGCAATTTTGGCTTCCTTTGAGATGCTTGGATCGGCCATTACTGGTCTAAGTGCTCCGTTTATTCTATTCCCTGCCATAACTCTTCTTTCAATATCTTTATCGGGTCTTCCATTCCGTTATCTTAATCTCCGCGAATATCTTAATCTCCCGATTTTAATGGACAAAATTATATTTGCACGATTGCAGTGTTTTAAGGTTTCATCTCAAAGATACCCTTACTTAATATTTGCAACTTAACTACAATCAGATGGTTTGATATTTTCGATCATATAAAAAACTGGGTAAGTATGTAAGCATCGGACTAAACTTAAATCTCATACAGTTAGTAAGATCTCAGAACTTACATATTGCTAGCTACCTGTGTAATTTGTTGTTGCCAATCAAAGGAAATATTTTATTTAATTTTTTAATATGGGCAACGTACAAAATTATTTATTAACAACCAAGCGTCTGCCGTCAGACAGGTGTCAGAAATACGTGTGCGCACAAATATTTATCTGAATAAATAAAATAATAATAAATAGTATTAAAAATAGTAGGGATCTTACAACCACGTAAATAATATGTTGAGAATATATTTTTTTGAAAAATGTGATCGAACACGAATACATAATCAGCGCCCTTGAGGTGAGATATTCACGAAAACGGCGCTATATAAATCATCCAAATTCATTATTATAATAAACTTATTCCTAATCTCAAATGGCAAAGATGTTGATAGCATTTTTATTGCGACCAATTTCCATTTACTT